>JAMADQ010000011.1:600000-997832 GCA_023624055.1 Paecilomyces sp. PK2413 | reverse complement strand
CCTAAAACCCTAAACCCTAAACCCTAAACCCTAAACCCTAAACCCTAAACCCTAAACCCTAAACCCTAAACCCTAAACCCTAAAACCCTAAACCCTAAACCCTAAACTGAAAACAGGATTTTAAGAGATATTTTGATTTATAGATATTTGCTATTATGCTAAGCCCGCCAGGCTAACTCTATAGGGTAGTTATATTGTTGTTGTATAGTAAAGCATAGCTATATTTAATAATAAACTTGCCAGGCTAATTCTATAGGGTGGTTGCATTGTTATTGCATAGTAGAGTATAATTATATCTAGTAATCTAGTATTATATAAATCTCTTCTTTCCTTTTAATCTTCTTTCTTTTACTATTTTTCTTTTTTATTTTTAATTTTTTTTCTGTATTAGTGCTTATACTAAGCTGATTTCCTGTTTACTTTAATTATCTATTAAGTATATTGTTATTCTAGCTATAATACTATTAACTATTATTAATACTATCTATATAGCTATAACTGCAATACCTGGCTTTATTACTACTATTATAAATATATTGAATATAACTATTAAACTATTAGAGGTAGTCTGTAAATTGCTAAAGATTATTTATATTATTCTTATTATAATAAAGGAAATCTGCAAGCTACAATAGTATAATAATTGATTTTAATTATAGAGATATCTATAAATATAGAAAGGTAATTTTAATAATTTTTTAATATAGATTTATAAACTAATTCTGCAGTACCAGATTTAAGGAATTATATTAGATCTAGGGCAAAATAGAGAATACTTAATATTAAATATATCTATTTAAATTAATTCAAATCTAGATTCTTGCTATACTGCAATTTCTATTTTTATTAACTTATAGATCTTTTTATCTATTATTATTTCCCGGTATTCTAAACTCTTGATTAGAACAGTCTGTTATTATTTCTATAGATTAAAAATATTATAAAAATATTTATATAGACTATAAGTCTTGAGACCTATTAGAGATTATATTTAGAATTAAATTTAGAAAGACTTAAATTAGTTATTAAACTTCTAAAGCTATCTATACTGCTTAAAACTTGCTAGTAAAACAAAAGAGAATAATTAAGCTATATATAGTTCAAAAATAGATGATTTTGCAGTCCTACTAATTAAGGCTTAGCAAATCCTATATAATCTAATAATAATATATTAATCTATAAATTATATAGCTAAATAGAGCCTGCAGTAGTTATAAATATTATAATATAAAAAGAATATAAATAGAAAGAATATAACTAAATTTTAGTTTAATTCAAGAAATCTATTATATATTAGAATAATTAAAGCTTTTTATAGTATAAAAATCCCAAATTAGGAAAATATATTATTTCTATTTGGATTTTTATACTATTACTCAATAAATAAGGCCTAAACTTTAAATATAATTTATACATGCTACAACAGACTTATAGAAAAAAAGAATATATTATTATAATTCTAGAAGTCAGTTCTATCAATTAGTATATAGAAAAATATAAAAAGTCTAAAAGGGAGCTCCTTGTATATATATAAATTTAGCTTATAGAATCTAAGTCCTTCTAGATCTTTTATAGACAGTTAATATAGTCTGCTTATTACAGTCCTTTGGATAAGGCTTTGTAGATATATAATTTAATAGATCTTATTAAATAACTGAATAATAATAGTTAAATCAGAAGTAAGGCCTGGTTAGATTATAATCCTTTTAGTACTATTCTTACTAACCTGTAGTAGATAGTAGATAAATAATATAAAATTAAGTATAAAGAACTAAATACATTTATAAAGTATAAATAAATATCCTTATATATCCAGTCCTTTCTTGGTATATTTCCCTTTTCTAGTATATTTTATTATCCTGGTATATTCTATTAATTCTCTACTATATACTATTATATAATATACTTAGTAATCCTTTGTATATTCTTGTTATGTATTATGCTGTTCTGTATATATCTACTATCTAGGCCCATATAGATAGTAATTATATAGAACTATTGGTTCTAAGACTATTTTATTTATATAATCTATTTGTTTATTTTAAGGACTATTAATATATTTGCTAGGATTATTCTGTATTCTAAGGCTCTTGTAGCTGTTCCTAGAATTATTATATTACGTGTATATCGTTTTAGCTTGCCCTTATATTTCTTGCGGGATTATATTTTGTTAGTCTATAATAAATTTTTTAATATATTAGAATTCTTGTACCAAGCTTGTATATAGATTTTTGCTTTAAAGATAATATATAGTAATAATGCCTATTCTATAGTATTTATATATTTAATTAAGGTAATCTATTTATAATTCCCTGGCTAAACAACTTGATATTATCTATAATATTTAGTTTATATTATTACCTTTATAGTAGCAATAAGGCCTATAGTATATCTAATTTTATTAAAATTATAAATATCTTTATTTATAATTCTATATATTATTCTCTAAACCTAAACATTGTCAAAATAGGGTTTTATAATCCTTGAGTTTTTGTATTTAGCTTATTAATAGGAATATTATCTAAACTAAGCAGATTTTAATATAGGATATTATTTAATAAAGAAGGATAATTAGTTTTTGCCTAATTAAACTTTGTAATCTTGTCTAGTAAGAAAACTATCTATTTCTCAAATATAAATAGACTAAGGACTTACTCTATATAAATCTAATAATAATATCTATTATATAAATACTTACTCTTATATTTCTATTAATTTTAATATACTATTAGATATATTGTAGTAAGATTAATATCCTTTAATTCTTAATTAGAGAATTAATCTTAAAATATTAAAAACTACTGCTGCTTATTATATAAATAAAATTTAATTTTTGTCTAAAGTTTGAATTACTAATAAAATCCTCCTTTTTTACTCAGTGTAATTTCTTGATAAATTAGGCTTGTTTGGTAGCATAGTAGGTATTTGAATAGTAGTAATTATAATAGAATGGCTAGATTAATTAGGTAGCCAGGTCAGCCGGGAATTACATTAGTCATAACTTAGATTAACTAGATAGACTGGAGTAGCTGAGATCG
This sequence comes from Paecilomyces sp. PK2413, assembly GCA_023624055.1. Lineage (NCBI taxonomy): Eukaryota > Fungi > Ascomycota > Eurotiomycetes > Eurotiales > Thermoascaceae > Paecilomyces > Paecilomyces sp. PK2413. Next base: position 994,794 of record JAMADQ010000011.1, on the reverse strand, counting down.
GCGGTTAGCAGGGCCGTCAGGCGGTGGATAGGGGCAACGGACCGGCAGAACGCCCAACGTCACCTGTCGTCACGTGGCCGAGTAGGCTGACAGCTACGGCGGATTCTAACTACTACTACTAGTTAGTTACTGCGACTGCTACAGAGTACTAATTACTACTGTGGAGCTTCCTAATTAATTACGTAGGTACCCTAGTATTCTGCTGAAAGATTCTTCACGGCCTCTTATTACCGCCCAGATACGGAGATTGGCGGGAAATCGACGTGTCTAGAAAGGGATGAATATAGCAACCCCTTGCATTGCCCCGAGTAATCAAGCAACGACTACGATAGAGATATGGGACACTATAAAACTGTCGTGGGCTGCCACATGGCATCTCCATTTCCAAGAGAGAAACTGTGAAAGCTACCTCGGAGACGGCTATCTATCGGATCTTCCTGTCTTGCTGAACAGGCATTCACACATGATGGAACAAGTTCACACGACGCCTCCCCCTGGAGCAGCTCTCGCGACCACTATTACTTCGGTGAGCTTCGCCTGATTCTGCGATGGCTAATCTCCATTAGACTAATGCAACGGGTGAATAATAGGCGGCTGCACTGGGGTTCGTACCCGTAGCGATCCACTTCGAGCTCTTCGCTGTTCTAGTCCGACTCAATAAACCAGCAACAGCGGAGGAGATTCTGAAAGCCTGTGATGATGTCCGCACTGAAGAGCAGAGGAGAAGCTCACCGCTTTGTATGTATTCTTGATTCTTTATCGGATGTAATCGTCAGTTGACCAGGTTCAGATCTACGTCTAATGCGTAAGATATCACTTCAGTTATGCATCGATGTATGCCTATATACTGATATAAGTTAGAGGACCTGCTATTCGTCATGGCAGGACTGGGCTTAGTTGACCTGATCGACACTGATCTTTCCATGTATAGCGCAAACGACATTACCAGGCACATGGTAGCAATGCCTTCCGCGCAACATGGTGCTCTTCACTTGTACGTTGCCAGTAGCTTCGTGCATTTAATTTCTCTTTAGCGGGCTGCTGATTTCTTCTTTGTAGCACTACGGAGCCTCTCCTTGCTGGCGCATTTTTAATGCGAAAGTTGGTCGACACTAACTTCCAATATCCGTTCAAAGACTGCGACACGCCCATGCAACATGCTTATCGGCTCATGGGGCAGGAGAGTCTGGCTAGTGAGCACACATACTCCATCATGGAGCGACAGGGTCGTATGGATAGCTTTAATAGCTTCATGCAAGGGAAGTTTGGCAAATTTGGGAAGATGCCTGAGCGGGTCAAGAGCTTCGGATATGACCTCGATGCTGCTGTCTCTGGGTCCGAGAGTACAGTAGTCATGGTTGACATCGGCGGCGGACGTGGAGAGATGCTTCTAGAGCTCAAAGAAGCATACCCATCTCTTAAGCCGGAAAACCTTGTGTTGCAGGAGTTCAATGCCGCACTCGGCAGTGTCCCCGAAGTGACGATGATGGACTGGAACTTCAAGGAAACCGACAGTCCGCAACCAGTACAAGGAGCCCTGAACTACTCTACAACCCACATCTTCCATAATCTACCAGATCTGGATGCCGTAGATCTGCTCCAAAAGATTTCAAAGGCTATGGCACCTTACTCCCGCTTGCTTATCCATGAATTCAGCAAGAACGTCAACTATGGTAAGATGCATGCCACAATGATCTCGCTTTATGGTGGGCGTCTGAGGAATAGTAGAGAATGGAAGCAGATGGCCAATCTTTGCGGGCTGAAAGTGACGTTTGAGGCATATCCGCCTGCTGGCGAAGGTCTGATCGAGATGCGAAAGATCTGAGCTTCGGGAAATCTGTGAGACGACTGGCTTGTCGATATATAACTCTTATCTACCCAAATGGACGTATATAGAATGAAATAGAAATTTCAGCGTGACAAGGAGCTTACCTCTGACCGGTTCTCTTTTACATTGATTGCAGCGCTCCACTTCTGATAGCCTGTTAGACTGCTTTCAGGGCTTGGGTCTGCGAGATTCCATGTGCCTGATAAGATTTTCGAGGTGTGCAGCTTTGCTACCTACCTACTAGAGCCTAGAATCAAAACGCAGGGCTTATACCTCGCTACGTGATGGAGAGTTAGAAGCGAATAGTGCAATAGAAGTAGAAAATAGTACCTTGGTCCTTGATTACTAGCTTATTAGATACTACCTTTTTATTATTTCAAGCTATTAAATATAAACTTAAGCTTAAGCTTAAACTGGTTTATTTATTATTGCTTTAATAAAAATTTCTATTATCTAGATTAAAACTTAAGCTTAACTAAACCTAGTCTATTATTAAAATAAAAGCTTCTATTATTTAAATAAGAACTTAAGTTTAAGTTAAAGCTAATCTGTTACCTCTATAAAAAAAATCAATATAGAAAAAGAATACAATATCTATATGAAAAGTTTATCCCAGAACCCTGAAATGCTTGTGTATTCTGCGGGTAGTATTCTGTAGTATACGTCCCATTACTGTAACTGTCAGGATCCTAGTCCCCTACTAGGCCTCGAACAGGCAATCTGACTTCGGCATCCTGAAGTCCCCGAACTCCCGAAGGAACTCGTATACAAGGATATAGCATACAAGCATGAAGCGGAGTAATAGTACAGGATTCTCAAAGGCCTGAGGTTTTAGAGGTTCTAGATAGTCTATATTAAGGTCCTAGATTACTGCTTTAAAGAAGCCAGCAATCCGTTCTAATATAATACTACACCTACCTTCTGAATAGTATCCTATACTAGAATTCTCACGCTAAACCCCTTTAGTGGGAGCGGCTAGGAGCCGGAAGGGCCCCGTACAGGAGACACCAAGGCTCTCGCTATACTAGCTGGTCGACCTAATCGCCTACCAGCCCCCCCGGAACTCCAGTTCCTTACAGTAACTTATAGGGTATACTTAAACATGCTATTCAACAATAGAAGATTAGCTTATACTACTATATGATAATTACTTCGTTATACGCTACTTACAAAATCCTACATTGGCTTCTTTACTTCTAAAACCTTGCTTTCCCCAATATCTCTCTAATATAGAGCGAATAGTCAGAGGTCTAATATGCGGAAACTTTTTGTTCAACAAATCCTCCATTCGAATATCACTGGCACCCACGGCGTCCATAAGTTCAAATGTGGCTAAAAACCGGCAGAGATATTCTGATGGCTGCTGGAGGGAGAAGGAAAGGACTGATCAAGGGCTTGAATTCTCTAGTAATCTCTAGGAGGGAGCGAGCTCCAGCTCCAGCTATCTAGCTATATAGCTATGCACTGAGCTAGGCCCGAAAGGGAAGGAGGTAGGCGATTGCCTACTAGGCCCTAGGGCCCAAGATACCCCCCTTAACTACCTCCTGAAGCTGAGGGTCTTCCTAATCTGGCAATCAAATCAATTATCTTAGGTGTTTTTCTACCTTTATATTCTGTCTAACCTCCAATTCTTACATCTAGCATCTTGCTAACTCTTGCTCTGGCATGTTTAGCTTCTGGCTTTTGGCTGCTCTGGCACCCGCTTCTGGCTGGTATTAGTATAGCAGATATATGACTATTTGGCTGGTATAAGGTCATATTACTCTAAAGGGAATCTTCTTGGTATTTAGTCCTTTCATATCTTTTTGGTGCCTTGTCAAGATCATAGTCAAATCGTCTTAGGATTTTAATAGTTATGGACTATCTCCAGGTTCTACCTGGCTCGGATTTCGCTCGAATATGACGGCTTTTTTGATAGTAATAGGTAAAGGCCAGATCCTGCATTATGGTAGGTCTGGAATAGGTATTGCTTACTTACAGTCTCTGCTGTCTCTAAAACTGCTTGAAGATAGGTATTGCTTGCTTGTATCCAACAAAGCAGAAACTATCAGCAGAATCTCTAATATTTCTAGAGCTGCTTGTAGGTAGGTGTTGCAGTCTTTCTGCTTGTAGTATGAAATCTTTGGTGTCTCTAGCTTTACCAAAGGTAATAAAGAATGATAAAGATAAGGTTATCTGAGCTCATAACCTGATGGCTGCTGGAGGGAGAAGGAAAAGACTGATCAAGGGCTTGTATTCTCTAGTGATCTGTAGGAGGGAGCAAGCTCCAGCTCCAGCTATCTAGCTATATAGCTGTGTGCTGGGCTAGGCCCGAAAGGGAAGGGGGTAGGCGATTGCCTACTAGGCCCTAGGGCCCAAGATATTCTTTTCCGTTGTAGGTGCCATACAGTCGTACATGACCCGGAAGCTCAGTGATTTGGCCATTGGATAACCTGTTCACATCATCGTACTGGATATCAAATCTTTTCTGAGTAACTTCCTCTGCCAATGCGACAAACTCATTCCAGGTAACCTTGTCCCCAACAATGCGAGATACCGTAGGCCATTTGGGTAGGTCTAACGAGGCAATTACAAATCGGGCCATATCGTAGCTGTAGGTAAATGCAACAGGCATATTTCCGTCCCCTGGTAATGCAGCCTTGTTGTGTTCGATGTCGACGGCTATAAAATTTGGTGCTAAATTGCTCTTGAGTCCACGGGACATGGCAAAGTAGTCGAGAAAGATGCCATTATGGATTTCGGTCCATTCCAGATCGGTCCGCTTCAGCATATCCAAGCATGCGAAGTAGTCTTTAAGAGGGGGTAAGTACTTCACAAAACTTTGAAGACCAGGAAATTAGCAGGTGGGCTCATCTGACATGCCTGAAAAGAACCTGAGGTGAATGGACTCGCTCCCGTGGGTAATCAATTGCAAATGAAGTCGGGATGAATCGCTTGGTGGCATTAGAAGCGGCAGACGCTTTTATAAGATTAGCTGCGAGATGGATAACGCCGTAGGAGTGACGTGGAAAGCACAGATACCAGTGTGAATGTTGTTTTCCTCAAGTTTCTCAGTAACCGAGGGGATGTCATTATAGTCGACTGTAATAATGGGTACATCCTGATCTCCGGAATTCTGACAAAAGAGGATATATATAGTTAACACTGATCTCTGATCTCTTGCTCACTGATTGGAAATAATGTAGTGTTAACTTACTTGTTTCCTGCTCAGAATAAATGCGTGGTGTCTGGGGCTATTTTTAAGCATCTCGACCATGGTCTGTCCAATGGCACCGTTGCCTCCGGCTACGGCGATATTAACCATGGTAGTAACTTTTGATTCTGCGTTTCTGTAGTCGGTTTGTGTCCTGATGTCCTTATTCCTTATTCAACATAACTTTTTATTAACCTTCAGGCATCATATTAGAATTTATCGAGACTGCTAGTGTCTAGTATAAGCGTGGGTGCTATCTTTATTGCTATCGCTATCATTTAACTCCTGCTTTCTGAATTTTTTTAACATTATTCTGCTGCATTAAATACTCGTCACTAAGCGTTAAAGCTCCGGTCTGGAAAATACCATGGTGACTGGCTCTTTCAATCATGCGCTAATGCAAATCGCTTACAGTATGTCTAAGTAGGTTCACGTTACTCAAACCTGATCTATTATTGCCCCACATGTCATCAATTTGCATAAACACTTTCCTAAAAAGATATAGCGTGATTATTCTTCTACTCAATGGTATTCTAAGTCTATTAGGATTCCTTGTCACCACCATAGAGCTTGGATATTAAACCCGAAGTTCCGGTGCCACTCTCTCAGAGGTAAGGCCAGATCGAACTGATATTGGCAGTTAACTGGGATATATTTAAAGGACCTTCATCGCCACTACTACCACCACCACCCCTGCCGTGAACTATCAAAGCTGCATTGAGTATATTGAGTATACCCGCACATATTTGCAATCCACCGGCAAAGCAAAAATGGTTAAGACGATTCCCTTTGCAGATATTGAAGTTCCATCTCCCGGTTTCGGGGCGATGGGCCTTAGTTTTGGCCTGGGATCTAACCTATCTTCCGAGGAGGCCGAGCCTGTTTTATTGAAAGCAATTGAGCTAGGGTGTACTTTTTGGGATACAGCAGTGAGTTAAAGACAGACCACTACGAGGCACTGAAAACATTCCTAACGTCTGTCAACGAAGGTTGTATACCGAGCCGGAGTGAACGAAAGACTCTTAGGGGACTTCATCAGGAAACACAACGTACGCGACAAGGTCTTCGGTTAGTGAATATTACAACACGTCTTTATATCAAGACTTCCCGATGACTGATCTACTTGCTCTGGTTGTTAGTTGCCTCGAAGTGTGGGTTTGACGTGTTTGGAAGTGGTGGGGTTACCAATTCTGCCTCCCATATCAAGGAATATATTGAAGGGACGATCGAGAGACTCGGCTTTACTCCTGACCTCTACTACATTCATCGAATCGATCCCAGTGCGTGAGATCATAGCCTTCCGGGTATGGTCATTTGGATGCTGACTGATTTGCTCTAGAAACCTCTCTCGACGAATCTATTACGGCCTTAGACCAGATTCGGAAGGAAGGGAAAACCAAATATATCGGCCTATCCGAATGCTCTGCCGCAACATTGAGGAAGGCTAATTCGAGTCAGTTCCGAGCATATTCACACTCTTTTTCCGCCTTGCTGACATGACTGATAGTCGCCAAAATTGACGCTATACAAGCCGAGTATTCAGCTTTTGAGACATTGCACGAGACGGATAGTCTGATCCAGACGGCAAAGGAGCTAAATGTGGCTTATGTTGCCTACAGCCCGTTGGGACATGGATGGCTGGTTGATGATTTTAACTACAAGTCCCCCGACGATTTCACACCGGACGATTTCCGGCGGACTGGTGAGTTTGTATTCGAGACCTACATTAGATGATGTCATAGGTGTTGACACTATCAAAATGAATAGTCCCTAAATTTCAAGGCGAGAACTTCTACAAGAATCGCGCTATCGTGGAGGAGATCAAAAAGCTCGCTTCTCGGAAGGGCTGCACGACGTCTCAGATTGCTCTCGCCTGGGTTGCAGCTCAAGGGATGATTGCCATTCCAGGCACAACCAAGGCAAAGAGACTAGAGGAGAATTGGGCATCGAGAGAGATCGACTTAACGGAGGAGGAAAAGCAGAACATGAGGAGAATTGTCGATGCTGCGAAGCCATCTGGGAACAGATATTCGGCGGCGCATCAGGCGCTGGTGGGACATTAACATAGTCAATTATGCAGTAGCAGCAGTAACTATTCTAGCTGGAATAGGATTTGGCCTGAGCTAGATCGTCAGAGTCTCGACTTATTTCTATGCGTTTGGTATGTTGACAGTTATACAGCGTCAGGATGTGGGACGAGACGACTATGCTAAAAATGGCAATGCCCAGAATTAGGGCACGGCGGCGTCATGAGCGGGCGCAGTCTAGCGGAGGTGCTGTGCCACATTGAGCAATACGATTGTGGCGCTAACTCTGGCTACTCTATGAACTGGAGAACAAGAGCAGACCTTGCTCAGAATCCAAGAAACTCTTGGTCCACCAGGGGCATGAATATGATACTGTTAAACCCATGTGATCCATGATAGTTACTGCTGGTTTGATCCCATCGTTACGGTCCCAGGTTGTGGTCTGGTCGCCAGTCCAATACAGGTTCATGTATTTACTTGTTGCCAGAGATGATGATCGGTGAAATATGATTGTGTTTAGATACCTGGAACGTTCTCTGCAAGAGAGTGATGTAATGCTGCCCAGTCACGGGGGTATTGGTTGTGATAAAAGGCTGGATCGACGCTTTTATTGGCAAAGCGCGTGTCAGGCCTTATAGGCGTATATTTACCAAAATCACACATATATCCAGAACTGTTAGCTATCCAGACCTGGTCAATAAGAACCTTCTTGAACCAAGAATAGGTAGCTGGACTCGTCAAATTAACAATTCCCGCACTGATACCAGGCCCACTAGAAATAATAGCCGTACTATTCGTTGTCGCGTTCTGGATCATTAGGCGTTCTTTTATGGCTTCCAGGAAGAGATTTCGACAAAAACCATCTGCTTTTATACTGATGTTCGCCAAAAATGGGTTAACATATGACAACTTATGGATTTTATATTTGTCCTTCATTGTCTCTACAAACTTGGCCCAACTCGGGTAAAGCTCAGAATCAGCTTCCCAGTTCCGTCACAGACGAGAAATGTTGAGACTCGTGTGTACGAAACGCTTTGTGTATGTGTACCGGACCACTTAGCGAAGAAGCACACAAGGTATCACGTATAACTTACCAGTCTTGAAGCCAGACCGCTGTAATGGGACATTCTTGCCGAAGTCCCTGATCAATAATTCTGTCTACTTTTTCTTGGCCGCCCTGAATTCCAAGTATAGCACCCATATCTACCCACTGTGGCAGCTCCGGCATCCTACCAGTATATTCTGTGAGCATGGAAATTCCATCAAGCATACTTTTAGCTTGTATGGAGTAACCTGCGACACTTAATGCAGCATATCGTACTGTTACTGCTCGTGAATCGCGAAAATCAAAATCTGCATATGCCGTGCTCTCCTGCGACAGGTGGAAAACTCGCGAATGAGAGCTGATATACCGAGGAATTGCGGAGTATGTTGTGAATTGGTCGCCCCCAGCGAAGAATCTATCTTCGTCTTCCAAGCGTGTGGTTGGCTGATCACCACGTCCTACGCCTTGTTCTAGTGGAAAAAAAAAAAAAAAAAAAAAAAAAAAAGGCACGGATTTATTCTTTAACGATGCAACTAAGGCCTGGCCGCCCATTCCATAGAAGTTTTCCAATGGTAACGAAAGGTATGTGAAAAATACTTTCGTTACTGGATCGGCCGAAGAACCGGGGTCAATGTTGATGTGAAATAAAATACGATCTGGAAGTTCGGCAGGAACACCTATGGCAAGAGAGAATTTCACTGTCTCATTTCCACGGTTTGATAAGGTGCCTTGAATAATCGCAGCTTGACCTTTGATACTTTCATGCCATACATATTGGGCAACTTTATTAATGCGCTGATCGTTGCATATTCAAGACAACCAAGCTAGCTGAGTGATTGGTTTTCATCTAAGTTGAATCATCATCCTACGTAGGAGGTTCGGTGCCCGCTGCTATTGCTATGACGCCTTCTAGCCCGCGTCTTGACAATACATAGAACTCGTGAGATATATGTGTATAAGGAGTGACACTGCACCAACGAGTCTTCTATCTCAAACGCAAACAGCAGGATGAAATTAAGCCCTGGTGTGATGGGTATATATGTACATGACATCCAGATACGAGTTTAGTGCTTTGGAATAAAACCAATAGTAACCAATAATCCCTTGCAATCCTCTAATAAACGCCTTTTAGTCGGTCCTGTATTGTCTTCTCGTCAAATGCTCCTTGTTCTCCGGCATAGCTGCGCAGTACCTCTTGCTGCATTAACCGACGAGGCGCCTTGCGGCCTGTCAGCAACTCAAATTGTGCCATGGCCTGCTCTGCGACGATCTCCAGTCCATCAACGAGCACCCAGTGACGTCCGGTCTCACGGCGGAACTGCCGCATTTGCCGCAGTAGGGGCGTGTCGAGCGGTTTATAGGCCAACTCGAGTATCACGCCTCCTGTCGGATTCCCTAGCCATTGTAGAGGTACTTCGAACTGGGCGGGAGGCTCATCGCCCACGGTGTCAGCCGGTACACACGAAGCAATTATGCACGGCGGACATGAGTCCGCTGGCCAGTCCTCCTGCGAAAGCCGCAGCACCCGCACTACTTCTTGCGATTCTGCCCGTCCACCGATCCAGGAGTTGAAATGTCGCGCCACACTCTCTGCACGTTCCAGTGTCCGGTTGTAAATAAAGATCTTGCGGCAACCCAGCTGCAGTATAGCGTAGATTACGGCTCGAGCCATGCCACCTGCTCCGATTACAAGTGCTGTCGATTTGATGGGGCTAATTGCGTTCCGTGGAGATAGATGACGGCGGATACAGGCCAACACACCTATCCAGTCTGTGTTCTCTCCATACCAGGCTGCCACTGGGCCCGCCTGATTACGCCGCTGGGCCTGCTCTGGGAGTGAAAATACAGTGCCATCTGGCGCCGCCCGGAGAGGCAATATGGTATTGACAGCGCCAATTGCTTCGGCATGTCGGCTTTTGGCTGCTACCCTCTGGGTTATCTCCACACGCCATGGTTGGACAATACTCGTGCCACCAAAATCTGGATCTCGGCCCAGGCGATCCAGTTCTGCGAGGGATGCTGACTGGGGAATCTGGTAAGTATGACCCATGCCACAATGTCTGAAGGCGGCGTTATGCATAGCAGGCGACAAACTGTACGCAACACTGGCACCGATTATGTAAAACTGGAGGGGATCCAGAACGTAAGACTCGAAGAGAGCGTGAACAGCGTCCCTTGAGGTGATCTGAGGATCCCGCCTGTAGTCTCCCCGGCGCAAGATGGCTGGGTGCGTCACCGAGGTCAGAAGTCGGTTAAATACCTGAGTTGTACGTCCAATAACGCCCACGTTGTACGCAATGAGATGGGAATGAGCGCCTGGCAGTGCCTTGACCTTGTCTATAAAACGCCTAACAGCCTCGTTTTCTTCTCGCTCGGCAGCTACACGAAGAATACGAACAATCTGGCAGCCTAGACGTTCTGCTTCGAGGAATAGGGCCAAGCACCCCTCGTCCTCCCACGAAATCGCCGAAGATGCCTCAAACAAGTAGTGTCCGATGATCTTTGTTCGACCCTTGCCCTGGATGACCTGGCTCACCCGGCTTGGATCTTGGCTCAGATCTACGGCCAGATATTCGACTCCCAGCCGAAGTCCATGCTCCAAGGCATCAAAATAAACATCTTGTGCAGGTGGGACCGACGATCCACGGTGATTAGCTAGCAGTCTCGCTGTATCTATGGAATAAATGATAGGAAGTTTAGTGGCCCTGCGGAGTAGCGAGACTTGTTTGCTTATTGTCGCCACCAGATGGCGGTCCCAGCGGTCTACGCAGAGCTCCACAGCATCGCCACCGGATTCCAGATGCGCCAGGTCGATGGCGCTGTCCAGGAGATCAGACAAGCGGATAAAAATCGCGTGTGTGTATGATCTGAGTTCTGGGGGAGTTTCCAAAAGGGCGAACGGAGAGTCATACCCGGAATAGTGTGATGGGGCCCCAGTGATAAAACGGACAAACCGCGTAAACTCCTCCTGAGCATCTTTCAATTTGAATGAGTAGTGAATAGATCGGCGATCTGGTGTCTCCTCTTCTGTCTGAGAGCCACTAGACTGGTCTTCGGCATTGTAGAATTCTAGATTAGAGCAACGGCGATGCAACGAGTCGCTGTCGCCCAAAAGCCGTGCCGACTCATCTTCTAACTTGAGAAAGCTCTGAATCTGCACCATGTCTCGAAGTAAGTAGACGACGGGGTTAGTCCTTGAATAGACACGGAGATGATCCTGTACGGTTCGGGTTAGACTTCCCAAACCGATCTCTAGAACACACGAAGTGCGGTGGTTATCGAGCATCATCTTGAGGACCTCCACATCCCGACGCTGAAACTCGACACTACCAAATTTTTGCAGAAACTCCTGGCGGGTGTACCCAGTTACCTGTCGAAAATAATGGTCTTCAGTAATAAATCGCCTCTGCAGTGCAGTACAGGCGATAAGGCCCAATGATCGTTTACCGCAGCCACGGATACCAATTAGCACCAACGAAGCATCTGAGTCGAAACGTCGTGACAACGAGCCATCCCAGGGCGTACGCATCTTGGCGCTCACGTCGACAGGACTGAATCGCGGTGTAATTATAATGAAAAGATAGATATACAATTGGACAAACCGTGTCTCGTATCACAGCTTTATGGAATGCTGCTATCTGTTGCAGAGGCGAAGCATAAATTCCATCCTCGCGAGACGAGACTTGACGGCACAAATGGCATAGATCTTGAATCAGTTATACCACATAATATAACGGGACATGCGTATATTCCTTCAATCAGTTAATATGTTGCTTGCTTAAGGCTGCCAGAAGCAGTTGCGGGGGGTGGCCACCGGCGGACGGCGGTGAAGCAGGCGGTAACGCAAGTAGCCGGCAGAGTTTGTCAGCCAATAGTACGCAGGAACCGGAATAAGATACTGCCGACCGGATCACAGACCAGGATGCGTTATGCAGGCATAATTACCATCTCGGTCATCAGTGGCGTCTGCACGGACACGCATAAATACTGTATGCGGATGTCATGTGAACCCTGCTTCATATAACTATTCTTCCACAACATTAGCCGGAAGAAACTGCACTACCAACGCCTGTCGATATCTGTCTCAATATCTGGATAGTAGTTTTGACGGTAGAGAACATGGCTCGAAGTTGGTTTGTTTAGGTACTTGAAGGAACCTACCCCGCCCCCGCCCGCACCCGAAAACACCTCTGCAGTTTAGAGCGACAATAAGAACTAAGAACTTCGCCCTGGCTACGCGCATCAGCCAAAGTCATGGGCATTACGGAGTACTAAAGATCAGTATCACGAATAATTTTGGATGCTGGAAACAGTCGTTCGTATTAATAAATCAGCACAGTGGCAAATAGACGTTAGTTACTTAGTATCACATGATTAAGCTGGTCATAGATATATCATCATTTCTGAAAGTCTACTACTTGAAAGGGTTTTTCTTTTTAAGAGACATGAGCCATAAAACCAAAACCACACAAATATCCGGTCCCGATTTAACTTGGCCCTGATACTTAATCGACCATGCCCTTAAGGTTACCATTGGGGCTTTCGCCGACGGCTGCATTCTTAGGCACGGCGTTTCTTGGGTTGTCAACAGTTCCACTATTCAACGCGCAAAAAGCATATGACCTCTTCGGCCTCCCTCTATACTATCCCCCAGTAACGAAAACTTCGACGCGGTCAAGCGTTGGTGTTGAATCCGCCCCTTCAACTTTTCTATACGTCACAGCAGCGCGAGATGTTATGGTTGGCGTTGCGCATTTTATACTCGGGTATCAACATAACACGGATGGTATAAGGGCATTAATGTTTGCTACTTCGGTATGTAAGGCAACTGCCAAGCCTTTTTCTATTTCTTCCTGTCCTTATACAAGTGATGTTATATTAGCAATGCTAATGCTGGCCGATGTCTATATAGGTCGCAGCAGAGATAGATGCGTACATCGTATGGAAATATGGGGGCCTTGAGTATGGCGGCTGGCATGGTAGATGGATCATCCATGCGCTCTCAGGCTTGGTCCACGGGATCGTGGCTTATAACGGGTGGTGGTTGTGAAATAGAGTCACGTCTCTACAAAACATTGCGGTACGGTACAGTGTCCTAATACTTTATTCTGTAGCTGAACTTTGCAACTACTTGGACGAAATCTATACTGCGCAACAATTACCAGGAGACTGTGTGCCTCATGTTCCTCAAGTCCTTGCTGCGTAGTAGCTCTAACATCTCTCTTCTACAGAAAACCAACTTCTCATGAAGAGCAGCCTGCAAAGACAGCGCACACAGCCCTAGAATATTCGAACTCATTGCGTTTTGTCTATTCTAGATCTCAGAATAGTGGCGAGTTGCATATGCTTACTACTACTACCCGAAACAATGAATTCAACCCCGTGGCACGGATGGGAACTAAAACATCTAGGCAACAGAACTACTAGATCTTATGCAAGGTTAAACCCATTCAGATAAAAGCGTCTCAGACCATACATTTGTAAGGTTCGAGCCTTTCTTTCTTTTTGAGGATGATTCGTGATACCTTTGGCAGACTTTACTTAGCGTGCTCTTGGTGCCAGCTTATATGGAACGTAAGCCTAATAACTATGTAACTGGGGTATACGTGAACTAGATGACTAGTTATTCGAAAGACTAGATGACAGAACTATCTATTTCGATTCTCTATATCGAGACGTGTAACTGAGAAAGATGTTTATTAACAATTGTAACTTTTCTTTTCTGTCAACCTACCCATATAAGCACTATAATTAAAAGTGGTTGGAATGCAATATGTAAAAATATATTCCATAAATAAAGATATATCGACTCTTCAGGGAAAATACAAATATACTCGACCATAGTCTATCTCCGATAGATGGCGTTCACAAATAGATGCGTACGAAGTGACGAAGAACGGAAGGTGGTAGTCAATGATGGACCTCGGAATGAACTGAAATCAGAGATATTAGTTAAGTGGTCAGGAGAACTGATGTTGGTGGCTTATTCTGGTTATAATACCTTCAAATACCTTAGGATCAAAGGCCACCAATCTCTTGGGGACATGGTAGCTTCCCAGCGTTTAAAATTGGACTCCGCCTGGTGTGATGGACGTTTCATTGAACTGCTTTAGGATAACATCCGCTGCCTTTTCACCAACCATGTATGTCGACACAGCAGTGAAGGTTCCTGGGATGCGAGGGTATACGGAAGCGTCGACAACGCGCAGACCACTCACTCCGCGGACGCGGAACTGAGAGTCAAGGACAGCCATTGGATCATTATCGGCACCGATTGGACAGGTACAGGAGGCGTGATGACCCCAAGCAGTGTTTTTAGCGTAGTTTTTGATGTCCTCTTCCGACTTGACATTTTCGCCTGGAAGGATTTCTTTGACGGGAAGCGGTTGGCGAGCAATAGCATCACGCGCGAGTTCAACAGCCTCGTACAGAGCCTGCAGGTCGGCACCGTAGTCACCGCTTCCAGTATCGAAATAGTTGAAAACAATATCGGGAACATCAAGGGGATCAGATGAACGCAAGGTGACGTTTCCAGCAGTATTGCGTGGGTGTCCCTTCAAGAGAGCCCAACTCCAGATAGTGTGGTCCTGAGTAATGTTCACACTGTAGCCCGGGAAGTACCCACGGAAATTCACTGGTCCTCCAAAAGCAAAAACGTCCCAATTGTCATCTGCGGTTGCTGAGCTCTTATAGAACATAGTGGCAGCGAATCCATTCGAAGCATACGTGCCGCGGTCACCAAGTACCGGTTCCTCCCAGCGGGTTAGACATGGGTCGGGGTTGCTGAAGGTGCAGCCGTCGAGAAGGGTGAAGTTTTTTGGCACATGGCCTTGAACGACGATTTCGTAGTGGTCCTGCAGATTTGCACCGACACCAGGCAAGTCGACAACAACGGGAATGCCAAATTTCTTAAGCTCGTCCGCGGGTCCAATTCCACTGTGCTTAAGCAACAGTGGTGAGTTGTAGACACCTCCTGCCACGATCACTTCTCGCGTAGCCTTGACACTGCCAGGAGTACCCTTAGACTGTCCGGATCGTGGGCTAGCTTTGAACAGATATTCTCCATCAAGGAATTCGACTCCTGTAGCGCGAGGCGGGTTTGTCGAGTTGTCGAAGGTGACCTTGGTTGCGAAGCAATTAGTGCGGACATCAAGCGGGTATTTCTTGCTACCGTCGGCATTTTTGGCGTCACGAACGTCAACGACAAAGTCGCGCGAACCAATGCGTACACTGTCTTTGGTCGAGGCAGGAATCTGATAGTATCCAGGCGTAGTGTCGCGGAGCGTCGTATCCGCGTTGGCATCACCGGCACCCAAGGTGGCGAGATTGAAAATGGATCCAGTGTAGTTACCCAGAGCCCAAATACCACCTGTTAGCATGCTGAGAAGCTGTGTGTCTTCCAGTACTAGACTCAGAGGGGCCTCTTCGGTGCTAAGCCAGCCGTCATAACCATGTCCGGGACTGATGGCGCCAGACAGATAGTGGTTTGACTCGGCATTGATAAAGTATTTGCGCATATTTTCTGGAGTCCAAGAGCCATCTCCGGTCAGAGTAGCAATATATTCGAAATCGGAAGCGAAAGGATAGACAGCGATAAGGGCGTTATGAGCAGTGCAGCCGCCCAGGGCCTGGGTTCGAGGATATAGAGTCCCTTTCAGCGTGGAATTAGCTGGGGGGGTCAGACCGGTGTATTTATTGCCATCCGGAGTCTCATATGTCGTCTTGTAATCCAGTGCCTGCCGGTCGTCATCAGCGTAGTGGTGGACGAAGAAATTCCATGACATAGCAGGGTCTTCCGATGCCTTGGCCGAATACGCTGGGACGCTGTAGTTAACATTGTTCCCTTGGTCGTCACCAGCTTCGATCAGCAACGTCTTGTGACCGGCGATAGCGAGGCGAGCGGCGAGAGGACCACCGCCGGCACCAGACCCAACGATGACATATTCATAGTCATCGAGCTCAACAGCTTTTGTGAGAGCTGCCGAGGCGGCAAGAAAAGCAACGAGCGAACGAAACATATTGAAAAGAGCGGAACGAGTCGACAGACTCTCTTGGTTGGGGAGCACCAGTAGAATATGCAACTTATATATGTTGAGCGGAACACTTTGTCTCAGCACTTCCATTGTCTCTTATTCTGTACGTAGCATTATTATTATTTAGTTTCTACTCTAGATCGATTCCATGCGGGGCTACTCGTGATCCACTCATGTCAATCTTTAATAACAGGGATACTCAGATGGAACCACACCTGCTCATCACAGTGGGATAGTCGGGCCGAAATACTAACAGAAACGGCACATAATCTACATCTGCTGACGGTTAGATTTTTCTTCATTGGCCGTGTGTCCTCGACTAAGACCTATCGTGTCCAATGGACTCTTCCAACTTCTTACTACAGATACTTCGTGAGGAGGCAATGTTAGGTTAGTCCTTTGCAGATTAAGTTGACAGCCGAGGTTGATGATGTGCCCCTGTAAATCACTGCAGAATTGGACTAGATGATGGGGTCATAGAAGCCGAGAATCCCGCGGCGATGTCCCCGTCCGAAAGCTTCTATTGAGGTGACATCCTATCACGAGTAGTTATCTAAGCCACGAGAGAACTGACTATGGTATACCGGTACTGCGGGGGCATCCTAAGGATAGATAAGCGTGCGGTGTGAGTGCGTTCGGCATCACAGTCCCGGATAATAATAGCGATCGTAGAACAGGGACATCAACCCAACGAAGGAGTTAGGCAGCTGGAAAAGAATTCCGTCAGTTTGGACTTGACGCCTGTCAGGTGGTAACGCTTATTAGAAGCTTAAATTGATATCAGTCAGTAATTAAAACGTACTTACACCGGAGCATTAAAGAAGGCACGACAAGTAGATCAGTCAAGGGTTTGCATGCTGCGCAGAAAAGCTTGATTGAATAGCCTAGGTACTCCGTATACTCCGTACTGCACGAGTTTGTGGCGACCGCTGAGGCTGCGACGATACACTATTATGATCACGACCAAGTCGTCTCAGGGGGAGCGTGCGGCGCACGGATTCTGGCTTTTAAGTATCGCAAGGCTTTGCTCCGCGTTAATTAGTCGACCCGAGTGTTTGGGCCCTTGGAGGCGTCAAAAACGGGAGATCACATTTACCCACAATGGAAATAATAGGCGCACTGTGGAGTTGTCAATAACCCGTCTCGCCAAGTGAAAGCTTATCGTATGTACGGAGTATGTACATACATACAAAGTCCGGGTACTATTTGAGACTGAGATTCAAAGGAAGCAACGTGGACAGAAGCAATCTTGATCTGGCAAAACGAATCGCGGAGATTTGACATATCTTGTGTTGTGTGAGTTTGTGTATACAAAATATGAATGGCTCATTGAGCCGTGCCTAAAAAGTCAAAGGAATAGATTCAACGCATCGTTTAGATATTTCCTAGGGGCTTTAAAATTGGTAAGGTTGAGGTGGAGCCGAACCCCCAGATTCTGCCATGCCGTTACAAAGACCCTTCTATTTTCTATTGGACATCGGGCTCCACCCGGCGATTCATAACTTTGGGCGAATTCGCCCCGCATGCCGCATGGTAAACAACGTCTACCATGAGGATCCGGACTCCGTATGTCTCCAGTTTCTTCCATAACACCTTAGCGCAACGTCTCATGGAGTCTTGGTACATGTTGGATTCCGTCCCAGTGAATAATGCTATACCGGTAGGGATATTTCGCAGAACCCTGATGTCATTGGCAAACTAAATTGGTTAAAGATCGATTACCTATCTGGAGCCATTGTTATTAGACGAAGCTTACTTCATACGGAGTGAATCCCTTAACGGTATCTATATATAACAGCACAGTGCCAACATAATTAAGATCATGTATCTTTTCCTTTGCCCTCTAGACTCGACTGCCGTGAAATTGCTCGTGGAGCAACTTGGGAAGTTGTAAGCCATAACATTTCATTGTTGTACAGGCACAAGAAACCGAATCTAGTCAGGGATATCAGATGCTTTCATGCCTCGGTAACATGCTGTGACGATACTATGCGCCGCCACACGCTATAAGAAATCAAGGTTTAGCTTTGGTACAATCGGCGATCAAAGATGGGAGGATTAATGACCCGTCATATTATCAGTAGCAAATTGTGAAAGTACTGATGTCGCTCTGCGTCTTTAATAGAACATACTAGACCACAGGAGAATAAGATGCAAATATCCCTGCCTTTCGTATCAAGGCCTACCATGTATAAGTAGCTAGGATCCGGCCAGATCTAGAAACTACCAGTCTAGAAGATCTTTGCTGTCTAGCAGAAAAGTAATATCCGCTTTGTTCTGCTGTTTATTATTGGTAGCATGATAATCGCGCCTTTGTTTTCTCCTTCCTAACTTTGTATAACGTTAAGGTTCTACCACTCTATGGTTCGTCAACCCTGCTGGAGACTCCCCGATTCTCGGTACGTTTCGCTTCGAGGTATCATGCTGAGATCTATTGGTAAAGGTTCTAAGGTATCCCCAAACATCAATTATTTAGCGGCGGGGTTTCAAAAAGGCAACTTTGGCTCGAATATCTAGCTATGGTCCAGGGCAGGCTAAGAAATCAGGATCAGGTTATGGTAGAGGGAGACAGGCAAACAGACAGAGAGAGAGGAAGAGTTGCTTGGTTGAAGTTAAAAAGCTTCAGGTTTGGAGTGATCGATGTGTTTCAGTCCACTAAGAACATAGGCATTTATTGCTAAGCTAGTAGCTGACTCTCTAGCAACTGCTATCAAACTATGGCAGCTTTGACTACAATTTCTTCGTGAATTCCTGCAAAGTCTGAATCTTTGCCCATACTCGGTGGATTGAAAAGTTTCAAGTAGGTTGGTGTAGTGAGAATAGCAAATTCGGGCAAATATTGTAGGAAAGGTCACCAGTGAAGGGCTCACCCTCACCCACATGGCAGAAAGCGGTGGGTAGATGTGTACCATAGGTATGTAGAAGGCAATCCCTCTATCGGAAGTCAGACGTACAACTGGACCAAAAAGGCGAACACTTAAGAGATCTGGCCCTATGTCACAATACACCCCCCTTAGGCAAGGGATTTCATCAAAATTACTGTAGTCTGAACGCTTATAATCTATAGTCTGTAGTCTGTGGTATATGGTTGATCAGGAACCTGTCGGCGCATGCCATCCCGTTACTATTTCGAGCTGCAAACCCCTATACAAAGAGGGTAGTTCAATGAACTCCAAGCCACCTAATTCCTTTATACTGATATAAAGAATATCGCCGGAATAAGGAATCAGGGTGCTAATAGGCAGCAGAATTAGACAATAAGGATATAGACATAAATAGCGATGATTTTCCCCCCTAGATAGCCATGTTAAGACATTAAGTTAGCTATACTATTCAATCTAGTACGGTTAAATGCTCATATCTTTTTACCTTCGCGATACTAGAATTCGACAGAACCTCTAAGTATATTCTGGTCCAATCCATCTGTATAGTACTGTATATATAATAGTGTGGGGACCTCCATAACATCCAATGGCTTTAGTCTAATGTCTTGTTTCCAGGTTTATAATCTCTTTGCCGTCTTTAGGCAGTGGTCAGAAAATCCGTTCATGTTTTCCTATACAGGATTCAAACCCTCAGGCCCTTCTTATGAGGTTGTTAGGTTGCAACCGACATGCTACCATATTGGAAGTCGGACGTACAACTGGACCAAAAACGTGAACACCTAAGAGGTCCGGCCCTAGATCACGATACCTTCCTTATCATGGAGTAAGGCTTCGATGTATGAAGCCACTTCCGGTCTTACTTCGCAGCAAATCGAACGGATCCCAGTGTTATTGACAATATCTACGAGAGACTGGTTGTTAATCAATATCGTTCCCAAGTAATTGTTAGCTCCGTAGCTAACTCTATTATGCTTAACATTATTGAGCACTTAGTAACTAACTGACTAGACAGATTGTGCTTGCTTATTTAAGTTTACTCTAACTGGCTGGCTGGCTTAGTTAAGTATCAATAACCTTGAAACTAGAACAGGCTAACTAACTGGGATTATCCGATGCTGACAGAGACTCTTCAAACGCGGGCTTGGCGTCATTGCATGCTAGACCCGGCGTATGAATCATTAGATAATCTTATATAATTCAGTGATTTACTAACTAGTTATTAAACAGCTGTGTTGAGTTTCGCAAATGGAATCCGTGCTTAGAATTTTTCGAGAATCTGCCAGTATCTTAGACGTACACTATATGAAGAGCACTCTTACCATTTCTTCTGCGGCCATCATCGCCATATTCGCAATTTTGTTCCCCGTACATATCCGTCAGTTATATCGCACAGCATCGAATATCATACATTCTACAGGTCTTGCACAAGAATCCACAGATTATATGACATCTACTGGCACATCTGGGATCAGAAATATCATGTCCAAGCTTCCTCACGCCACAATTGTGCCGCGCCGGTCGAGCGCGCGGGGTCATGCTGACCACGGGTGGTTGAATACATACCACACATTCAGCTTTGCTAGCTACTATGATCCTCGATTTGAACAATTCGGCAGCCTGCGGGTCCTGAATGAAGACCGAGTGGCCCCAAAGACTGGTTTCCCGACGCACCCTCATCGTGACGCGGAAATCTTCAGTTACATCCTGTCGGGAGAGCTCACGCATCGAGACAGCATGGTCAAGAAAGGCGCCGAAGGAACACAAGGGAAGGAGTTCTATCGCATGAAGAGAGGAGATGTACAATTCACCACTGGCGGAACAGGTAGGCATTCTCCGGAAATTACCCCTTCTTGAGGGACTATACTAACAAAATCACCCAGGAATTGCTCACTCGGAGATGAACGAGCATTTAACCGAGCAAGTACATTTTCTTCAGATCTGGGCTCTCCCATGGAAGCGTGGTCTAAAGCCGCAATATCACACGAAGACATTTGACGAAGCTACGAAGCGAAAGGGCTTTCTCCCCATTCTGTCTCCGCTGGCGGCGGGACCGAATGCCTCTGCAGCTGAAGAGGAAGCTGCGGCACCTGCCATCCCTGACACAATTCCAATTCATGCTGATCTAGTGATGGGGGCAGGTTTGATTCCTGTCGGCCAGCGATTCAAGTGGACTGTCGGCGGACCTCGGGAAAATGCCATCATCAGTGCAAGCAACCGGAACGTATACGTGCATGTACCCATGACAAAGGATGGAAATGCTAAGATCAGATTGGATGGACGAGAAAATGCTGTGCTAGGGGAGGGCGATGGGGCATTCATTGGTAAAGTAAACAGGGGTGATCAACTGAGCGTCGAAAGCATTGGTGAAGCAGAGGCGGAGGTAGTTATATTGGACAGCGCTTAGATTATTGTCTTCTAAAGGTTCTTGTTTGACAATATTCTGCGTTCCTCTTGATTTTGTGCTGTACGCATCATGTGAAAACCTAATATATACAACCTTAGGTCCTAGTGAAAATGCGTCACTTCAACTTGCCTCGTCGCGTCATCTTACCCCATTCAAAAGGCTTTTGTAATATACGGACGGCAGCAAGATTAGCATGTAATGGGATCGAGGAAAGAAGACCTTACAAGATAGGAGATTGCGTTTGAGGTTTATTCTTACGAGTTTCTGTACTGTTGTCGTGGCTAAGCAACATATATCAGACATCGAGCTGACACCGAACTGATCGGCTAGTTTCCAGTACAACGTGGCTCGGCGGCTGTGCTTATTAGGCAGCAAACAAAGTGATCTCCATTTCTGACTTATCGCCTATATAAATAGGTTCAAGTAATACATTTTTGACTGCACCTGAACAAAAGCGAATACTTACGTTTACCTTCGGTAACTACTACCACGGAAATCTCGGTTTTGAAATCAGAGAAGGAGAATACTAAGCGGCAATCTCGATTATAGAATTATCGTGCGTTTCTATCTCTCTGCTCACTAGTACCGAGAATATGGATGCACCTAATGCTAGCTCTTCCTACGATACTATCGCCAATATTATTAGAGACTCCCATGCAACTCGCGTCGTTGTACTTACGGGCGCTGGTATTTCTACTTCGGCCGGTATCCCCGACTTTCGCACACCCTCCACAGGACTCTACGCTAAACTCGCTCATCTCAAGCATTTGCCTTACCCCGAGGCTATCTTCTCCTACCATTACTTTAAACACTCACCAGAGCTCTTCTACGCAATCGCCGATGTCCGCCATCCACGCAATCTTAAACCTACTATATCCCATGCCTTCTTAGCTCTGCTAGCGAAGAAGAACTTGTTACACATGGTCGTCACACA
Source organism: Paecilomyces sp. PK2413 (assembly GCA_023624055.1). Classification (NCBI taxonomy): domain Eukaryota; kingdom Fungi; phylum Ascomycota; class Eurotiomycetes; order Eurotiales; family Thermoascaceae; genus Paecilomyces; species Paecilomyces sp. PK2413. The sequence continues at coordinate 972,445 of JAMADQ010000011.1, read as the reverse complement.
GAACATCGATGGACTCGAGTCTGCGGCAGGTGTTCCTCCAGAAAAAGTCTTCGCTTGTCACGGAAGCTGGGATACGCAGCGATGTATCACCTGCAAGGAACCGTTCCCCGATGATCGTATGAAAGAGGCTATTACGCAAGGCATAGTGCCCAGGTGCCTTGCGACAGACGCATGCGATGGGATAGTCAAGCCAGATATCGTACTTTTTGGAGAGCCGCTGCGCGAAGGATTCGAGGAGAAGGCAGAGCACAAAGTCGTCGAGGCGGATCTCGTGTTCGTGATGGGGACGAGTCTCAAAGTGCATCCGTTTGCAAACTTGCCAAGACTGGCGTGCGCAGGGGTCCCGAGAGTGTTGATTAATCGAGAAAAAGTAGGAGACCTGGGGAACCGAAAGGAGGATCTGTGTTTGCTTGGGAATTGTGACGGAGAGGTAAGAAAGTTGGCGGATGCATTAGGGTGGAAGAAGGAATTGGAAACATTGTGGGGAGCGAAGACAGAGCATGTCGAGGGAAACGAGACAGATGGCGAGGATTACACTGTTCGGTTAGATGCAGCGATTGATAAGTTAGCAGGCATGCTAGATGAATCCCTCAGCATTTCGAAGGGACACAAAAGTATGCTCGAGAGGCACTTGACGGAGAAGCTAGCCAGATTGCCTAAGCCACCAGAGCGGGATGAGAAGTGATGCTATCATATAGTAGCTAAGTTGGCCTAGTGACCCGTTCGATTATGTATGACTAGTGATGATTCGAATGGTAGTGAATAATAATAGTCAACTGCATATTGTTACGAAAAGCTGCGAAAAGGAAGATATCCTCGAGCGCACGTAACTAATCCAGGCGGTACGTGTCGGCAGAATACGCCAGCCTGCCAAGGCTTCCAAGCCGGATCGGGAAGGCGGGGCACGCAGTCATTATCGCGCATTTCCGACGAATCAGAAGAGCTTTTTATGCCTCAGGCGCCAATATTTTGCAAGGTTTGCATCGTCCTGTCCCTCCGATATTGAGTCCGTTCGAAAAGCCCACTTTGCTGCGCTGCCTCCTCCGTGTAGACGCTGCAATTAGCATCTCCCTCTAGTCTCAAAAACAGTCGCCATGTCCTCCGCCGACGTTACCATTGTGCTCGGTGCACAGTTCGGAGATGAAGGCAAGGGGAAACTTGTCGATATCCTCACTGAATCCACCGATGTGTGTGCTAGAAGCGCCGGCGGTAACAATGCGGGGCACACAATTGTCGTCAACGGAGTCACTTATGACTTTCATCTCCTCCCTAGCGGTCAGTGCTATGATACAATAAACAGGAAATATGCCCCATTGACGTCTTGAAACGGTACAGGTCTTGTGAATCCGAAGACTATCAATCTCATTGGATCCGGAGTTGTCGTCCACGTCCCGGCTCTCTTCGCTGAACTTGAGGCTCTCGAGAAGAAGGGACTCAATTGCGACGGTCGCCTCTTCGTCTCGAGTCGCGCGCATCTCGTCCTCGACCTTCACCAGTTTGTTGACAAATTGAACGAGACTGCGTTGGGTGAGGGCAAGGTCGGAACCACACACAAGGGTATCGGGCCGACCTACTCGTCAAAAGCCTCTCGCAAGGGACTACGCGTTGACGGTCTCCGTCTCGACAGATGGACAGAATTCGAGACTCGTTTCCGTCAACTAGTAGCTGGCTTTCGACAGCAATATGGCTGCTCTCTAGACTCCTACGATGAGGAGGGCGAGCTGGCACAGTTGAAGGTACTACTTCATGACTCATTCGATTTATATCACGTTCTTACCACTCACCACCGAAATAGAAACTTGCCCCTCGACTTCAGCCCATGGTTGTGGACGCTGTGTCTTGGATGTATAGCCAGACACAACAGAACAAGCGCATTCTCATCGAGGGTGCCAACGCTGTCATGTTGGACATCGACTACGGCACGTACCCTTATGTGACCAGCTCCAACGCCTGTCTGGGAGGTGCCTTCACTGGGTTGGCCATTTCCCCTTTCAGCGTTAAGAGAGTCGTCGGTGTCGCCAAAGCCTACCTCACACGTGTCGGAAACGGCCCTTTCCCTACCGAGCAGTTCAACGTATGGTGCTCCCCGTCCTTATATACCTATCATCAATCTCGATTTAGGAAGCTAACGTTGCGCAGGAGATTGGCGAATACCTTCAGGTTAAGGGAAGAGAATTCGGTGTGACCACTGGCAGAAAGCGTCGTTGTGGCTGGCTGGACTTGGTCATGCTTAAGCACTCCGTCATGGTCAACCATTACACCAGGTTGGTTATCAACAACCCCTTTTTTTCGCTGGGCCCTGTCTGACAAGAACAAAGCTTGAACTTCACCAAACTCGATGTCCTTGATGACTTAGAGACAATCAAGGTTGCCACGGCCTACAAACTCCCCAACGGTGAGATCACCGAGTCATTTCCCGCCAACACCGAGGACCTCGACAACGTCGAGCCAATCTACAAGGAGTTGCCTGGCTGGCGCAAGAACACATCAAACTTCACGACATACGATCAACTGCCCACGGAGGCGAAATCCTACATCCAGTACATCGAAGAATACCTGGGTGTAAGAATCGAGTCTGTTGGCTGTGGTCCTGGCCGAGAGAATATCATTTACCGGTCATAGTAATCCCGGTATTACGAAAGCTTGAAGATGAGGACGTTGTGTGCGCCGCAAAAAGATGACGTCTCCTTTAATCTAGAGCGCAAAAAGAGAAGACATTCATATAACAGGGACAACAGGAGTCAATGCATCAGCCGAGCTAGATCCATAGATTGCATATAACTACACGTTCGGTCCAGGGCATTGGATGGGCGGCGACTATAGAGTGTAGTATAGCGTTAGATCGAGAGCCTGGCGCTCGCTGGCAATATTCAATACGATTGGTTTACTACTCTGCGTTCCACTACAAGCTCTCCCTGTAAAAATGGCCCCGTCCTATTTCGGTAACTCGATGAAGCCGATTTTCCTTATATCTAGCGCGCAGCACATGAGGTGCTGTCGAACTTAAGCCTCTTATATGGGAAGAATTCATCTATCCGCAGTCCTTTGTATTTGGCGTTTTCTCCGGGCTACTGGCCACACAACCATACAGAAATTGTTCAGTTAGCAAGGGTGCGATGGGTCTCGGCTTGCGGTAATGCGCGCAAGGATGAACAAGACGGCTGATGGTTAGAAATATATAAATACTTGGTGTCGCATTGCGGGGCAAGGCACAGGCGGGTAAATGTCCCGTAACAACCACCCGAACACTGGCAGTTACACTGCGATTCGAGAAGGTAAAAGGATTAAATACTAATAATACGTATGTATGTACACATACATCTGTCTGTAAGCAGTACGTCGTGAGAAGAACCGGGGTAACCTCGATCACGTGAAATATGACATAATATGCCATAAAAAAAATGAATGACAAGGATGGGATTCGAACCCATGATCTTTCGAACTGGTGGTTTAGATTACCTAAAACCAGCGCCATAACCACTCGGCCACCTTGCCCAGGGTTCTTAGTAATAAGAGAATATTTGTTTTCTAAATGAAGATAAGATACCGCGCCTTCCACCTCCATACTATCCCTTCTCACTTAGTACTTTACTACGGTAATTCCACATAGTGCTTAGTCTCATCCCCTACCTAGTCGTTGATATCATCATAGGATTATTACCGTATGACCTTTCTGCAGTACTGAACAAACTTACTGCAGCACCACGGGAGGTGCTGAGCGGAAGAGTTTGCAGGAGGCGGTCCATCAACCGAGCAAGAGACAACGTTGGTTCCGCGGACAGTCGGTAATGGCAGAGTTCTGTCTTCAGACTCAATCAGAGGGGCATTGGCCCATCCAATCACTCCACCTACCGTTATATCCACACGATCTCTAATGGTATACAACTCCAAGTTCCATTTACTCCGCAGACGAGACAGCGAAGGAATATCGTGATCTACTGAGATTTGTCAGTCGTACATAAAGAATTACCTAAGGATATCGGTGTATTTACTACAGAGTTAAAATCAAGTAAACACCTTAATCTGCATTCAGAATCTACAAAAATGGGGGTTCTCGGACCCACGGAGCTGCTGGGCAAGGTCCCGGTCCAAGACTCTATACCCAGTGGTATCTATAAACGCGCCAATCGCAGCCTGAACCTATTGAACATACTCCTTGTCCTTCATCCCCAGATGCATATGCAGCCTTCTCTTCCACTTGGCCTTGCTCTTCCGCATTGCGCGCTGGGTCCTTTCCCATGGATAATTGACTGGCGATTCTCCTCCGGTGAAAATCATGAAGTCATACAGGAAAGCTCCGATAAAGGACGCCGTTAAGGAGCCAGCCCATGGCCCATAGAACCAATACGGATTCCTGAATAGATCACCGCCATATCCCAATGCTAACAGCGCAAGCCGAGGGCCAAAGTCTCGGCTTGGATTGAATGCCGCCCCAGTCTGATAGGCAAATGTCATACTGAGACATGTAACGACAAACCCGATGATGAGCGAGTTCATGCCTGCACCGGGCGGGGCGTTCTGGTCATCGCCCAGTGCGAGAACGGTCACAGTCAGACAGACAGTTCCCACGAACTCATTGAAGAAGGCGGTTGCAGGCCCAATCCACTCTTGGCGTTGGCCAGTAACAAAGCTGTTTACGATGTCTGTCGGCGCATTGGTGCTGAGATAGTGATGGATAGAAGCGTAGTACAACCCGTACACTGATAGCGCAGCGATAAATGCACCGAGAAACTGAGCTGTAAAGTAACTCGCCATCATCCGCTTAGGAAATCCACGGTAGAACCACAGCATCATAGTAATAGTTGGGTTAAGGTGTGCACCGGATATACCACCAGAAATATATATGGCCATCATGGTAGCGAATCCCCATGCCCAAGAAGCAGTATTTACGTTCCCTGGGCCGGCTAGAGTCACGGACAGATCAGCAGAGAATCCAACTGCGAGCTGGATGAATACACCCAACGCCTCTGCCAGTGGTTCACGGTGGTGTGTGCGAATAACGGACCAGGTCGTGTGGTTGTTATGCACCTCTTCCTCAACAAGATCCTGCACCAGGGGATGTAAATCTTCAGGAAGAGCTGCATGGTCGAGTGAGGGAAGATCCGCAACTTCGTCCCCTTCTGTGGGTTTAGGCTCATCTAGATGGTCATCCTGTTCCTCGGGCAGGGGCTGCAGGTGTTCATCGTTTGGCTTTTGTGTGTCTCCATGATCGGTGTCCACCGAATTCTGATCTTCCTGTACCGGTGACAGCCCTCCAGTTGTGGGTTCTGCATTTAACGGACGGCGGATACGAGCAGACGAAGTCCGTGATAATCGCCTGGTGGTGGAGGTCGCGTCCCCGTTCAGGATCTTATTTACAAAGTTGTTTTCTCGCTGCACTCGCGCATCCTCTACCTGGGCAGCGATTTTGCGCGGATCGGCGCTCTTCTCAATACGGCCTGCCTCCAGATCGTTGGGATCGACATCTAACCCCAGATTTTGGGAATTTTCTGCGGGTAGCTGGGCGTTCGCTCGTGATTGCAGCAATTCATCCTTGGTCGGGACCATTCCTGGCCGCACCACTCGTGGGAGCGGTTTTGCCAAACTCCATACTGGCTTTGCGTTGGCGGGTTGATCGTACTCCGGATTGAGATCTGCATACCCAGGGTGCACAAATGGTTCATGGGCGAGCCGGAGCTGTGTCGTATCATCCGGACCGGCTAATGTGAACCGTCCTTGCGTTCGTTGTGCAAGTGTGGTGCGAGAGGTTAGACTGGGTATACCCCGTCTGGATGCTGCTGTACTTCGTCGTCTGGCACCGGAGGTGTCTGTGCCTGATGACCCGGGGACCTCCTGGCCAGAAGACTGTCCTGTGGATGAGATGAATTCTGGGCGACCACCGGCAGGAATGCTCCGAGTAGGTGAAGCAACCTCCTCTCCCATATCATCTGACCGTCGCGGCACATCGGACTGTCAAGAAAGAGAAAGAATTAGCATCTGGTTTGGCATACATCCAATGTATACCCCTTGGTTATACTTACTCTCGCCCGAGGTCGGGTGGGAGATCCAGGACTGCCCTCGTCCATGGCTGCACTCTTCACTGATGTAGTGCTAGCGCAACGTGTAGCAAATCGAATTTGTTAGTGAAATACAGTGAAGACCCTTTCAGGGTAAGATATAAACAAGATTAGGAGTTGAATCGAGAGTACTGATTGACTTTTTCTCTCTAACCAGTCCTCAGAACCCTCGGATAGACAACGGGTAATCGGATGTGAGAAACTTCAACGATCCTACTAGCCAATGAATACCAAGTTGTAAAGAGCTGTTGATTTGACGCCATTTTGTTCCCCTTGACCTGTTTGATGGTGCGCTGTGGGAACATGGCGTAATGAGTGGATTTGCCCGGGCTTTAGTGAGTAGATCAACATCCGAGTTGTCCGCAGAGATCGAAGCATTGAAGAATCAATGAAGATTATTCGTCTATTTAACTAGCGCATCGATCTAATTGGGCGATCAAGATCTGTTAACAGGGAAGCGTTTTGTTTGAGTAACATGGGCTTCTATTGACATCATGATGGCCCTGATCTTCCAAATTTTTGGTGGTATGGAAGCAAGGAATATATTAACAAAAGATGCTAGGGCTTCGATGATCAGGTCAAGAGTTCTAATGCCGTATAAGTATAGGGGAAGCTTATCATCAGGCTACGTATAACGTTGTACCGCTGTGGGGCCGTAACTGCTCGAAATAAGATTCTGCAGGTAGCTTCCCGCCCGAAAGTAACGATGGCCAGTACGAAAACTCCTGAGGGTTTGCGCAAACGATGGGAGCTGATAGAGTATGCTGAGATTGGGGCCAAAGAAGAGTCTTTTCTAATAGGACAGAAACCATAGTTAATAACTCGATCTCGATGTATATGTACGTATATCGATTTCATCTACGGAGTACCATAAAGAGTTCAACCATCACGAAACATCCCAGGCCATGGTTGGTGTTGATCCGTGTAATTAGACCGACCCGGCCGTAATGAGCTGCGGCGCCTTCGAACAGGATTTTCATCTCTTCCTTCCCTTGTTTTGCAGCAGCCCAGATTGGAGAGCAGGCGAAACAGGAACACTTGATGATAGTCGGCAATTACTTCCGTAGAACCCAGGCATAATTACTCAGGGAAGCTTCAGTCCCTGTTGTGTCGTGTCGTGACTTCGACGGTGAAAATACCGATAGTGAACTAAGATTGGAACGTCTCTCGGCAAAACTAGACAATTTGAACAGTGATGGAGCGCGGCTGACGCAAGTGCTAGTATTACAGTTCATAACAGCCGGGCACCGGTTCACCCCTAAAGCATACTATGCGACATACTTTACTATCTATCACATTTAAGGCCCCCTATATGCAGTCCAGGGGGCTTTCTGGACAACCGCTATACCTGTGATAGGCCAGAGGAATTCGGAGTCACTACTAGCCGAGACCATCATTGCGGATAGTTGCTGTACAAGCTTTTTCAACGTTGGTCCATCTTTACTAGCACTTTCTGACACAAAGCTTGAATATCATATAGATATCATATAGGTTCTCGGAGGCCAGAGAGACTGAAAAGATGCTTGATTCCCTATCTTAGGAGCAAGCTTCAGGTGCGCGAATACCTAGACCTAATCGGGAAGGTAGCAGGCGAGTCCGGGGATAGATGCTTACAGGAGGTTATACACATTTAAAAAAAAAAAAAAAAAAAAAAAAACTAGCGGAGTGGGAAAACACTCCCCAACATCATTGAGCGAGGAGGATTGCCATATAACTGGTAGGCTTATAGAATAGAAACAATGCGGTTGACTACACTCATTCTGCTGATACGTCGACAGATGAAAAGCGGGATATAATACTTCCATTCGGATGAAATATATCAAATGAATGCATAGATAGAGTCGCTAAGTCCAATGCCACGAGGGGCAGGATATCACGTTATCACAGTACCGGAGAATGAGATGCAATTTATGATCTGTCGGAAGTCGGCTGTGCGACTGGACCAGAAAGGAGCACTCCTTGGAGGTCTGGCCCAAGATCACAATATGATATATAATTGCCAGGTCATAACCGTTTGATTTTATATATCCCTTTATCTTAAACTGCTTTTTCCGGGAAGCTTTATCCAACGACTGATGAATGGCTTTTATTCCCTCTCCTATTCTAAACAGAACTATCCTTCTGAAAGAGTCCCGAGAAGCTTTATCAAGACTTATTATTCCGGAAATGCCTTAATCTGAAAGTAGTTGTCCATATCCGTATAAAGAACAAAGATTACTTCGGAGACTTGAGTGGAAAAAGTGAGGTCAGTCACTATGACCATAGAACAACAATCTAATGCGTCAATGCGCTAACAGTTGCACTATAAGCTGTAAATAGGGAATTTCTGGTCTTTGCAGTGAAGTATGTATGGTATTGCTATTCTCCCCTGAATGATATCTGCACCTGCATAACCAATTTGCAGCAAGTTAGGCCAAATGTGAACTACCTAGTTTACCTAAGGCTGGCACTGATTCACAGTGTCACGTGACTCCAAAAAATTGTTTGTTCGGATTTACGCGGGATATTCCCGATAAATTGAGAAAAACAAGCCACTCGCTCGTATTATTGGTGTTCGACTGAGTCGCTCTCGGCATGGTACGTGTTGCTTGTCCCTGGACCATCGCAATTTAACAGTGGTGGCGGGTAACAATTGCAGCGGAGGTGCAAAATCATTTGTTAGGGCGAAAACAGCCTTGCTTTCACAGAGTATTATACTCTCACAATATTTCCGACTCCTGCACTACCAATACCGACGTTATTATATGCTGCTTTTATCCAGAGAAGACTGAAAAATTGACAGGATTCCGTTGTACCTTTTATACCATCGGATTTGGGATCTGCTAATATTGCCAGTACCCGCGGAGATAGAACCCCCAGATGGGGCCAATGAACACGGTCTGGAAACGCAATCTGACCTAATCCCATGCCCTGGAGGCAAAGTAACTAGGGTCTCTTCGATGTCTCAACAGGCGAGTTGCAACAGATTAGCGCCTACCTTCGCTATCTGAGCGCTCACACTTGTCGCCTGTAAGTAGAGTGGATCAACACCGATAGGCCCCTTTCCAGGCCTGGACCTTATATTATCGTGTACCATGTTCAGTATTTCAGACGCCATGGCGGTTTTAGCTTAAGCATTTTGACTGTTCGTGTTTGACAGGTGGAGAGATCCAATCGGAAATGATCCTAACAACTTTAAAGGACCCATTCCTTTCTGACAGATGACTCCGTAATGCAATCTTCGTAGGAAAAACAATATATTCTGCGCAATTTCTGAAATGAGTTGCTTGCTCTCACCCTTCAGAGACCATGTAACGACGTACTGTTCATGACAGAATGGAGGATCGCAGCTCTCAAGTGCTTTCAGTGAATATTCTTTTCTTTATATTTCCCACGTTAATGGTGGTTTTACGAGTCTACGTGAGAGCATTTATGCTAAAGCAACTTGGCGTTGATGACTGGCTAATGGGTGTTGCTCACGTTAGTTTCAGTGCTATATAGCTATATGTCTGCTAACATTGTATAGATTGTATATATTGGGTACTTGTGTTTCCAATTGATAGGGGTCCTCCATGGGACGGGACGTCATGCGGATAAAGTCCCAAAGAGCTCTTATGTTCTCGCGTTGAAGGCAAGTCACTTTCCATATTGCGCCAGACGCAGGGTTTAACGAAAACAGTGTTGGTTCTTCTGTGAACTGTTCTATATTTTAAGCAGCATTTTGGTTAAGATATCCGTGGGCTTCTTCCTTCTTCGCATTACAGTTCGAAGAACACATGTTCTGATTCTTCGATTCTTTATGGTTGCAACAACCATTGTTGGGATGTCTTATTTCTTTTTTGCATTGTTGCAGTGTCCACACCATATCGCGTCATGGTGGACATTGAAGCGAGAAGGCTGCATTGCTCCACAAATCGTAGTGAATGTGTCTTATGCAGCATCCTCAGGAAATGCCCTGGCTGACTGGACGTTTGGGACTCTACCGATCTTTATTGTACGAGATTTAAACATGAGTATAAGGACCAAGATTATCGCTGCGGTAATCTTGGGATTCGCTGCGGTGTAAGTTCTCTACGTTGATGATGATACTTTAGCTGACAACTCTCAGAGGAAGTATCGGTACCCTAATTCGTATGGCATATGTCAAGACTTTGGGAGAAATCTCCGATTTCCTGTGTAAGTTATCTTCCCCCGTGGCTTGCTACAGTGTTGTTAATAAGCTCTAGACGAGACGACCGATTTTGCTTTGTGGTCTACAATTGAAGTGGGTATCGGTATCAGTGCAGGTTGTGCGGCAACACTCCGTCCACTGTTGAAGGTGGTTCTATATAAACTAAGCATCAGAAGTTCTCATGCAGGCAATAGTGGCACGGTATTTCCGCCTGGGAGACGAGATGGCTATATACGAAACCTCGACTTGCGAAACATGCGACCGGATCTACTGCCTACAATAACGACAGCGGTCGTTTCCGATGAGCCTCAACGTTCTGGGAAACCCTCAAATGCCAATGATTCGAGTAATGAAGATCTTATACATATGGACACCTGCTTTGAGCTAGAACATAAGACAAGGCGATAGCTGATGCAACAGGGCAGCTAGAAGAGGAAAGTCTACGTTTATATAATGTTACTGTTCCATATGTGTCGATGTACATCTAATTCGCTGAACCCATCGCCCCTCCAGAAGCAGTCCGGATTACGGAGTACTTCCAGTTTGCCCGGGATCTTATCGGCCACATCGCTACCGCGAAATCGCTCTGTAAGATCTGATAGACCCCTGAGACTGTTCCCAGGTCATCTCCATCACGACCAATAATCACATAAGTGCCTACTCGACTAACTAATAACGGGTGGGACCTGTTCGACTTCCAACCCGTTGCCACCGCTGGTGAGGGACCGTATGTTTTATACAGCAGGGAGATAGTCCGTATAGCCGACACCTTTGCGCAATGGAGAAAGCAGAAATCAAATTACTTTACACTTAAAGGTAGGGATGATCAGTTGCCCCGGATCATTTATCGCCGCAAGTGTAAATCGAGAGCACGTATGGATATTCACAGTTAAGTTGCAGCGCCACCTACAGCAGGCTAGCCTCTGTAAGGAGTATGGCTTATTATCTCAGCATGGAATCAGGCACCTCTGAATAATAATGAGTAGTAGTTAGTTACCAGTTCTGAACTATGTACTCAGTAATTGGCGCGGTTGTTCCTGGTGAGAGATGACTAAGCCCGTTCGGGCCTCGGGAATTGCTGTGATTGGCCAGCCTCGTCTTCGTTCGTTCAGCATTTCTGCCTCTTAAATACTCCGTATGTACGGATAAGTTAGTTAATCCTCGGTTCACAGACCTTCCCCGGATTCTCGCTGTTCGCCTGTCCCAAGGAGAAAAGTACGATATACACTCAGCTCTATGAGAAGCAATCGGATGGATGTTGCTCCGTATCATTTCCACGTTCATCTCTCGCTCGTCTGACACGTGCAACGCTGCTGGAGCGAGGCTGTTCGCCGTGCTGGATGTGACATGCGCGGTTGCGATAGCGAGTGAAGTTGGCATGTGAGATCGTCTAGCTCCTCGGGTGCAAAGCTATCCAAGAGCTTCCAGTCTTCCACCAGCTCATCCCGTCTCTCCAGATCGGCGCCACTGGCCCTTTCCCCGCAAAACGCCCGCTGCTGTTCCCGGGCGTGCACGGATTTGTTCCTCGCGCAGAGCCGTTTAAACCCGCGTATACGCCCTTCTTGCCAGCTATTCTTCGCGTAGCAAGGCAGTGCCTTGTAGAATTCCATGCACCCCTGCCATAGCCTATCCACTTAGTGCAACGCCTGCCCCGTTCTCGTTTCTTGTCGCCAGCGAGTTCCATTGCAGCGAGCAATAAGCAAAAATGGCCGCTGAGGTATCGACATATACGCCATTAGATGTGCCTTTGCCGGCTCCTCCCACAGAGAAAGTCTTCACCGATGAACAATGGAAGACTCTTCTTGCATTGGCCGACACGGCCATTCCCTCGATCCGGGACCGTGCTGCTGTCACCCACCGCAGGCAGAAAGGTATTCCGAAAGAGAAGCTGGAGTCGGCAATTGCTACGCTTAAATCCAGCATTGGGGGACCAGATGCTGCTGAAATTGCGAAGCAGTACTTGGAGGAAGATGCTTCATCGAATCCTCAATTTAGAGATGCGCTTCACGTTCTGTTTGCCTACAATATCCACAGCGAAGGAAAGAAGGCGCTTCTTATGATATTAAGTGCTCTGCAGTATGCATTGTCTCCCGCAGCCCCTACATGTCGAGATCAAAAAGTTACAGAGCACATGGTTAACCATTGACCACAGTACCCGTGCTGGCTCCTTGATCCTCACCGGCTCGCCGACTCCCTTCCACTTACTTACGAACGAGGCTCGAGAGCAGACGTTTCGAAACTGGGAGACATCCATGATATCTCCACTGCGCTTCCTGTACAGAATGCTTACTGGTATCTTCAAGAAAACATGGGTGACATCAAGTCCGACTCTTTGCCCCGTGCTTGGGTTCCCGCGGGTTCCAGTGAACCTGAAACCAGCCGAAAGCTTTCCATACGAATTCCTTCAATTCCCTTCTGCCGATACCCCCGAAATCATCGAAACGGATGTTGTTGTTGTCGGTAGCGGTTGCGGTGGTGGTGTCGCGGCCAAAAACCTCTCAGAGACAGGACACCGCGTGATCGTCGTGGATAAGTCTTACCATTACGGGGCCAAATATTTCCCAATGGGGCAGGCAGAAGGATTTGCACACATGCTAGAAAACGCAGGATCAACAACAAGTGATGATGGTTCAACGGTAATCGTTGCTGGTTCAACTTGGGGTGGGGGTGGAACTATCAATTGGTCGGCTAGCCTCCAGACCCAGGGCTATGTCCGCCAGGAATGGGCAAGTAACGGATTGCCCTTCTTCACGTCGATGGATTTCCAGAAATCTCTGGATCGTGTCTGTGATCGAATGGGTGTCTGCTCCGAGCGCACACCACATAACCGCTCCAACACCACTATCCTCGACGGTGCGAGAAAGCTTGGATACAGTGCGAAGGCTGTACCACAGAATACAGGAAATCAAGAACACCATTGTGGGCATTGTATGCTTGGCTGTGCAAGCAATGTCAAGCAAGGGCCCGCGGCATCGTTCCTAGTAGATGCCGCAAACGCAGGCGCTACGTTCATGGAGGGGTTCCATGTTGACAGGGTTTTCTTTACTGATGTGAACGGCCAGAAAGTCGCATCTGGCGTTGAAGGAACATGGACGTCGAGAGACAGTTATCTGGGAGTCAACGGAAAAGATGCTGTCAAGCGCAAGGTCATCATCAAAGCAAAGCGTGTAATTGTCTCCAGTGGGACCTTGAACAGCCCCCTCCTGCTCCAGCGCAGTGGTCTTAAAAACCCCCACATTGGTAAACATCTTTACCTACATCCAGGTAAGTTGATTTTGTTTACCCTTTCAAGAAACCTCACTAACTGGTGGGCTAGTTATCATGGCAGGTGCAGTCTTTGATGAAGATGTTCGCCCTTGGGAAGGAGGTATCCTGACTACCATCGTCAGCGACTTTGAAAATTTGGACGGCCATGGACACGGCACTAGGGTCGAGGCGACTTGCATGCTTCCCGTAACATTCTTGCCATTATTCCCGTGGACAGATGGTCTTGATTACAAGATGTGGGCGGCAAAAATGCGTCGGATGACGAGCTTCATTTGTATTGATCGAGAGCGCGATGCGGGTCGAGTCTTTGCCGACCCCGCTGATGGACGGCCTCGAATTGACTACACCGTGTCGCCATTTGATCTGAAGCATATACAGGAAGGAGTTATCGCCGCCGCCAAAATAGCATATGCTGCCGGGGCCAAGGAGTATCACCTATCTTATCGCGGCATGCCGCCTTTCATCCGTCCAGACGAGCCCAAAACTCCTGACGCCCCAGAAGATGGAATCAACGATCCTGCGTTCCAGAAGTGGATTTCGGAGTTCCGGCGCCAGACCCCTCTCAATCCTGAACGGTCGGTGTTTGCGAGCGCCCACCAGATGGGAACGTGTCGTATGGGCAGCTCGCCCAAGAAGAGCGTTGTAGACCCTGACTGTCAAGTCTGGGGAACGCAAGGTCTCTATGTGATCGATGCCTCGGTCTTCCCAAGCGCAAGTGGCGTTAACCCCATGGTCACAAACATGGCAATTGCCGACTGGGCCAGCAGAAATATTGCTCGGGGACTAGCTCGTGAACAAGGGGCAAGACTGTAAAACAATTTTTGGCTTTGATGGGTGCCTCGAATTCCGCATCGGAACGTGGCTATGCATATGTACATACATACATAAATGACGACATAACTGACAGACTAGTTCACAACAGCATCATTGGTTTATATTGAACTATGTAGTCTTTCAAAGTAAACTAAAAATAAGTAACGCTCATTCTCTCGTCCCTTCTATATACGCATTTCATGGAAGACAACTTAATCATATGTAGAATCTATGGTTGTTTGCGCTTTTCGATCATGGTCTGCTCGCCGAATGCCTCCTTGACACCCTCCGTGCCCAGAACCTTCTTATACCACTCAACGGTCTTGGGGTACTTGGCGCGCATCTCTGCATCGATTACCATAGAGAACCCCCAGAAGAGCGCCGCTGCGAGTGAGATATCCGCCAGACTGAGCTGGTCTGTGGCCAACCACGCCCGGTTCTGAAGATGCTTCTCGACACAGTCGAGCGAGCGCGTCAGTCTGTCAAGATTGCGCTCCTCGATAGAAGCGTCGAAGGGACGCAAGCCGATCCGTGGCAGAACTAGCTGTGTAACCGGATCGAGGGCTTCACCGCTGGAGAAAGAAATCCATTGCTGGATGAGGGCTCGTTCTCTCGGGTTAGAACCCACGAGTTGAGCGGCAAGAGGTCCGCTCTCAGCGACATATTGAGCAATAGCATCGGACTCCCAGATATTGAATCCATCGGAACAGGCCAGAGCCGGAACCTTGCCTAACGGAAACTTCGCCAGAAACTCGGGCTCCCGGTTTGTCTTGCCCATGGCAAAGTTAGGCGCCTCAGTAATCTCGAGTCCATTAAGACGGGCAGCTGCTTGCACCTGCTCGAGTGGTTAGTCTATAAGTGTACTTTTGTATTTTTGAAAGGGTATGTATCAAGCTACAAGGGTATTTTACCTTCATGACCCGAGGGTTGTTAGGGTAGGTATAAATCGTTCCGAATGGCGCCATTGTGATGGATATTGACGTTGTTAAATGCTGTGCAGGGATCCTTATCGCAGTGAGATAATAATCGATAATGGTTGGTTGGATAAGTTCAGTGTCAGCAGATGTGTGATTAGCAAATGTCTGCAATTGTCAAGCTTTCCTTTCTATTTAAGCTTGGGAAGACGACTCCTGTTGTCACTCTGTTCTTCCCCTCACCAGCTTCCTATGGATCACTGGCAGGACACTTGTACATTTGTGCACACTATTTACAACAAATCGAACATTCGAGAACGTTGTGTGGGTCAAAAATGCGAGACACTGTGGCGTGAAGATGGTTGGTTATTCATTGTACATAGAATGATAGGTATGTTTCTCCAGACCGCCGTGAAACGACCATAGTGGGATAATGAGACATTATATGGTAGGATGATTAATTCGTGTTTAGAACGATTTGGTGTAGAGTATGACAGAATGTACTCATAGTCCTTTGTTTGCTCTCCGAACTCCGCAAATGTGGTTGTTGTGCGATGCTTGGTCGAGTCGCACGATGCCATGCGAATATGTACTCCGTGCTCCATGTATCTTTCCACAATCCCCAGCTATATATGCATGGAAGTATGTGAATAATTGAGCTCTGCATACGGATACTCCACGCCCTCGATATTCCTCGAAATCTCTCGAAATGGGACATGAAGCGACCAAGGTTTCGGGGCGGTACCTAGTTATGTAGCCCCACGTAAGTACTTAGTTAACGTCATTCGGCGCAGAACGTTCCTCCTTTGATGAATGTGCTTTTCTTCGCGCATTGCCGGCAGTATCAGCCCCTCCTGTACAGCAACCAGGACTTCCTGCCGGATTCAATGAGAGATGAGATAGGAGAAACGTTCAATGCTTTGATAGCACCTGATCGAGTGTGGCAGCTTCCTCGAGGGTTTCAAGTCGCTGCCGGAGAAGCTGAGGGTTGTCCGCTTCTTCTTGGAGCGCTTCCCAGAGAGAAGAAATGGCAGCCCTGGTTGACTCTCGCGCGTCAGAAGGTCGTTCATCCAGAGCCTTTTCAACTCGCAAAGCAGTGTCTCTGACAGTGCGGTACTGGCCCCAGAACTGTTTTGTCCGGTTGGGATACTCGGTCTCCTCGAATGGCACTTCCCACTCCTGCGGGGTCATCTCTACTATGTCCAGCCAGTTCGACATGTGTGTCCATCGCTCTTCTTGCATTCCTGGGAAATGCACGAGCATGTCGCCTTTTTTTCCTTCATAGGCATGACTCCATTCGTATGTATTGATCCAAGGCCTAGGCAGGTAGACGACTCCTGCCTTATACCCGCGTGCAGATAGGCCACCCTCCGTTTGGTTGAAAATGAGGGCCATGGCCAGCTGGTCTGGACTCGTCCCAAGATCGATGTCGGGTCGATAAAGTGGGAGCGCGATAGTCTCAACGAGCATGTCGACACTCCACGGGTGCACGTGGAGGAAGAAGATTCCAGTGTTTAGGCCATTTTGGTCCTTAGATGCGACGACATGGATATTGTCCAGGTCGGATGGTGGGATGAAAGCTTCCGCTGGAATTGCAGGATTCAATATGATAGAGTCTGCATCTACCCACCTGCGAAGCTCCCAGTTAGCGGTAGCTCAAAACAATCCCTTCGCCTGCAATATCTAGAGAAGGGAACCTACATCAACCATTCCGTTCGTTCTGATGGAGGCTTGGCCAGCTCCTGGATGATTAATGACAGTAAGTAGCTGGGCTTGTTCCAATACCCTACAGCGATATCGTGGTTCAGAACACGCATCCCATAGCCCCATCGACGCGCATGCCTTCGATGAGTTTGCAAAGCCCGTTCGTAGAAGATATTAGGCTTCCCATATAACATGGAAACCTTGGTGATTCGGTGGACGCCAGGTTCTGGCGTATACTGGAGGGCATCTTTCGGGTTTTTATGAACGCTCGCGAAGCTGAGCACGTAATATAAGACGAAACCAACGATTGCGGCGATGAAAAATCGCCTTCTATAAGGGTTCTGCAACTAATATAGAGTAAGTAACGACTTGTATTTGTTTTCGAGAAGCCTCAGTTCGTTCAAATAGCTCACTACACAACTGGAAATTAGCGGGCAATCACTATGGGACATCAATGTGACTGTCGCTGCTAGATTGTCGTTACTTACCCTTAGACATACCAATACTATCAAACTGTATGTGACCGTGATTCAAATTCATTTTGTTCTTTTGTAATGGAAAGGGCACTCGGGCTTCACTGCATGATGGTTATTCTGATGACACGATATTCGCCTCGCGACGGCCATTCAAGCACTCCCTCCATAGTGCCTATAGGCTGGACTACTAGAAGCAGACAGAACTCACGAGCGAAGCTGTGTAGTATAGCTGATATGAAGTCGAGTGAGTGGGTCTCTCACTGCATGCGATAAGTAGGCGCCTGTTATCAGAAATGGTTGTCTGTCTGCTATATAGAATTACCATTAGCATTCGGAATCGCTTGGGAGAATCCACCAGGCACGGGGCAACATATAAAACACGGTACCTGATTAATGACGTCGTAAAACTATGTCTGAAAAAGAAGTACAGAACGTCCAGTTTTATTTGCCCAAATGCGTTCCAAGGTCTCGCGACTTGAGTATTGATCCTTGTCCCGAAGCGTTTCGTAGAGTATTCGAAATCACATTAGTGCCGGTTCTCGTCGGCATTCATTGAAGATAATATGAATGCGCTGGCAATAACAAGATGGTCAGGCTTCCTCACTGCTTAAATAGAAATGCGTACATCCGGACAGTGCAATCCGATCTCAGGCGTTATCCATGTCCCCTGCACACTAGTGCCTATTTTTGGCGCCCGTCTTACTGGATCACCAATCCTTTTCTATCGGCATACTCGTATTATCCTGACTTTGTCGTTGCCATCATTTTTCGGATTGGCTTCGATTCAGCGCCTTTTGCCTCGACCCATGGTTGCATGCAGTATGTTTCTTTATCTCGAGTTCGGCCCATATTCATCGTGTATCCATGCTTGTTGGGGCCGGCGCGTATGTGCCGTTCCTTATTGGCAATCACTCCCTGCCAATATGTAGGTCAGCTACGCTAATGATCTGGTCAAAGAGATTGTCTGTGATCATGCATGTGGTCGGTAACATGTACATATGTTGCCGCTGCAGGGTGTAATGTCGGCGCTTAAGAGCTGGCGCTATCGAGGAAGAGTATGAGTTATGACTGTCGAGAACAGAAGAGAGCTTTCCGAAAAGTGGTCGATTTTATTTCAAGCGTGTTTTGATTCGGTAGTGCCCTTTACCTAACAACTTCCTTTCACATTCAAGCGTATGCGCCGCAGTATCTGTGATTCCTTTTCTCCATGGTCGAGATTTCGAGATCAGCGCCGGCGGCATTCTGTTCTCGGCAAGTCGCAACACAGGTCTAATTCATACATAGCAGGGGCCTCAGCGCGAACCTTGGAGATCAGCATCTTACTAAAGACTCTGGCCAAAGGCGCGAGCACACAGCTAACTTCTACCTCAGAGAGCTTCAACAAAACAGTGATGGTCATCACCGTTATCATTGATTGAGAGATGGCGTAAGCGCCTGCGCCGATGTCAAGGAGACCAGGCAAGAGCAGCCTCAAAGGTCCAATTGGGATCTTGGGCTTCTCTTTCTGTCAACCCGCTGGCTACAGTAGTCGCCACATAGGAAACTATCTTGAGCTTCTCATCTACCAATCCGTCAAATCCGTTGTTTATTCTTCTATAGCGACCGAAAATCAGCAGAAGTTAGGAACAATACTGTCGAGGTGGTGCATCGCATCTGAGTACCCACGGAGGCATCATTTGTCTAAGATGGCGGTATATCTGTCGGTCAGGAGAAGGCGAATTATGTTCTCGCGTACCTTGAGGGGATGCCGATTTGGTGGGATGGTGCACGTTGGTGATCAAGTGTACGCTGACCAGCCAGGATCAGTGGAGAAGTCAAATGCGAATGGAAGGTTCTATTCGCATTGTGAGAAAATTCAAAGCTGGGCAATTTTGTGAAGTTGATTATACTTGATACTAGACATGATCGCCCGGTCACTGGTATAAGACGGACTATGCCTGCGATCTTTCAGACGAGACAAGCCGATGATTGATGGAAAATCGCTGGGGAAAGTGGTTCTATCGATCATTGAGGGAATCATTCCAGCGGCGCGCTCACTTGGGCTTATTGGATGTCAATCGGCAAGTTCTATTTTATTCAATGCGAATCGTGCGTATTTCCAATACAAGGTCTAACTGTCCGCAAGTGTTCTCCTGTTTGAATAAACCCATCGCTTATAAGACGAAAACCCACTGAACTACGATCTAATTATAGAACGGATACCTGGCAAAAGCCTAAACCCGAAGACTAGGTGATCGTAATATTCGAATCAGCACGATGATCTGTTACTCTCATTTCGACTAGGTGAACAGTCTGCTCTGTCTCGATCAGTGCCCCTTCGATACTGCGACTGGTGATAGACGTATCAGCGTCCAGTTAGGTTAAATCGCAGTCTACCACTATTCTCCTTGCCCCTACGAACAGATAACAATCTTGTGGTCTCTACCAAGACATCTGAGACTCTTGTCTCAGCGAATGGAGAATCGTAGTGGTTTGTTATGTATCACCGCGGTTATTTCGAGCTGCATACCATTATTGAAGAAGTCGAGGCCCAATACTTCGGTATTTCGACCATAAGGGGCCGTGATCCGATGGATCTTGGTTTTTTGCTAGTTTCAAGTCACAGCAGCAAAAACGATCTCTGCCATAATACTATTAGCATCTCTGCAGGAGATGCGGCTGAATATGAGGCTTTCAAACGTGGCAAGACTATCAGGACCAATACATAGCTATTATCCATAACACAGACACTAGTCTCGGTATATCAGCAACAAGGACAAAGAAGACACATACCTCGATCGTTTTTTGGTCTCAGATCACCCATCCAGAACTGTTCTCGCTTTGACAAAGCACATTGAGAAATATACATTACGTTTCCGTCTCATTGTTGTCGTTATTACCAGTCCAATATGAGAAATATCTTCTGTTTCCATGAGTCTCCTCCCTGCGTCACCTAAGTTCTTGACTGCTTAACCATGAGTACATATTCAGATATTGGGCAGCAGTATGTACGTCACAAGTGTCACTAAGCGCAAGAAAGGTTTCAATTCGGATCCGACAGAAAAGCGGAATATTCAAACATAGGGTCGACGATAGTCATATGAAGTAATATGACTCAAACATAACGAAACAAAGACCTCTCTTGTCTTCTACTCATTGATTAATACCTTGTCATCCTACAGTAATAATGTGAGAACAAAATCTCTGTCAGTAGTCTTCGGTGAGCGTACCAAACAGCTAGAAACAGGTTGTTGGGTGCACAATAAATTCCAGAAAAGAAGTGGTTTTTCCATTCCATATCCTTGTATCCCTGTCAATTAATTAAACTATGCAGCTACGGAATAGTCCCAGGGTGACGCAGATTTAGCTTTTGTAAGCTGCCATGCGCGATTTTGGACGGTAGTTACTAAGGAAAACTTCATCATCCACGGCACTCACCGCATGTCTAGCATCTACAAATTCCATGGACGACGTCTTCTATACCTTCATGCTAAACTGACGATTGGTAGTAAAGTCGATTTACTCCGTAGACCACTCTATTCTTGTCGAAATTAGCTGTTGATGGATCTATTGTGACCTTCTATGAGGTTATCTTTTTGCATCTTTATTTAACTCCAAGGGGCATCCAAAAACGACTGAAGATCCACCATGAAAGTTACGGCCGAAAGCGGCCTCCGGGAAAACGATGATCATGTACATATTCTGCTGTCCCCGCTACTACTGAAACACACTGGCAGACTAAGGTACAATGATCTTGGGTTAAGCTGAATTTAAGCTCCACCAAAGCTTGGTTATCATGAAGCCAAGAGACCTTAAGCCTTGTGGGGTTGGACGGGTAAGGCGAGCTCAAGGGATCACACGTTACCAGGGCCTCTGGGGAAAGGAGTGGATAACTACTATGAATGGAGTACTGCAATAGCAAGAGCCCCGAAAATAAGCTGCCTTGAGTTCGGTAGCCAGTAGCTAGATCACACCGCGAATTATCTGACGCCCGATTCTCTAACAATAGATTGGTCTGTTTATATAATGGAATGGAATGGAATTTCAGTTTGTCTAGGCACAAATAATCTTTATGGTACTGTACTGCTTGTTTCGTACATAAGTCTACGGAGTAGAGGGAGCTGATCATTTGTGTTTACTATGCACGTAGCTGTCTCGTGGTTACCTGTCAAGAAAGCTCTACTCCATCAAATAACTAACTAGGGTGTCTCGAGGAAGGAAGGATAGGGGAACGAGATGCGGTTGGGAGGCTCCCCAACATGGGCTAGGGAGTTTGGATGATTTCAATTCGGGTAAAATGCGAGCTGCGATTCTACTCTAACCTGAGCCCCTATGTTCAGAGACGATGGATATCAACCAATGAGTGGTTTCAATCCAGACTACTCCATAGCTTGGCCATTGCTATTTTGAATCAAGACGGCAGAATCTCGGCAGTACTGTCCAATGACGATGCATGAATAGTCCCCATAAACATATTCTCATCTGTAATGAGAATTAAGCGTTTCAACCATATTTCTGCATGGAGTAATTCTGCCAAGAGACTGTTTCTAAGACATGTTTCACTCGGTTAATTTCCTTCCGGTCAATCACATAATTCGTACGCAGGATGGTTCTATGAAGTCGCACGCGGGTAGCAGACGACAAGTAATCAGGGCCCGACCAATGAAGTCATGGGCTCATTGTACAGAGCACGGAGTACGGAGTAAACACTCTAAGCTTAGAGTGTTTCGTAGATCTCTGTGGCGATGCTTCCGTGACCTACCGGTAATACAGGATCTCAAGGTCCCTTGGGTAGATCCACCATATGGGAGATCTTAGTATATATAGAGAGCACAAGTAACTCATACTTTGCTCTCCAGGACCACGAAAATCAAAGGATCTGGTACTCCCTTCAAGACGCCCTTTCTCGACTCTTGTCTCCTTCCTCTCTTTCAACTCGGCATTCATCATGAAGTTCTCCATCGCTGCTGTCGCCAGCCTGGTCAGCGCCGTTACGGCTGCTACTCTGCCTTCGGCCTTTACTCTCGTTGCTGATGGCGGCAAGACTGTCTTGACTGACGGCGGTATGTGGTTTCTCCATTCTGCAATCTGTCCGCAGGTTCTGAACTCCAGCTGACTGACGTCGTACAGAGAACCTCTTCATTGGAGGCAACACGACCCAGTACGAGATTGCTATCCGTAAGTATTCTCCTTGCTTAATCAATCAGCAAGTAAATGCTGACTGTTTTACAGTCCAGAGTGGTGCCAATGGTGCTGTCACCTTTACCTCCAAAACCGAATCCCCTACCGGCTGGCAGAACCTCTACATTGTTCAGAATGAGGTCGAGCCCGTCGGTTTGACCAGACCTCACTCTGGAGCCATCCCTGAGGGTGCTACTATCAATGGCTTCGGCGTCAACGACGACGGCTACTTTACCAACGGTGACAAGGCCTGGTTCGCCACCGATGCTGGAGATGCTCCTGCTAAGAAGGTCTACTGGTACGGCGCGCACAACGCCGAGTTTGGCGGCGCCAACCTCTGGGTAAAGGAGTTCAAGCAGTAAGCTTGGACCGTTAGCGTAATGGATAGGGGGGATGATGTTTCTATTGGCCCCTTTTGAGCGCGTAGTAGGAGGATTGACGGTTGTGGATGGATGATCTGAGAGTCCTTTTGCTTCTTATTATTGCCGTTTGCGTCCGATATTTGATGCGTTCCGCTCCTTACGATGAAAGACATAATAGCCTCCATTCTTGTATATAGTCACCATCGAAGAAATGACTAGCTTAATATACTACAATGCTGATCACATCACTATTAGATTGGAAAACCAAACTTATACTATACGACGATAATGTTAGGGAATAGATATGTATGTACTGCTGATCTCCACCGCGATAAGATAAACACCCACGTGGCACTGCGGATCGTGATGTTTTAAATATCAAGGAAGATGCTAATGGGAATCATAGAATCACCATTGGCCGAGATTTCTAGTTTGATAAAAGCCAAGGATGTTGTAGGGAAGATTCAAAGAGTTCTATTGCGGTTTAGTCCTATAATTGTTGAAGGCCTTCGGTGTCGAAGACTAGAACAACTTTACAATGCAGCAGAAATTCATGCTATGTAGAGCTAACTAAAAAGTAGCTAATCAGAAAAGCCTCCCCATTCTTCTTCGCTGTCGTCACTTTCACTATCATCAGGGGCCACCGTGCTATTTCGATGAGACGCATCTGATGCGTGCTTCCCATTCTTGCCGCTGATCGATTCTACCCTCG
The DNA here is from genome assembly GCA_023624055.1 of Paecilomyces sp. PK2413. NCBI lineage: Eukaryota > Fungi > Ascomycota > Eurotiomycetes > Eurotiales > Thermoascaceae > Paecilomyces > Paecilomyces sp. PK2413. The sequence continues at coordinate 948,831 of JAMADQ010000011.1, read as the reverse complement.
TACAGTCCCGGACGAAACCCGCAACGAAGAATCCGCCAGTCCCCTCATCATCGCCTGCCCAGCATCGCACACAGGCCTCTATCTCCTCATCTGTTAGATTCACAATAGGATTCGCTTCTGGCTGTTTGTCAGCCGCATTCGGAACGGGCACAACATCGGTTCTGATCCCTCTGTGCCTCCATTTCTTCAGCCCTTCAGGCTGCTCGTCCCGCCGCATGATCCGCCAGCCGCCACTTTTAGCGACATCAGAAGCAAGAATGCGGGATACGACGGACTCATTTTCTAGAACATGGATTGAGCATGTACTATACGTGACACGCTCTGCACTGGGGAAACTCAGTGCATGTTCAACGATGCACGCTTGTACATTGGAGAGCTTGATAAGACGGTCGACGTCAATCTTCTGGTGCGGCGCTTCTTCTTCTGTCTCTAGCGGTTGGTCTGGATCTGAGTCAGGACGAGGCTCTGGCTCCTGTCTTCCTCGTTTACGCTTCTTTCCTTGGGAATTTCCAGATCCACCCTTCACTCCTGGAAGGGCAAGTTTAGGAACATCCTCACGCCCGACAATACCGCTGCCTGAGCAACTTGGATCCAGCAACAAGCCGGCGACGTTCTTAAAACGTGACTCTGAAGGATCCAAAGCCAGGAAATCTTGTCCTTGCAGAACAGTCACTATCTTGTCTGCACCGGCCAACGTCACCATCTTCTGCAGTGTCTTGGCCCGCGTAGCAGATGCATCCATTGAATAGACCGCTGGTAGTTTCGCTTTCGAGACACGCGATTTGCTATGCAGCAACGAAGCCAGATGTGTTGTTTTGTTCCCTGGAGCTGCGCACCCATCTATCAGATCACCATCCCACTTTGTGGCTGCATCCCCTAATAAAAGGTACGCTGGGACACACGACGCCTTGTCTTGCAGGATGATTTCCCCATTCTTGTATGCAGGTGTCGAAGTTAGATCAATACCAGGTGGAATCGCAACCAGGTCTGGGATGTGCTCATCCAAGTAGATCTTCCGCTCGTCGCCTGCCAGTGCGGAGAGGGAGGTGACCTTCTGATAACCGGCGAATGTTGACTGCAATTGGTCATCGAGAGTCGTGCGCACGTTATTAATCCGGACCCATCGGGGGTATAACGCCTCGGACACCGTATCGACGCCTTTCTCGCGAAGCACTACTGCCTTCAACTCTTCAATGGAGGCGCATCGCCGACGCACGCGAGCCTTGACGAACTCCGCCTTCAGCCGGGTTTTGTGTCGCTCGATCGCCTGACGGAGGGGATGGGCAGAGGGCGCAGCAATACCTTTCTTCGCGATAAGATGATCATGCACTAGAAGAAGTGCCAGTAGCGGAGTCAACTAGGGAGCAACCTTGGTCAGTCAGCAGGCATCTCCGCGGTGGCAATTCCCAGCAGAAGCGGTGCAACTCACTTTTGGCTCGAGATGGAGAAAGTCCGCCTTCTCAATGACTTCCTTGAGTAAAATATCCCATTTCGACGTCTCTATGATGAGTGCAAACACCTGCGCGGGCGTCGCTTTCAGGTTGCGGGCGTTGTAGATGCGGGATTTGAACGACCCGCCAGCAGACGATGGCGCCGTCAGGATCGACACAGCATCATAGTAGAGAGACATGTCTCTATCTGCGATCGCGAATACGCGGAGTCAGATTGAATCGCAGAAAATTCATTCCATCGGTGTCGAACTGCCGTCCCAAGCAGTCCGACTAAAAAAATTACGCTTTTCCCCGACGCCGATGCTCTCACGACGTCACGTGATGTATGACATGCAACCAATATTTCGAGGCGAGGTAATCACCTTAATCCAAGATCAACAAAAGGATAAACAGGGTTAAAGTTCTGACTGAAGAGAATTAAACATTTAATAACCCCGTCTTTATTCCCCACAATACCTAACAAGGGATATCGTCATGTTGCTTCCTTCACTACCGCCAGTCCGGGGCAGCGGTAACTACTTACTATGTATGTACTTCGATCCAGCTCCGCACGAATCGGCATGATGTAGATTTTAACATTCAACCAAGACTACAGGGATAATACTCCGCCCTATTACAATTACCGAATGCAGTGGACCACGGATAGCACATACTGGACACTACTGACTCCGCACAGCTCATGAAATAGCCTCCCGGGACGAATTTCAGGGAGTGCGCATTGACAACCTTTTTTATTGTCAGACAGTGCGCGCTTGTTTGCGCCGTTTGTCCCCCGCTCCGCTCGATCTATCCTGAGCAGTTGAACAGTGGGATTTCTACTTGTCGTTGAATTTTTCTAGATCGTGTCAATTGTATGGTATACTTTGTCTTTCTATTTCATCTCTGTATACCTTCTGCTGATATCTCGAGCAATTGACACTGACGACGGCAAAGATATACATACAATACAGTACCCAGTCCGTACCATCGCATCCCCGCATCGCAGGTCAATTACAGAGATATCCCTGGCCGTCGAGTCTAGAATCACATCTCACCCCCTACAGAACACTCACAATGGGCTCGAATGCCCTCCCCGCCATGACAACCATCTTGCAACCTCCTCCAGGACGCAGCGTGGTCCGTCCCACCGCCGCAGATCCTCGTCCTCCGCAGAACCCACCAACGTTCACCGATGCGATGATCGTGCGCACCAAAGTCTTCATTGAGGAGCAGAAATGCTCTGAGGAAGGCGAGTTGGACGAAGATGACGCCCGCAGTTGGCAGTGGGTGATCTATGCGGATGAGACATCTACATCTACAGATGGACAGAAGAAGACGCCTATAGGAGTAATCCGACTCGTACCTCCGCCGCACGAACCGCACGAGGCGTTAATCCATCCCGAGAAGGCGGCAGAGTTGCCGAAATATGAGCTGTCGCATGAGCCGTACGTGAAATTGACGCGGGTTGCGGTCCTGCCGGAGTATCGGGGAAGGGGACTTGGGCGGTTTCTCGTCGACACAGCACTGCGGTGGGCGGCGGAGCGGCCGGGGGAGATCGATGCGGCGTACGCGCAGGTGGCAGGGGATGAGCAGAAGCAGGGGCAGACGAGGCCGTGGAAGGGACTCGCGCTGGTCCATGCCCAGGTGCAGGTGGAGCAGATGTACGAGCGACTGGGATTCGTCACCGATGAGGCTCTGGGACGGTGGTATGAGGAGGGGATTGAACATGTCGGGATGTGGCGGCGGGTGGACGGGCAAGGGTCCTAGGACATACCATAGACTAAACTAAGCATTCTGTCGCGTGCTACAGGGATGGCTACGCTGTTTCTATACAACTTGATAGAAGAGTGGTGATGATCTATGGGTTCACGGTGGATAGATGGGATGGAACAGTGGCCTACAAATCTAGAACAGTGATACATTAACCACGCAGGATATTTCATTAATAATAGCTAACGTTGTGCTGCATGCATGGTAGCTCCGTTGGTCATCCATCACTTCCAGAGTAGATAGCGGCAGATGGACATAAGATGTCAGGGTATCAAGATCTCCAGTACAGCCAGGAGACCACATGCGACAAATACCCCCAAAATGAGAATTAAGATGGCAGTCTAAACCCGAAATCAAAATCAGAATCAGAATCAAAACACCCGAGACTCCTGCAAATAAGTAAGGCAAGCCAGCCTCCAGAACTCCACGAAGATGACGACATGAACAAGGAGCAAGGGCTAAATCGTACACGAATGTGAAATGAAGTCTACAGGGCATGAGCCCCGACGAAATTCCCCGCCCAGAACGCAAATAAGACAGAAAAGAAGAAACATCGCAGAACGCTCATCATAGACGCGTAGTGGGAATCATAAATCGACAATGCATAAAAGAGTGCATCCCCAATTGGCGGACGCAATTCAGGAGAAACTTGATGGTGGTGGTGCTGCTTCAGAAGGTACTCCAGTTCCAGTCCCGGGGCACACTGGCAGCGATCTCGGATTGCTGATTTAGCGAAGCCACGAAAGCATCGTGGTCGCTCTCTTCCTGGCCTTCTCCGTTGGCGATGCGCTTGACGGCAGTGGGGTCTCCCGACTGAGCATCCAGCAAGGTCTGAATCCGGTCCAGGCGTTTTGACCGCGTCTCTTCCCACCTCTGGTATGCACTGTAGCAGAGCTCGCAGGCCCGCGATGGAACCCCATCGGGATGGAAGCGAGCATTCTGGTCGAGCGGAATCATGTGAGGAGTATGAGACGAGCAAAAGACATGGCCACAGTGACGGCAATGATGACGGCGGAGAAAGAGACCGAAGGAAGAGCGACAGGTAGGAGAATCGCAGTTGGGAGACGCAGAGTCCGCCTGAAAGGAATGTCAGCTACTAGAATCGGGACCAATATTGAATTGACGTTTCCCCATATTTGCTAAAAGCATGCAATCCACACAAGGACCAAAGGGGGTCTCTTCAAAAGAAGACGTGATGATTGAAATGGTCGTAAGAGAAAATTATCAATTGGGCCTGGGAAGAAATGATGCAATGACAATCCGATTGTGTGTGAGACATGGCAATATTGCCATTGGTGAGGGCCGCTAGGTGGATCGTCGAGCACGTAATCCTCGACCGAAGTAGGCGGTTCTCACGCCATTTCCACACCCAGGGAGGAGAGCACATAAAAGAAGAGCATGTCCCCGGGGGCTCGTTTTACAGAATTTAAATGATGGAGAGAAATAACGAGAAATCGCAACCAACAATGAAGCTAGCCGCATGTGAGAACTCACCTTCCAGTGTTCTTTCGTGGGCATTCCCGTGACCTCCCCCAGATGTTCGCCCTTCATCCACTCGTCTTCGGCGAGTTTACTGATGCCGCTCTTGCTGCTCTCGACCGTCGACCGGCGTGTGATGGGCTCGTTCGTCTCGCCATCGTTTAAACTATCCAGGGAGCCGTGGACACTGCGGGGAGGAGTGAGCGGCGACGGCTTGTGCGGTCTCTCGGTGGGACGCAGCGCGGCTGGGACATAGAGCGGCGACTTGAGGGGACGCAGCTGGCGCGACTGCAGAGGCAGCTGATGCAGGGTCGAGTTGGTCAGACGCGGAGACGTAGGAGAGTTGTTGGTGGGCGTGGTGGTGGCCGAGTTGACTGGGGAAGGGTGGCCGTAGATGGAAATTTGGCTCGTGGTCGCCGCGGGGGCAGTTTGAGTCGGGGCAGACACGTGCGTAGCCATTGTGAGAGATTGCGATAAGGATGGACAAGGAGAGTAGTGAGGTTGCAGCAGACGTGGGAAAGTGATCACAGGGCGGGAGTGCAATCAGGAGAGACGAGGTGAGGTGAGAGAGTTGAGTGAGGAGAGGAGAGGAGAGGAGAGCGACGAGGCGAGATCGAGATCGCAGATAACGGTGTTGGTGCTCACGAGGACTACTTAGATCTGGGAGCGTTGCTGGGGATCGAAGGGGGAGACCCAGGGCTGAAGTAGCAGTGCTAAGTAGCCGTAGTTAAGAACTAGCAGGACTGGGTATGGTTATCGTCCCGAACAGACGGGCAGAGGCGCCCAGACAAGTCCCGAAGCGGGCGAGAAGGCCGGTGGAGCTCGGATGATGGGCGACGGTCAGCGTCAACGCGAGTGGCTTGGTTGGCCCGGTGGGAGCGGTAAGTAGTCGAGTCGTAGTTACTAGCTGATGGTTTCTAGTTATCGTAGTATGGTATACGAATAAAAACAATAGATAATAACGACAAGAGCAAGAGATATTCGGTTGTTGTTATCTACTGCTGGATGGACAAGTCGTGATGTGGTGGTTGGGATATGAGAAGGCAATAGTAAGTACGGAGTAGTAGTAGTGGTAATGTAAATAATAATAGTGGAGATGAGAGTGGAAGACGATTGCGGAAAAAGGGTCTGGTAAAGGGACTCTAGCAGGATGCTTGATACTTTGCTAGTTGATAATAATAATATGTCGGGAATATGGAAGGCGACAGACTGGTGACGCTGGCACTAACTGCCTGCCTATATCCATCCATATAACCTTTCCCTTCCACCGGAATGATGATAGAAGAAGAACAATACAATCCAATCCAGAGTATAGCTGGTAACTAATCATGAATTACTATTACTCCGTAGTAATAATAATAATAGGACAATGACTACCAGTTCATCCCAACCAGGATGATGCATCATCATCACGATCGCCCCGGGATGTTCGCCTGCATCGCCTGCATCGGCCAACCAGCGCTGGCGGGCGACGCTCCCCAGACGGGGTCTCCGGTTTTCTGTCTGGCCACCCGACGTCAATGTCCACGGATGCGCCGCCATCGATCCGGTGGTGAGGATGAGATTGCGGTCATTCTGATGGTATCTACTACTAGTTACTTATGGTATGTTGCTTGATCTTGCTCTTGCTCTGGTCTTCCAACGTACTCTCCCTTCCAGCATAACTACTGCGGTGATAAGATGGTAACTATTGTACTCTGTCGCATCGCCCTCCCTGCACATCAGATTCCAGACCGCCGTTCTCACATTTTGGACGACGCCACGGCGGGCATGACAGGTTACCTGTTTCGGGACAGGCGCCAGTGACGATCGCCGACTCGATGGGGCTTGGCGCCACTGGCCTCGCGCTGGGTGCGACTATACCGGGTTCAGCGCTCGTCCGAGAGACAACACTAGTTTGTTAGCAGTAGTAGAACCATATGGTAGATAGTAGTTATTATTACTCCGTCTGGCAGTTAGTAGTAGTTAGTCGTGTCGTCAAACACTCGAGATCTTAGCAGAGTAATCTATCCAGATTCTGGATGCGTCCAACTAGAGCCCAGCAGCTCCCCGATAGTAACTATGGTAAGTAGTAGCCATAATATGATCGTCTGTCTGAGTCGTGTCCAAGTGGCAAGCATCGCATCCGCATCCACGAACAATGGTTCGCTCGGGGCGCTAACTCGACTCGGGTTGTCCTTATCGCAGCACTCTGATTGGTGGGGGAGCATGTCTCTGCGCTGATTGGCCCAGCGTGCCACGAGCCAGCACCGAGGCGCGGTAGCCAGGCCGACCGCCTCGACCGTTCGGCGACGGTCAGCAATAATGATAATATTAATGTTCTGTTGCCCAGCGGCCTCTCTCCGCGCCATGTGGATTTCGTTACTCAATCGTATACCTCTTTCGACCTGAACCGTTTTTCTTTTTATGCTCATTTCGCTCGTTTTCGCGGTTTCTCTGCTCCTAGACTGCTAGACCGAGAGCTTGCCGCGGTAATGAGGATCAAAATCTGAATACTTTTTTTGTTCTATTATTTTTCTGTTTTACTCCTGTCTGCTGGCTTTCCCCGGCAACCCCGCGGGCCCTGGTTGCCGTCAGACTTCAGTGCTGCCGGAGACATCCCGACTCCCACCGTCCCCTTTCATGCGCCGGCCGATTGGCCTCCAGCGGGGTCCAGGGCCACGAGAGATAGTACCTAGTGCTGCCGGCGTAGAAGATTTATTACCATATGTTTAGATATCAGTTTCTCCTGCTGCATAATTGATCCTTCACGATGCGATGGTCAGGGGAAAAAAGCCACCAATTACTCCAGATGATACTCCAGAACATACCATGCCATGGCCATCCTATCAGACGCAGCGGAAAATCCAACTGATCGGAGGAACCGCCGGGGCAGATCGGCTTCGCAACGCAGGGATCTCCCGCACCATCCTGTTGGACCCCGTCCTGATTGGCTGGCCGATTCGATATCGGGTTATCACGTGGATGGCGCTCCGAACACCCTGCCGGACCGGAACATCAACTTCTCCGATAGATTCTACCATATCCCCGCATGTATGGTAAGCTACTTCGTAGTTAGTGGATTGTATACATGTAATCGACTATATACAATTCGACCGTCCTCGTCTATGAATAATCGTCTCCTGCTCACTGGTCGGTCACATTGTTTGACAGCTCCTATCGAAACATTCAGATAGAATTCGTCGCACAAGCCATAATACTGTTGGGGCAGGGTAGAGGAGAGGGCATAGGTCGGAAATTGGCCGTTGCGCCCGGGATGCCTCCATTATGCACCGTTTGCTCAGTTGCCGGCCCCAATATCTACTCTAGTCTCGAGCAGGGACCTGGTGTGTGATGGGCACTGCTCCACACGCACGTCCATCTCCACGTTGGATACAAACATCATCTTCAACCTCAATGAAACTTCCCAGATGGAGGTTCCATCTCGTATTCACCCAGGGCCTCCAGAAAAGGCCCTTCCCATTGGCCGCGCGACGGACAATAGAGTATCATACCATGCGTGCATTCCCATCAACCCTTTTTCAATGCAGGGGGTCCGACAGCTCCTCCAACGAACCGGATCATCCCCAGCGCCTGGCAAACCAGACGTCAGATAGATAGGCGCACACGAGGAAAGAGCAAAAATCCTCCATTCCGCGCTCTAGAGTATTCCAGATCGACGACAGCTGGTGGTCGATCGATCGTTGCCGCCCCAGCCACTGATGTCAAATTACGAGGACAGACCCCTCTCTGATTCTCAATGGCATTCTGCGTTCGTATTGCGGAAATCTTATACGGACCTCTCCTGTTGAAGCGTGGGTGTGTCCAGGTCTCATCACAATTGTGTGGTGGTAATCTGCGATCTGTGCATCTCGCTGTTGTGAACCAGACCGGTGGCATACTCGCCCTTGCAGCGTTATTTCCGACCCGTCCAGAATCGCATATTATTTCAAATCACGGTTCCGCAATCACATCTAGTCTAGTCTTCTGAGTCGAATCACCGCATCAGTCAGTCAAAATATATTGGAGGCCGTAGGAAAGAACATGTGTAGATGATTGCAATGCAGGGTCCTAACAGACCGTAGAAAAGTACTAATAGCTGACCAGCTAGTCGAACACAGCAATAGTCACATCCCATCCCTCAGAACGCTCTTGCTTTCAATAGCTAGCCTTGCGAAGGACGGTAAGTACTTCTGAGATCACAGAGCTCGTTACCTGTCAGAAATAATGCTACCCCTGAGAACAATGGCACTTGTGGAACGGGGACTGCGATATCACCTTAAAAATGGAGGCGACCCTAGTAACACTTATCCATTAATTCATCTACTAACACCGAAAATGGTTTATATATCGTATTCCTGAGTGCAAGAGATGTGAATTGACACGCTACCGTGCAAATCGAAGGTATGTAAGAGCTGCTTCGTCTAAGAATAACTTTGTCATATGTCCTCGCATCTTGTCAGGACGTACTTCTGCAATAGCTGAATTCCAGGGTCCAAGCTCATAGAGTCGTGCATGAGGAAAAGAACACCAGTAGTCAATTAAGCGGTCCTTGAATATGTTTACTGACAAAACAATCATAATACTACGGTTGAAGTTGGCATCAGGAAAGCGAATGCGCGCTATACGTTACAGGTTGTCGGTCATTACTCCCGTGCGCTCCCCAGAGGGAGAAAGAAAAAAGGAGAGGTGTAATAGGAACACGAAAAGATCACGTCTCGAAGGCCACTGCTCGCTAGAGGTGTCTCTAGCTTCTAGACTAGCCAATAGATTCTAGATATGACGGTATGGTCTCCAGTATATATTTTAAAACACAGGACCAAACGATACTGCGTGGACAGTCAAAGATACTCTGATGTTCATTGTTCAGAGAGTCATCAAGCTGTCGAGCCCAGATGCCGGCTGCCAATGTACAATAATATATAATTACTCTGCTAATGTGTTATCGCACTGGTGGTTGTCCCTTGTCCTGGAATACTTGATGTGCTCGGAGGAATCCGACAAGAGGGCCCCGCACATTACCCCGCCATCTGATCACAGCTGGTTTACCAGCTACCAGGAGCTCTCAACGCCCTCAATTAGAGTAACATTGACAATTAATATCGTACTCACGGTTGCTGTAGCCAGATACCATGCCAGACTCAAAGAGGAATACATACAAATAACGATATTGGGGGATATGATCTGAATTTTGGCAGAATATCCACTCCACTGGCTTACCAGAACTCTATTAGCTCTCCCGCACTCTCACAACGTAACAGGTTAGGCGAACGATCAGATCCTCAAACATTCATTCCTCTTAACCATTATCTTATCAGCCTCCCACTGAGTCACGTTCTTACTACCATACGACCTCTCCAAAGTGAACTCTACAGATAACATGCCTTCCCTCCAAGAGAGTAACATCGCCTTTATCGGCGGCGGCAACATGGCCTCGGCCATCATCGGCGGCCTCCTCACACAGGGCATCTCCAAACAGAACATCTCAGTCGCCGAGCCCTGGGACGTCAATCGCAACAAGATGGCCGCTCTCGGGGTACGCACCACAGCCTCCAACGCCGAAGCAAGCGGCCAAGCCGACCTGGTCATAATTTCCGTGAAACCCCAGGTCACCGAGGCCGTATGCAAGGAGCTGGCTGCCGTCTGGTCAGAGCGTAACGAGCTCCCTGTCGTCGTGAGTATCGCCGCCGGCATCACATTGGACAGTCTGAAGGGGTGGCTGCGGACGAATAATGGTCGCGTCGCCCATGTTGTTCGCGTGATGCCGAATACTCCTGCGCTGCTGGGACAGGGCGCTTCGGGTGTGTTCGCCAGCGCCGAGGTCACGGAGCAGGAGAAGGAGCTGGTCAACGCGTTGCTGGGCAGTGTCAGCCAGGTGACAGAGTGGGTGGATAAAGAGGAGTTGCTCGATGTAGTGACTGGGCTATCTGGTAAGCAAGTTTTGGTACGATCTGACTTGGAGATATGGATGCTAACCGATTGTGATATAGGATCCGGTCCTGCCTACTTCTTTAATATGGTCGAGCATCTAGTCTCAAGTGCTGTTGCCCTAGGACTTCCACAGGAGCAGGCCAGCAGGCTGGCTACGCAAACGTGTTTGGGTGCTGGTAAAATGCTCGTTGAGTCGCCCGATAGCCCGGCACAGCAACGCAAGAACGTTACGAGTCCTAATGGAACAACTTATGCCGCTCTCCAGACCTTCGAGAAGCTGGGTTTTGAAGCAATGGTACACCAGGCGGTAGAGGCAGCGACCAACCGTGCGGCGGAGATGGGAAAGGCCTCAAAGCAATAGACATTTCTATATGGACAATGTGGCACAAAAGTTAATTTAGCATAATGGGAACATGAAAATAATCGTCATTGCCTATTTTTCTCTCTCCGAACGTTTGCCTTGACACATTGAGCATATGGCTAGATTATAAATATTTCACTTTCCGGTTGGAATGCTTTTACTACAGTCCGCGGTCATAGCCCAAACATATTGGAACAGCTAACTTGTGGATCACTTACCTGCAATGTCTACATCCTATTCAATAGCAATGAGCCATAATTTCATTAGATTATCTCACATAAGAACTTTGTGAATACGGTGAAGTACGTGCTGAACAATAGGACGAAACGGTCAGTACATTATCTGGAAGAGAGATAACCATACAAATGTACAATTTCGCAAATATGTGAGACGATTATCTCTATAAAGACCTATTTGCAAATAACCACATATCCAATTACTGCGGACTGCTCTTACATATGCCCTTCTCCAGGATTACCGGGTTTTCGATGATAAACATTCATGAGAAGTGACCCTTCCGGCAAGAGTCAAGGGTTGTGTAAGATTCAAAGTAACCAGCGCGCGAACAACAACGGTATGGCTGGGTCTGTCGAAAGTACTATCAGCAACGTTAAGAGCCCATTATAGCATGTACAAAACATAATTCAACAAATGAACAAGGCACTAGCGACAGTCCGAACTCACTGACGGTTGGGATGAAAATGGCAATCCTGATTCGTTACTATGGAGTGTTCAGGCAAGAAAGAGGGGAGGAAAGTGACACTAAATCTTTTACTCGTATACTGAAGAAATATGAAAGGTGATCGGTGATCCTAATGGTAGCAATGTGCCACACTAAGTAAATAAAGAAGCTATCCGATAATGCAGCCGATTTGATCGCTTCAGCTCTCGTAGATTCCGCCCACTAGGAAGCAAGGGAGGTGGCTTAAGTATTCGAGCTGAGAACAGCAATCGAGCGATGTCCAGTCAAGTAAAATATCATGGCTGGAAACGGCACGGCCCGCCCTACCGATTTCATTAATTGGTTATTTTATGGGCTGAAGTGGAAATATTGATAACCATACGTATGGACTTTTGTGTTCTCGACTTTCATCTACATCTGAATAACTATAGGTCATTTTTACATTCCTCTGACTCTCACTTATTCACAACTACCGTGGACTTGGATATATGCGGATATATTCATGTCAGCTTCTTCCATTGTGTCTGAATTCGGACACAATGGGAAATTTGAGTCGACTAATGATATTCAATTAATTCTTATAATTGCAGGTAAGGCTCGGATCGAATCGAACACTGAAGGCTCTGGTTAAATTCTCATAGGAAATTGGAGTAGGCGAGAGAACTCGATGGTGTGCTAGAGGGCTTGATACTTTTAGGTGCAGGTTCAAAGAGGGACATCTTGTGCAATTCGGATACGATTTGTTATATAGTCTTGGAATATCGTTCAGACCTATTTACCGTGCTGATTTTGTGGAGAGAGGCTTTAATATAAAATGGTTCTAGCGATCCTTAGAAATGTGCTATACTAATTGGTCTCTTACCACTTATATCTACTGTAGAACAAAATACTATGCACAATTTGTATATGTGGCTTCAAACAATATGTATAGGAGTGGTGCAAGAATAAGCACCCTGCATTAGGCTTAAATTTTCCTGCCTTACCGAGGCTAAAGTTGTTGCAATTAAACCAGTTGCCGTGAACTTTGAAAGGAATACCCCGAGACCTTATTTTAGAGCTATTGCCAGTTCTAGTCTTAGCCCTATGTTTAACTTTCCCCTATTCAATATAGGCCTTACTATCTGTTCTACAATTCTGATTGCAGTTTGCGTATCGAAGCGCAGTCTAGCATCAGTCTTAGCCGACCACTAGCAAACAGTGCAGACGTGCGTGTTTAGTTTTTAGGTGGTTAAGCACATTTAGGTTCATTTCTAACATATAATCCCTGTGTTTAAGGCCTTATCGGCCATATCATTATTATGATTGCCTAGCGGAATTACTTTATAAGTCTATAGCTATAATTCTTCCAAATACAACTAAGATAGTCTAAATACTAGCTTTATAGCGAATATTAATTATTAATATTGCGCTATCTTTTATAATACATATACTGTCGATTTAAGGACTAATCTACATAATGGCAGGACATTCTAGAACACCGTGGTCAACGAGACAAAGCTATGTAACGAGGTGGGAAATGCAGGGAATACACAACTGCAAAAGAGACTGATATCAAAGTTTCCTCCAGACCTATTCATTCTACCAGAACTAGAGTACCAGGCTCCTACCATATATCTTACCACTTTGTAGTAATTCGTCTCTGCACTGCTAAGTATCTGCAAATATTCAAGGTTTTTGCCAAGAATGATCTCGGGAGACTCAATCGGCTAGACTGGTTAAACCAAACCGGAAAAACCTAAACCAAACCAGACCAAACCATTTTATTGTGGTTTGGTTTACTATATTGAAAAACCATTGTAGTCTGGTTTATTATATATAAAAACCAGTGGTTTTTGGTTAAACCAATGGTTTATTTCGGTTTGGTTTTTTTGGTTTTTTTTTTGGTTTTTATTTTTCTATATTTAGTATTAAATTATCTTTTTTTAATACTACGACTTCAAATTTTAATATTATTTTTTTAAACTAGTTTTATATTATTTATTAATTTTAAATAGATTTTTTAACCGTAGATCCGTTTTAATTAGAGGTAAATTCGATTTTTAATATTAATATAAAATATTTAATATTAAAAATTCAAAAAAAATTTATTTTCAATTTAATTCAAAAATTATTCTAGTAAATTATAAATTAAATATTAATTTATCTTAATTTACAATATTTAAATCTATTAGATTAGATTTATTTTGTATTTGCAAATTTATATATATATATATATAACTGCATATGTAAGATATATATATATATATATACCTATATATATATAATATTATTAATAAGGCAATATTTTTATATAATTTTTTTATAAATTTCTTTTTATTTTTAGATTAAACTATACTTTAAAACAATATAATAATTATATTTAGATTTCTAGAAAAAAATATATAAATATAATTATAAATTATAAATTATTTTTTATTTATAGATTTAAAGTTTAATTAATCTAACTTAGGTTAGATAATAACTTTAATTAAAGTTTGGTTTTTTTGGTTTAAAACCAGACCAAACTGCTTTAAACCATTATGGTTTAAAGATATCGAAAAACCAGACTAAAACCATTTTCATGGTTTGAAATCTTGGAAAAACCAGACCAAACCAGACTATTAACCAGTCTACTGTCTAGAGTAATAATATTTACTTAATTTAACCTCCAAAACATATACTACTAGTTATATATTTGAAAAGGAGATAAATAAAAAACTACATTCTATATATACTATAGGTACTACAAATATTAAGTTATATTCTTTAGTCTAGCAAATATACCTATAATATTTCAAATATATATTAATAGAGTACTAAATAAACTATTAAATATATACTATATTATCTACCTAGATAATATTCTTATCTTCTTAAACTCAGAAAAAGAATATAAAAAATATATATATTTAGTTCTGGAAAGATTATATTAATATAGACTTTATACAAAATTATTAAAATATACTTTTAATATTAATATTATTAACTTCCTAAAATACATTATTAGTCTTAGGAAAATAAAAATAAAATAATTATATATAGAGATAATTATATCCTGGCCAAAATCCTAGAATATATATAATATCTAAATCTTTCTAAGATTTGCTAATTTCTATTATAGGTTTATAAAAGAATTCTTGCAAATATATATATCCTTAACAGAATTAACAAAGGAAACACAAATAATATAAAAAAAATTAAAAATACTATAATAAGAAAAGAAAATAAAATCTAATACTTTTTTTATATATTTTATAATAATAATAGAGGCTAGAAAAGTCTTTATAAATCTAAAGAAATTATTTATAAATATACTTCTATTATAATACTTTAATCCTAGATAGAGAATTAGAATAAAATCTAATATATTAGAATATACTATCTTAGTAATTCTAATATAATTATAAGAAAATAATTAGTAATAATATTCTATAATCTACTAACTAAGAAAAATAACAGTTTTTAAGTATAGCTATAAAATATATAATAGAGAACTACTAGTAATAATAGATATATTTAAATAGTAAAAATATTATTTAGAAAGAAGCTAATATCTTATAGTAGTACTATCTAACTATACTAATCTATATATTTTCTAGACTATAAAGAAGCTTAAAGGATATTAGATTAGATAGGCTAAATAGCTTAATACCTTTAATTTTATAATAGAGTATAGGACAGGAAAAAGAAATCCTATAAATATATCTAATAGATACTTAGACTATAAGACTAATAAAAAGAAATATATATTACTATCTACTTTAAAAAAGAAATTATTATATAAAATAATTACTAAACTAAAAAAAGAATAAATAAAACTAAAACCTCTCAGAGTAAAATTAATAGTATATATTAGACTTCTAAAGAAAAGACTAACACCCTATTAATAGAAGAACTAATATACTACAAAATATAGATATAATTAAGAATTATACTACTAATAATATAAAAATTCTAAAACTCTTAATATTAGAAGTTATAATAATAATAACTATTTAATTCAAAATAATCTATAATAATACTATAATTATATTTTTTGCAAACCTTATATAAATTAAATAAAAGAGAAATATTTCTATTTACAGATTTATAGAAAAAGAATACAATAAGAAAAGTATAGATATATAGACTAAATAATTAGCCTGGAAATTAGACAAAGATAGCCTACTTAAGTATAAGAGATATATATATATTTTTAGAAATACTATAACAAGATAAAAGATCTTATATATCTATTATAATAATTCTACAGAAAGATATTTTAAGATATAATATATTTATAATAATATTATCTATAAGTATTTCTAGTATAGTATAATATAAGATATCAAAGAATATATTAAAATATATAATATCTACTAGAAAACTATAATTAAATATTATAAATTCTATAATATATTAGAATCTCTATTAATCCCTATAAAGTTATTTAAAGTAATTTTACTAAACTTTATTATAGAACTATCTTTTTTATAATAAAAGGATATAATATATAATATAATATTAGTAATTATAAATCTTTTAATAAAATAGGTTTCCTATATTTTTTATACAAAGAAGATAGATATATTAGACTTAATAAATCTAATACTAAATATAGTTTTTAAGAATTATAAAATCTTAGTTAGATTTATTAATAATAGAAGATTATTATTTATTAATAAATATTAATTTATATTATATAACTGGCTAAATATAAAGAGAGGCCTATTTACTATATTTTATCTACAGACAGATAGATAAACAGAATACTAAAATCAAATTCTAAAATATTATCTATAAATATATACTAACTTTAAACAGAATAATTAGACTAGTCTATTATTAGTAGTATAACTAATATATAATAGATTAAAATATAATATAATAGATATTATTTCTATTAAAACACTTATAGAATACCTACCAGAATTATATATAGATATTAATAAACTAATAGAAATCAGCAAGGCAGAAAATATAATAAACAAAATTAAGACACTAAAAAATATATAAAAAATATTTATAGAGAAACTCTAAAATATAAGAAAACAATAAAAACACTATTATAATTAGAGATAATAATCTATATCCTTTTTAGTAAAATAAATTAATAATAAATAATACTCTATACTATATATATCAGGATATTATACTCTAGCTATAAATTAGATAACTACTTTCTTAAATCTTTCAAAATTATTATAGTATAGAAAAAACAGATATATAAACTAGATCTACCTATATATTATAAAAGTATATATTCTATTTTCTATATTTCTCTCCTGGAATCCTATTATATAAGGAAAGAGAAAATCAAGAATCCTAATCCTATATAGATTAAGGATAAAAAACAATAGGAAGTTAAAGATATACTAAAGACAGAAAGAAAAAAAAATAAATATACTATCTAATATATTAAAAAGGATATTTTCAAAACTATAATTCCTAGAAAATAGAATCTAATCTTAAAGAGGTCTAAGACCTACTATAAGAATATAAAAAACAAAACCCAGAAATAGCTATAAATACTATAAAAAAATATAAGAAAAGACTCTTAAAAAAAAGAAAATATAGAAAGAAATCAGATTCTATTAATCTAAAAGAGAGCCTAATATTAAAATATAGAATTAAAAATACCAAATAAAAATCCCTTCAAATAATAATCCAAAAGAATATAGGAAAATTAAAGAAAAACATCCAAAAATAATAGAAAAAACAGGCTATTTATAGATTATATTTGTAAGAAAGGTATAGAATAGCATAGTATCAGTCGGGTTATAGCAAGACTAATCACTGGAAAGAGAAACTCTCCAGTGCAGGTATACTCTAGAAAATACACTATCCAGATATTATATAATATAGAACTAATATTCTGTACTATTCTAAATAGAATTCTATATATAATATATATCTTATAATTGCCTTCCTTCTTTATATATCTGATTTCTTAGGTATTATATAATATTGTTATATATCTATAGATATCTCTGGTATAGCAAATACAATTGCATAGTAGAGATATTATAATATTATTATTATATAGTTATATAGATATGTATTATTGTATTACTGGGCAAAGCATATTATATTATATATATAAAAGTATTCTGATTATTAGATACTAATTTGTTGCAACAGTATAGAATAATATAATTAAAAATAGTCTATTGTAGTATACTATAGTATAAGATAGTTTGCATTATATTTTTAAATATATTTTATTTTTTTCTTCAGTTTATCTATCTTGTATACTGTATAAATATTTCCTTCTCTATATTTCTTCTATTTTATAATACTATTTCTAATTCTATAGCATAGTATACTATAATAATTAATTCTCTGAATTAATCTATACTTTCTTCCAGTATAAAAAAATATTATATTATATTATAACTATATTTATTATATTTCTATATAAAGTTGCTGTATCTAGCTATACTATAACAATACAGCTTTATAGCCCAGTTTTGGCTATTAAATAATATATTTGCTAATATTTATTATAGTATCAGATAATATAAATATCTCTTTTATAGTCTTTAATTCTAAAAATAATATTTTTAGTTCTTCCTTCTTAGAAAATATTTTATATTAGTTTTATCTAATATTAATATTCTGTACTTCCTATTCTTATTTCCTATCTCCTGCCAAAAAAAAGAAAAATAAAAATAATATTACTGCCTTTCCTATATTCTTTTTTGAAGAGAATAATAATAACAATAATAATAATAAGCCTATATATTCCTGTTCCTACCGCATATACTCTCCCCTTAAGGAGGAAGATAAAGAGGAAAAAGAAGAAAAGAATTCTAAAGTAATATTATCTTCTCTACTATTTTTATACTAGTATTATCTCTACTATATTAACAAGGAGCCTAGCTAAATTCCATACATCTTTAATATCAGCCAGAAATATAATTACTACTAGTAACTATACCAGCTCTGTCTCTCTATAAATAGAGTAATATATATTCTAGCTCTATATTATATTTATTCTAATATTTTATATTTCAGATCTTTAATAATCCTGCTATTTATAATGCAGCCTATTATTTATTAAATATTACTAGCCCTTTCCTGGTCTAGCTTAACCTTATCTGAAAGTTTAATCTTATAATATAAGGCTATAAAATAAGAATAATTATTATAGAATACTATCTCCAGTATTTCAAAAAGGCATTAAATATCTCTTTTAAAATAGTTAATCCTCTGCAGTCCTTTAATAAGATTATAATCTTTTTTTTATTAAATAATTATTAGTATTCTATAGTATTAGACCTAATTCTAAGATATTGTTCTGTCTTCCTATATTATTAATTTCTATCTTTTCTAGTTCTGTACTTCTGTCTCTATTTTGGCAGGTATTAGACTTCTTTAGATAAGTTATAATTATATCAATATTATAGTATTTATTACTAATATTATATAGTCTATAGATAGCTTATTTTTTCTATTATTTTTAAATATTTTCTTTTTAGTTTCTGCTATACCCTTTTAGGCTATTTTTAAGAGATTTTTATTTAGTATTTTTAGTTCTGTACTTTAGTACTAGATTCTTCTTTAAATTAATAGAATCTGGTTTTTTTCTATATTTTCCTTTTTTTTGGAGGTTTTCTTCTATATTTTCTTATAATATTTATAATTGCTTCTAGATTTTACTTTTTATATTCTTATAGTAGGTCTTAAACCCCTTTTAAATTAAACTTTATTTCTTAAAAATTATAATTTTGGAAATATCTCTTTTAGTATACTAAATAATATATCTGCTTTCTTTTTCTTTTTACTTTTAGTATGCTTTTAACTTCCTATTATTCTTTATCCTTAATTCTTATAGGATTAGAATTTTTAATTTCCCCTTTTCTTATATAATAGGACTCCAATAAAAAAATATAAAAGACAGAATATATATTCCTATAATATACAAATAGATTAAATTTATATATCTATTTTTTCTATACTATAATAACTTTAAAGGATTCAAGAAAATAATTATTTAATTTATAGTTAGAATACAGTACCTTAATATATATAATATAAAACATTACCTATTATTCTACTAAGAAGAATATAAATTATTATTTCTAATTATAATAATACTTCTATTACTCTTTTATATTTTAGAATTTCTTTATAAATATCTTTTGTATATTTTTCAGTACCTTAACTTTATTTATTATACTTTCTGCCTTACCAATTTCTATTAGCTTATTTATATTAATATCTATATATAATTTTAATAGATATTCTATAAATATTTTAGTAAGAATAATATCTATTATACTATATTTTAATCTGTTATATACTAATTATACTACTAATAATAGACTAGTCTAATTATTCTGTTTAAAATTAGCATATACTTATAAATAATACTCTAGAATTTGATTCTGATATTTTATCTATCTATCTGTCTGCAGATAAAATATAATAAACAGGCCTCTTCTTATACCTAGCTAATTATATAGTATAGACTAATATTTATTAATAAATAGTAATCCTCTATTACTAATAAACCTAGCTAGAATTCTATAATTCTTAAAAACTATATCCAGTATTAGATTTACTAGATCTGGCATATTTATCTTCTTTATACAAAAAATATAGAAAATCCATTTTATTAAAAAATCTATAATTACTAATACTATATTATATACTATACCTCTCTATTGCAAAGAAGATAGTCCTATAACAAAATCTAGCAAGACTACTTTAAATAGCTTTACAGGGATAAGTAGACTAGTTAAACTAAACTAGAAAAACCTAAACCAAACTAGACTAAACCATTTTATTGTAGTTTGGTTTACTATATTAAAAAACTATAATGGTCTGGTTTATTATATATAAAAACCAGTGGTTTTTGGTTAAACCAATGGTTTATTTTAGTTTGGTTTTTTTGGTTTTCTTGGTTTTCTTGGTTTTTTTTTTTTCAAGGTTTATTATTAATATAGATTTAACTTAAATTAGAATATTTAAAATATAATAATATAAAATTATAAAATTAAAATTAGAAATAAATTTACTCTAATTATACTTTTAATATATTATATAAGAATAAAAACTAACTTAAGTTAAATCTTAGAAAAAATTTAAATTTTGTATTAGCTATTAATATAATTAATTTATTAATAATAATAATTCTGAATATAAGAAGTTAAACTATCTTTAAATATATTTTATTAATAGCTAGTATATATAATATTTCTAGATACAGATAATTCTCTATCTATTAAATAAGAAATAGAAACCTTAAAAAATTACCTAATTAAAGAACTTTCAATATCAGAAAAATTACTAATATTTTTAATTTTTTTTCTATCTTTATTATTACTAATCTTATTTAGAGATTTATAATCCTTACTATTTAGTTAGATATTAGATAGTTTAATATCTATTTCTTTGCAAAAAGCTTCAAATTCCTGTTAAATAATAAAACAATCTATATATATTAATAATATTAATATATAAATAGTTTCTGGCAGTAAATAGCTTTAACAATAATAATAAATATTTCAAATACTATTGAAAAGGTGTTTAATTCTAATACTACTTGAAGGGATTACAAGAAAATTACAAGCCATTATTATAAGAATTAGAAATTATTGTTTATTTAATTTTTAATAATTAAGAATATTATTTATATTACAAGTCTTTATTTTAATTTAAATTAGAATTATTATTTATTTATTTTAAATAAAATAATTATCTTATCTTTATAGAGATAAATTTTAATCTTTTAATAAAAATTATATTCTGAGAAAATATAATATTTTTTTAAATATAAAGTATAATCAAATATAAATAATAATAAAGATAAAATTAATTACACCTTAATATTAGAATTTTAAATAATATAATATTAAAAAACTTTATAGAAAATTCTTTAATAGATATTATATTAATTTATTATATTATCCTGCTATACTAGAGTCTTGAAACCTTATAATTTTAAATCTAGATAAAGAATAGTAGAAATAATATATATAAATTTTTAAGATTTATATATTTTCCTATAATAGGTTTTTAATTTTTTATATACTTATTTTAAAGTATTTTATAATTATATTTTTTATATAACCTTTTTGTATTTAAGATAATTAATTAACTCTTTAAGATAGCTAAATAGAGAATTATAAATTTAATAAATTTTATAAATTATTAAACTATCTTCTTTAAATAAACTAAAAGTAAAAATATAAAAAGACTAAATTAACTTAATTAGATATTTAACCTAATGCTATTTAAAGGTAGATAAGTTCAAATAATTAATATTATTATTTGCCTATAATGTAATAAATCAGCTAATAGTTAAATACAAATCTTTAGTATAGCAAAATATAAAATAAGTTAAATTCTATTTTATATAATAATTAAGAAGTAATATTTTTGGTTAATCAAAAGTTAATTATTATAATATTTAAAAATATTTATAGTATTAAGGACTAGTATTAATATATTATATAATTTTATAAATCTATATAATAGAATTAATACTTTTAACTTAAATTAGATTATTAGTATATAAAAATATTAACTTATCTTTTCTAAAGTTAAAGGAATATTCTAAGAATATAAAAGACTTTTATCCTTTTTATTATTCTATTAATAATTATTAGTTTTAAATAATACTTTAATACAAAGGTTTACTATTAATATATTTACAGAAAACTAAAGGATATATATTAAATATAGGATATAATATTAATTTTATACTAATTAAAGTAATATTTAATCTTGTAATTCTTTAAGAATTAATTCTGTTTGTAATTTAGCTTTTAAAACTTTACTAAGATAAGTTATTAAAGTATTATTATTACTTGCATTATTAGTTATAATAGTAAGGATTTAATATTATAATTAATAATATTTTAAGGCTTATAATATTATCTTAGCTAAATTTCTTCCTGTATATAGATTATTAATTAGATTAAATACTAGAAAAATCTTCTAATACTGAAAATTAAAATTAATATAATATCTAGTTATAGCCAGAAAACAATATTAAAATTAATTTATTTAACAATCCAATATTAATAAGATCTTACTATAATTAGATAAATGCAATAATATTTTTATATAGGTAATTTATTTAAACTCAAATAGATAATTTTAAAATTATTATTAATTAGATATTTATAATTACTAATTATTAGTAACTATAGTTAGTATATATTTAAATTGAATATATTTGATTATTTGGAAAGGTTAACAATATATAGTAATAAAATATAGAATTTAATTATAAATATTAGATAAAAAATAATTAATTAATAAATTCTAAAAATAATTAATTAATAAATTAAATCTAATTTAAGTTAGATTAAGGATTAAAGTTATTTATTTTGTTTTTTACAAATATTTTTTTATATTTTTATTTTTCCTTTCTTTAGTCTAAAAACTATAATTCTGTATAGTAAAATAGATTACTATTATACTAATACTATTGCCTATTTTTACCAGATATTAAAAAAAGATATTATAAAAAAGATATTAAACCTTAGATATTCTATCAGATAATTAAATAATTTTTTAATAATTTTTTTATACTTTAGAGTTTCTTGAATAATTAGATTATTTAATCTATTAGAATTTCTATATAGTACCTTTTTCTTTTTCTGATTTTATAAATGATATCTGTTACTACTACAATTTAAATACAGAAAGATATTTTTAAAATATAAGATATATAATTATTTTAATATAATTATATTGTATTTTTTTTAATTCTAAAAATATTAGTCTTGCTAGAAATTAGAGTATAAATCTAGATTTTTAGTCTAGTTTAATATCAAGATTAATGGTTTCATTTTGATTTTGGAGATATAGCAAAAAGGGTTATTTTTATAATAATAAAGAATAATATTTAAACCAAGAAGAAAAACCTAGATCTCCTAAAATAAAAAGGTCTAAAGGCAGTAAAGAGAAACTAAAAGATAATAATAATTAAGGTAGCATTTTAGTAAAGCTATTAATAATCAAAGAATAGCTTAAATAAGAAATTAATATACTACTAGTAGTCTAGTTTTAACTTAAATTAAAAAATATTAAAACCTTCTATTCTATAGTTATAAATAATAACAATAATTAGAATTAATAAAATATTAAAATTATAATCTATTATTATTAACTAATTGGCAAAATATTTTATTAAAAATTACTATAAATATATAATTCAAAAGCCTTAAAAATAAAGATCTCTTTATTAAAATAATAATATATTTTTTTTGGTTATTAAACTTTAATTAAGAAATATATATTCTTTCTACCTATATATAATCTGGAAAAAGGAAAAACTTTTATTTAATAATCTAACTTAAATTAGTTTCTAGTTATTATTAGTTATTAGATAACTTACTTTTTTTTTATTTTTTTCATTTTTTTTAAATTTTTTATTCTTTTTTTTTTTTTACATTAACTCCCCAAAGAAAAGTTTTTGCTTATTAATCTAACTTAAGTTAGTTTCTAATTATTACTAATTATTAGATAACTTATTTTTTTTTATTTTTTTTTAAAAATTTTTTATTTTCTCTTTCTTTTTTTATATTAATTCTTTAAGAAAAGCTTTTGCCTATTAATCTAACTTAAGTTAGTTTCTAGCTAGTACTAATTAATATATTAAACTTATTTTTTTTGGCCCTTATATTAACTCTGCTTGTTTAAAATCTTATTATTTACTTTTGCCTATATTAATATATTCTTCTTCTTTATCTTTCTAATAATTATTATTATGTTTAATAAACTGATTATTAATACATTCTAATAGTATTATAGGTTTATCTATTTTTAATTAATTATTGATTTTAACTTAAGTTAGAATATTTATTATTTATCAGAAGTAGTAATAGGTCTATCTATTTAATTCAGAAATAGATTAAATAATTTATTATTATAATTATATTTCTTTCCTTTTTATAAAGAACTACCTTATACTAAAAAGGTATAAATTATTATCTAACTTGAGTTAGAATATATATTTACTATTATTTTCTAAAGGCCCTGCAGTAGCCTCTTTATTATTTTTTAAAAGTTCTATAATAGTCTCCTTATTATTATCTGCAGCTAAAGAAGAATCTATATTTAATTAATAATTATTTTCTAATTTAAATTAGAAATTTATATATCTAACTAAAGTTCTATTCAAAGTTAAAGTCTCTAAGTCTATTTATATTTTTAAGGTAGAATATCTAGTATCTTCTGTTATTATTGCTTTTTATTTTTTTTCTTTTTCTGGTAGCTACCTTTATCTGTGGCAATCTTATATATCAGCATATTATCTAATAAAATTAGATCTGTTATATAGCTCTATTACTATATAATTTATTTTTGTTAGATTTTGAAGTTCTAATCTAATATAAAACATTTAAGATATTTATTTATATTTTTTACTTTGGGAGCCCAGTTATAATATATTAGGAGATCTATAGCCTTTCTAATTATTTATAGATAGATTAGCTATTTATTCTAATATTATTAACTTTTAATTTAAGTTAAATTAGTATTATACTAATATACCTTATTATAAATAAACTTGTCTAATTCCTTCTACTTTTTGATATTTTTATTATTTTATCTATATTTTAGTATTAGTATTATTATATATTTTACCTACCTATATATCTATAATATATCCAGGATATCTACCTCTGTCTTTAGAAATTATTTATTCCATTTACTTAAAAATATAGGCAGATTTTTAATTATAGGATTTTTGTAAAATTATATTTGGATAATAATTACTTCAAATATAATATATAATAAAAGGTTTTAGTCCTGGTAGATTTAATATTTTAATTTAAGTTAAAATTACAATTTACTTATAATAGCCTTAGAATTATTAAACAGTTATATTATTCCTATTAGTTTTTCCAGAAGCAACTGAATTATTTTATAAAGAATCTTAGTCTAATAGTATAATTCAAATTATTTTAAATATTTATTCCTTTTTACTATTATTTTATTTTTTTAAATATTTTTATTCTAAAGGACAGAAGGCAGCTCAGTTAACTAGCTAGTATAAGTATCTATTCTAATTTAAATTAGAATTAATATTTACCAGTTTTTTAAACTTTTAATCTTCCTATATTAGCTTATAATAGATAATATCAGCAAGTTTAATAATATATTTATTAATAGTCTTTTCAGGATCTTTAAAATTAGAAAAAATTAAACTCTTTAATTTAATATATTATTGGAAGTATCTAAATCTTTCTAATGCAGAAAAAGAGAAATAAAATTTTAGTTTGATTTAAAACATAATATACTTTAAAATATTCTTAAGTAGACCAGATATTAATATATTAAAATAAATCTATAACTATCTAAGATTATTATTAGTTTTTAATAATATATTCTAATTTAAGTTAGATTATATTATATAGAATATCTAATACCTTTATATTTAGAAAAATTCTTCCAAACTTACATATATACTATATCTGAAAAAGCTGTTAAAAATAAAAGTCTTTTATTAATATCTTTTACCAGAGGCTACTTAATAATTAACCAAGGCAAGCTCCATAAATTGAACCATTATATATTAAAAGATAATTTTAAAATACTATCTTTATAGTTAGTATAATTAGGAAAAAATAGCATCTTTAAATTATAATTAAATGCTTTATAGTAACAATTAAGAATAAGATTTTAATTATCTATTATAATATTAGAAATCTAGTTATTACTAAAAATTTTTTTTATAAATTTAAAGAACTGTTTAAATTCTAGTATCTAAAGCTAATTTAAGTTAGAATATATATTTTATTAGAATTAATATAGGATTTACTTACTAAATCTAGTTTTAAATTAATAATTAAATCCCCCAATATATAATTATAATATACTTGGCTATATACTATTTATATATAATATTTGATTCTCTCTTTCTATACTTTTTCCCGGAGCAGTAATATAATATAAAAATAATAAACCAGTATAATTCTAATAACTATCCTAGCCTAGCTTCTAAACTTATTATATCTTATTAATAATATCTTCTGCTCTGCTAATATTTTTATTTTATAAATATTAAGAAATATATATATTTGCTTTCTATTAGTATTTAATTTATAGATATCTTTATAATTAACTTACAAAAGACTAAAAAAATTGGGCTTTATTATTATTATATTATATAGATTAATAGCCCAAAAATAGAACTATAGATTATTAATATTATTCTAATTTAAGTTAGAATAATACTTACTTCTGGTATTAGTACTTTTAGAGGTTTATTATTAGAATCTAAAACCTTAATAGTAATTCCTTTAATTTACTTTTTTAAAATATTAATTAAGACTTCTCTCTAATACTGCCTATCTTGTAAAATAAGTGCTTTAATATAGGCAAGATATTTAAAAAAGGAGATAAACTTGCCTAATTATCTGATTTTTATTTTTAAGTGGATTGAATTTACTGTAGCTTATAAATTACTGGTTTTAATATATTTAACCAGGAGATTATTAAATATCAAATTTAATAAAATAGTATTTATTTATATTATTAGATTCTAATATTAAATTCCTATTTAAAATTCTATTTTTAGCTTTTAAATATAATTCTAATTAAGATTTCTATTTTTCTATTTATACTTCCATTTTGTCTTTAGACATTAAATATCTAGGGTAATAATATTAAAATATATCTTTTTAAAATTTTTGTAAATAATATTCTTTTTAATAGAAGTTTATATTAGGCCTTTAACAAATATTTTGGATTTATATTTTATTATCTAATAGTATAATTTAATTATTCTAACTTAAGTTAGATAGCAGGCTATAAAAATCTAGAGTTTTTAAAGTTTTGTATATAATTCTTCCAAAATAGATAAAATATTATTATATTTAATATTATACTATACTAAATAAAAAGATATTAATAATTCTAAATAATACTGGATAATAATAAAAGAGGATTTTATCCAATTTAATTATAATTTACAAAAAACAGGAAACAAAGTACTAATTCTATAAAAATAAATTTTTTTCTAGGTAAGATTAATTTAAATTAGAATTTCCTCTAAAGATCAAAAGAACTAATATATACTTATTAAACTTTATTAATAGACAAGCACTAATCAAAAAACTACAGTTAATTATAAGATATTAGACTTTAAACTTTAAAAATCTATAATTTAACTTAAGTTAGAATAGAACAGGGGAAAAAAAAAGGGAAAATCAGATTCTAACTTAATTAAAATAGACTTCAGAAGTATATTATAGTAAAAAAGAAAATTAACTAAAAAGAAAATTATATTATATATATATACTATAAAATATGCTAGTTCTAATTAGATAATAGCATATTCTAACTTAAGTTAAATTCTAAATATAGAACTAATAAATTAGATCTTATATATAACTATAATTATATACTAATAGTTCTAGTATTTAATTAGATAATATATTCTGTCTATCTTTAATTAGCATGTGCTAAGTATTGTAAATTACTAGAGTAGCTTTTGATATATATTTTTAAATCTTACTATCTATTTAATATTATCTATTACTATTCTTTTTAATAGTATAACTCTAAATCTTATTAAAAAAATCTTATATTATATTATATTGTTATTACATATCTAAAACTTATTTTTGACTATAAATCCTATTATTTAAAATCTTTATAACTACTATACTAGTTTATTCTTTTCTAATTAATCCAGAAAGTCTTTTATTAATTCTATATATTTTTCTTTGCTAATTCTTTAATAATTAAGATATTCCTTATATCTATCCAAATGTTATTTCATTCCCTACTAATATTGATAAAGTAAATTAAGGTCCAGAATTTCTTTATAAAGATCTTAATTATTAAGATATTTATTTGAAATTTTAGTATATAAAAAAATATAACAAATAATATTGGCTTAGATTATTTAATACTTGGACTACTAGCTATATAAATAATTCTAATTAGAAAGATTATTTTTAATATATTTAGAATATTGCAATTCTTTAATCTTCCTCTATAAAAAAAAATATCTTATTATTTGGGGTTGTAATTCTTATTTACCTTTTAATATTAAGGGATTTAAGTATAAACAAAAATATCTATATGAATTTCTTTTACTAATATAATAAAAATTTCTTTAATTTTTATATTCTGGAAAAAAAGGAAAAATATAAATTTTTATTAATAGAGTATTCTATAATATTAATACTTTATAAAGTCGACAAAATAAATGCCTTAAATATATAATATATTAGATTTTATAAATAATAAGATATAAAGATATATCTTTTTAAGGCTTTAATAGTAAAGGAAAATCAATAGATTCAAGAATAGAAGAATATATTTTATTATTTCAATAGTAAAGAAATTGCAATAGAAGTCTGGAAATTTTAATAAAAATAATAATCTATAGATTTAGAATTTAATCTGTATTATTCTAATTCAAATTAGAATATATATAATATTATAATATATAATTTAATAGATTTAAGTAATATTAGTTTACTAAAGAATTTTTATTATTTTATAATAGAATTTTTATTGCATAATTATAATTAATAATATAATATTTATAAGATATTTGTGCATAGACTCTGTATATATATATATATATATATATATATATATAATGCATTATCTTATTAATAATATAATTTTTTTATATAATTTTTTTATAAATTTATTCTTATTTTTAGATTAACCTATACTTTAAAATAATATAATAACTGTATTTAGATTTCTAGAAAAAAATATATAAATATAAATATAAATTATTTTTTATTTTTTTATTTATAGATTTAAAGTTTAATTAATCTAACTTAGGTTAGATAATAACTTTAATTAAAGTTTGGTTTATTTAGTTTAAAACTAGACTAAACTGCTTTAAACTATTATAGTTTAAAGATCTTGAAAAACTAAACCAAAACTATTTTTATAGTTTGAAATCTTGGAAAAACCAGACCAAACCAGACTATTAACCAGTCTAATTATTAGATCTCTGGTAAAACTCTTTAGAAATAATTAAATATCCTTATCTTTAATAAGAGATATATATATCTATAAAAGGTTAAAGTATATTAATATTATATATTATTATATAAGAGATCTGCACTAAAGAAATAGAATCTGGATAGAATTTATTAATATTAGAGATATAGTAGTAAATAGTTTTATTAAATTACTTTCTAAAGTAGACTTTATAAGATTCCTTAGATAGTTAGAACTTACTAATCTAGTAAGTCTAGATTAAAGAGAAATATTATAATATAATAGTTAGAACTAGTATATTTCTATAGAATATTATATAATCTAGTTATATAACTTAATTAGTAGAAGATAGTTATTATACTAAGTCTCTTAATTAGTATAATCAGAATAACTAATATAATTAATATTAACAATATTGTTATTCTGCCCTTATTAATTCTTTTATCCTAAGTTAATCTTTCTATTACTAGTAGTATATCTCTGTAAGAAGTATAGTCTCGAGGGGTTTAGTTAAAGCTTATAAGGGGTACCAGCCTGTAATAGCCTAGTAGCTATTACTTTGTATAGTCTTTTTAGCTAAAGGATTTCCAGAAATTAGCTGGTACCTGGGAGTTCCTTACAATCTCTTAGTTAAGTAAGTCGCACTAATCTAATTAATCTTCTGAACTCTTTACAATATATAATTTAAGCTTAAACCAAAATATATTGCAGAACTAAATAAGACTAAATTTATTGCAAAATAGTAAAACCTATAATTTTCTAATAGCTTATATATAATTTAAAATAGCAAATATTCTTTTTATTATTAGTCTAGTAGAAGCTGCAGAATATTTTAGAAAATATATATTTGTTTATTTGCTATTTATCTAGACTATTAATTATGCTATTTTAATTTCTGGAAGATTGCCTTACTGTAAGGCACACATTGTATATAGAACCCGGTTCAGGATAGTGCAGGGCATCGGTCCCATGTCACGTGATATCCGGACGGTGCGTCTTCTAGAGCGCACCTGCACTAGAGAGTTCTCCTCTCCAGCAATTAGTCTTGAGGCAATCCGATTAATACCACGCTATTCTATACCTTTCTTACACTTACTGATATTTATTAAGATATATCCTGTATATCCCTTGTAATGCATCTTCTAGTGCTCAATTCTATTGCTATAGATATAATATCACACAAAAAAACTGGCCTACCTTTTGCCCCAGATTCTATAAAATCATTAGAACAAGGTATTTTAACCACTCTAATAGTAATGTTATTTCCAGACCTGATAAAAGAGAATAGGTTATATCTTGCAGATTACTAAGTCTTTGAGACAAGGCAATATGCTACAGACCGTAACCTGTCTAATAAATTGTAGAAACTTAGAGAAGATCTTGTAAGAGAAGCTTTCCAGGCCTAAATCCGATTGCCACATTTGTCGTTATATTTCTAGAATAGCTAACTTAATGAAATATAATGGTTTCGGCGGAGAAAAGTTGTCTTAATCTGGGATTAATCTTGCAATTCCACATATAAAGCTATATATACTGGTCTCGGGGTTTATGCCGTCGGATCTATCCTACTTTGTTTTTTTAAGCACCTTATGGTAAAATGGTTTCTACGAGACACAAGTTCGTTATTTGAAGAATATGTATTTAGTTACCTCAATGCTATTGGCGAGGCTATCGTTCAAAAATCTCTAAAATAAGGAAGGGAAGAAGCATACTTACATCTCGAACAGCCGATGCGGAACCGCGTTTCGGCTGATTTGCCAGCTCAGGAACCGCATGGTCTTTTTTGCCTTTCTGCAGGGACCGGGCATGATGGCTCAGACCTTACTAAAAATAAGATTATAGCATATAGATATAGCTCTTTCTTTTTTTTTTTTTTTACGTCCAATTTTGGAATTTAACTATAGATATTCGGACAAGGTCGCTTGCTAAATGGCACATGCTGTATAACTCTGCTTGGAATAGATATTTACTGGTAGCGGGGATACAGGGCCGGTTATCGATGAGGAATGCATAGCTTGTTCCAATAACCGACGGTGACTGAGATTGCGAATCTCAGGGGGAGAGAAGAAACGAATCTATAGTACCTAATTGCGTTCACTCCACAGAGCAGGCGTATAACCATATCCCCTCCTAATCTATATCGAGGGTCCTCCGAATAGCATATGGCCGAATCTAACCAGCTATTCTCGAGTTCATCAGAGTAATTCCCATATAGTAAATTGCACACGATGCGGACAATTACGATGAGTAATTAGGGATATCATAGAAGGACCGTTGCAGATCAACCGAAACCGACGGGTCGCTACCTTCTGTCAGACGGATTCTCCATTTCTCTCCTCTTCCTCCCCGCTTCTTATACACCCTCATCACTTCATGCTCATCCTCGAATGCGGGGTTTCCATGTAGCTACGCAATAACACCTGGGACTTCGTAGTCCAGATATAGCTTCTACAGATATTTAAACGGCCTTGATTCCTCGTCGATGGAGAAAAATACAACAGACAGACACAGATAGGAACGCTCCTTCGCAGAAGCAGTGGACATCTCAAACCATTGAATCCGTACTCTTTCTTTGATTATCGAAGAGCATACAACTGGGTTATTTTTGGTGGTTTTCGTCATCTTTTCTTCTCGACTGAACACGCCATGGCCGCCGCCCAAGTCGCAGTCTTGTCGCAAGAACGACCGGAACCAGGCTCGATCAACATCCCCCTCGGGAAATACCCTCCCTCGAGCACAACCGTTCCCGATAACCCTGATGGCATCGCGACCGAGATTGTCGATAAGTTAAACAGCGCTCTCGCGAGCAAAGATGCCTCGACGCTCTCTCAGCTATTCGTCGAGGACAGTTACTGGCGCGACCATCTTTGTTTCTCATGGGACTTTCGCACGCTCAAGGGACGGGACAATGTCGCTCGGTTCGTAACAGAAGGACATTCTCTAGCCACAGTGCACATTGACAGGTCAGCCATTGCGAAGACGCCGACTGAGAAGGTACCGCATCATGGACCTATTGATGTCGTCGGCGATGCGAAAGGTATCGAGTTCTACATCACGGTCGAGACCACCGTTGGACGTGGAAAGGGTATAGTAAGATTAGTGGACATCAACGGGTGGAAGATCTTCACGGTATTTACGACTCTCGTCGAGTTGAAGGGTCATGAAGAGGCTATCAACCAGCGCAGGCCTGTTGGGGCGCAACATGGCGAATATCTTGGACGGACGAACTGGCTCGATCGCCGCACGGCAGAGAGCGATTTCGTCGACAAGGAGCCGGCGGCGCTCATCGTCGGTGCAGGCCAGAGCGGTCTTACTGCCGCTGCGCGGTTGAAGATGCTCGGAGTCGATACGTTGGTTATCGACCAGGAGGACAGGGTTGGAGACAACTGGCGCCGCCGATATCACCAGCTTGTCCTCCATGATCCTGTCTGGTTTGATCATATGCCTTATATCCCGTTCCCGCCGTCATGGCCCATCTTTACGCCAAAGGACAAACTGGCGGACTTCTTTGAATCGTACGTCACGCTCATGGAGCTGAATGTCTGGGTGAAGACGACGATAAAGTCTTCGTCGTGGGACGAGGACAAGAAGCAGTGGACTGTCACTGTTGAGAGGAGGAAAGATGATGGTAGCGTCGAGACTCGTACATTCCACCCCCGTCACATCATTCAGGCAACCGGCCACTCCGGAAAGAAGAACGTGCCAGCCTTTGAGGAGGTCGACAGCTTCAAGGGAGATCGACTGTGTCACAGCTCGGAGTTTCTTGGTGCCAATCCTGAGTCCAAGGGTAAGAAGGCCATTGTCGTTGGATCATGCAATTCAGGTCACGACATTGCTCAGGATTACTACGAGAAGGGATACGATATCACCATGGTGCAGCGCAGTTCGACCTACGTCGCTACATCCAGCGCTATTACGAATATCAGCCTGAAGGGGCTGTACGAGGAAGCCGGCCCCACGGCCGAGGAGGCGGATATGTATCTCTGGAGTATTCCCGAAGAGCTGTTCAAGACGATTCAAGTCAAAGTGACGGAGATGATGCGCCAGAATGATGCTAAGATCCTCGACAGGCTCGACAAGGCCGGCTTCAAGGTCGACAAGGGGCCCATGGACGCAGGACTCTTGATCAAGTACCTCCAGCGTGGCGGTGGTTATTACATCGACGTGGGCGCAAGCCAGCTGATCGCAGATGGAAAGATCAAGGTCAAGCAGGGCCAGGAGATCACCAAGGTCACCCCAACGGGACTTGAGTTCGCGGACGGATCGCAGTTGGAAGCTGACGAGATTGTCTTCGCCACCGGATATCAGAACATGAGATCGACCACGCGTCTGATTTTCGGCGACGAGGTGGCCGATCGCGTCGGCAGCGTCTGGGGCTTCAACGAGGAGGGCGAAGTGCGAACCATCTGGAGACGAAGCGGACACCCTGGGTTCTGGTTCATGGGGGGCAATCTGGCTCTGGCGAGGTATTACTCGCGGCTGCTGGCGCTGCATATTAAGGCGTTGGAAGTAGGTGTTGCACAGTACTAGCCGTATATTATATGATTTTTAGACGTACAGCAACAAATAGATGACTATCTTTGACCATTATCTTTGGATTTTGCTGGGTTTTCACCTGAAAATGATAGGTGTAGCAGCGAGGTGGCGAAGATGAAGTCCAGAAACTACATATTTCTCACGCTCGGAAGCACGACTACCACTGACAACTATCTATTTAAACAACGCAGCAACAGATTTCCGGGTCTCACTTAGATTATATTAATTTATTGAGTCTATTATTACTGTGTGTTAAGTAATATTAAGTGCGTACCCTCTTACTAGACGCAGTCGAAAATAATAAAATAAAAATTAAATTAAATTCCGACCAGCGTTTCGAACCCGGGCCACCATACTCACCGTAGAAATACAAGAGGAGCTCCTACCTCCAAATCTGGTCTCTAAAGAATAAAAAAAAAACTGGTAGCTTCTCTTTGATTGAGCGTGTCATCCTTAGTGCAGGGGCCATGCTAATCTTCTCTGTATCGTTTCAAATTGACCAAATGCCCGAAGGCGATAGCTGTGCCTTTAAAGTGGTTTATATGCCTTGATGTTGGGGTACGTATAGGTTCTGATTGGTGGGTTAAGCGAGAGTGCGAGAACACCAAAACGGACGGACACTAAAGATGCAATCGAAGAGAAAGAAGAGGGGAGATGGTGAGG
Source organism: Paecilomyces sp. PK2413 (assembly GCA_023624055.1). Classification (NCBI taxonomy): domain Eukaryota; kingdom Fungi; phylum Ascomycota; class Eurotiomycetes; order Eurotiales; family Thermoascaceae; genus Paecilomyces; species Paecilomyces sp. PK2413. Next base: position 914,105 of record JAMADQ010000011.1, on the reverse strand, counting down.
GGTAGAGGGCTTGTGGAACGGATGAGAATTGGAATTAGAGAGATAATAGAGAGTAGAATATCATTGATAGTTATTTCACTGGGCATTTCATCTCAAGGTACATTCTCTGAATGTGTAGACTATGCATATTCCTCAAGAATACTCCGGAGTTATGAGTGAGTGTTGCAAGAAGAGGAAGAGAACAACTCTGGGATAATGGATAATGAGCAGGACTGAGCGACCCTCCGCAATCTCCAGCTCAACTAATAATGAGAGTCGTATTATCTCACAGTTCTCATTCGCAGTTCCATCCTCGAGTTATCCGTACAAGGTTCACCTAATCCGGTCCACCATCCACCAAACTCCAACCGAGGAGAAGCATCTCAGAATCGCCGACGATGGCCGCTTCTTCCCCGGATATGGACCGAGAACGGCTGCGCTGTCGGCCTGCCATTTGGCAGCGGCCACGTTGGGCTAGTGAGTCTAACTATCTGTCTAGTCCTCGATCCGGCGTTCGCGTCTCTGCTAATGACCGTCGACGCTAGATCTGATCCTCCAGCGATCCTGCTCCTCTGGGTATCGAGTTACCGAGTGTGCTCGTGCAAGTACCGAGGTTCACGCCCGCCATCCCCAGCTTGGGTAGACTGCCCCAGTGTTTCAAAAGCTCCAACGGCCCCGTTCAAGCTCAGGAGAGAGGAGAGCGATGCTGTCCCCCGGGCTGCCTTTTCTTTGTCTATATTCATTATCATTTCTCCTTTTTTCTTAGAATAACCACCAGTTTCTGCACGAGTCCCGGTGAGAGCGATCGAGCGATCGAGCGACGCCATGCCTGCCCAGTCCACTTTGCCGCCGCTTGACATCCCCGATGTCGATCTCTGGACTTTTCTCTTTGAGAGAAAGGATAGACCGTTTCCAGAAGACAAAGGTACGAGATTCCTGGCACTATGGCCGATTTAAGAACGCTATCCTAACAAAAGTGCAGTAATCTTCCGGGATGCGGACACAGACCGAACCTATTCGGCGAAACAGACCAAAGAGGTTGCCCAGGCGTTTGGACAAGGGTTGAAGGCAATCTGGAACTGGAAGAAGGGAGATGTCCTTGCGCTCTTCACTCCCAACTCTATCGACACACCTGCCGTTACCTGGGGCACTCAATGGGCCGGCGGAGTGGTCTCGCCGGCCAACCCGGCCTATACCCCGGACGAATTGGCGTATCAGTTGAAGAACTCTGGCGCCAGGGTGCTCGCTACCCAGGTCGCGTTGTTGCCAGTGGCCCGTGAGGCTGCCAAAAAGGCTGGACTGTCAGAGGACCGCATCATTCTCCTGGGTGACCAGCGGGATCCGCAGGCCAAGTTCAAGCATTTCTCGTCCATCAGAAACATCTCTGGCGCGACCAGATACCGCAGAACAAAGGTCAAACCGTCCAAGGATCTCGCATTCCTGGTCTACTCGTCTGGTACGACCGGTGTGCCCAAGGGTGTGATGCTCTCGCACCGCAACCTGGTGTCCAACATCCTCCAGGGCCAGGCAGGTGAAGGTAACCAGTTGACCTGGAACGGCGGCGCCGATGGTTCTGGTGACCGTATCCTCGCGTTCCTTCCCTTCTATCACATCTATGGTAAGTATTCTTGTGTAATTACTCCTCTACAGGTGCTAACACATACATAGGTTTGAACATGCTCATCCACCAGCCCATGTATTCCGGATTCGAAGCGGTGGTCATGGCCAAGTTCGATCTGGAGAAGTGGTGCTCTCACGTCCAAAAGCACCGCATCACATTCACATACGTCGCACCGCCGGTTGTGGTCTTGCTGGGCAAGCACCCCATCGTCGACAAGTACGACCTCTCCAGCATCCGCATGATGAACTGCGGCGCTGCTCCTCTCACCCGTGAACTCGTCGAGGTCGTCTGGCGTCGTCTCAAGCTCCGCGTCAAGCAGGGCTACGGTCTCACCGAGACCAGCCCTGTGACACACACCCAGCCCTGGGAGGACTGGGACAAGAGTATCGGCTCGGTCGGAAAGCTCCTCCCCAACATGGAAGCCAAATACATGACATCGCCCGAAGACGACTCTGAGCCCAAGGAAGTCAAGGTCGGTGAGGTTGGTGAACTCTACATGCGGGGACCCAACGTTTTCCTCGGATATCACAACAACAAGCAAGCCACGGATGGCTGCCTGTCTCCTGACGGCTGGTTCCGCACCGGCGACGTCGGTTTCCAGGACAAAGACGGCAACTTCTACATCACCGACCGTGTCAAGGAACTCATCAAATACAACGGCTTCCAAGTCGCCCCTGCTGAGCTGGAAGGTATCCTCATGGACAACGAGGCAGTCGACGACGTCGCTGTCATCGGTGTGCAGAGCGACGCCAACGGCAGTGAGGTTCCTCGCGCATATATCGTGCGGAGCCCGAAGAGCCTGCAGTCGGGCACCAGCCCCGAGAAGGAAGCCGAGCGTATCAGCGCCTGGCTGGACAAGAAGGTTGCGTATCACAAGCGCCTGCGCGGTGGCATCCGGTTCGTTGACCAGATCCCCAAGAGCCCCAGCGGCAAGATCCTGAGACGGATCTTGAAGGAGCAGGCGAAGAAGGAGGTTCCGAAAGCAAAGTTGTAATCTGTTGCTTTTTTGCTTCTGTAATTACTTTTGTACTTGTACCGGTATATATTGAACTTGGGAATAGATAGATTTCTAAATTGGAGACTGATTTTCTGCCGTGAACAACTAGACTTAAGTATATATACATCATTCTGCCTAGATAGACAGAACTTTAAAAGTATTAACTAGAGAAACTACCTCCTGTTATATTAATAATTATTCTTTTTTCTATTATCCAACATATTCTATTCTAAAAGAAAAGTTTTGTACCCATGTCTCTAGTAAGCATCTATATGCCAATGTAGCTAACCCAGGCCATATTTGATTTATGGTAGGAGCACTTGCAAAACCACATAATGGCTCTTATCCTCTTTTATATAATACAGTAGTTGCTATTGGAGCTTTTGTTGGTAGCTTAAAGACAGCAAAATTTGTTTAAAACCCTTTTGTTTCTCTGTTGGTTCTGCTAATCCTTTGTCTGTTTTGCCTGTTTTGCCTGCTTTGCTGTTTAGTTATAGGAGCTCAACCCTCCTTCCTACGGCTTTGGCACAGGCCGCCGTAGGTTACTCGTATAAGACTTGGTAACACGGCGCGAACGGTCAGTTCCATATACTCGATCCATCAATCCAATAAGCCCATAATAGCCAGTATGTTGCTCATGATGTTTATCATGATATCTTGATGTATGCATAATGCCAAAGTCATACCCGCTATGAGCCAGGGTAGCATCCCAATTGGAATAAAATGTAAAGAGCATTTGTGAAAGAAAATGCCCATGACAAATAGCTAGCGGCAGCCAGATTGGCACAAAGTTTTGTAGTATGTGTTCCAGTGGATGGCAATAAAGAACTGCAAAGCTAAGTGGAGTGTCAAATTGGTGATGTTTGCGATGTATCCAATAAAATCGCCGGTGATGCAGTAAACGGTGAATATGATAGAAGATAATTTCCCGAAATATTATAGCATATAACACTTCTGCAATTAGTCTGCAGAAGGACGGCAGTTCCATTGGAATATCGTAAGACGATACTCTCCAACCTTGAGGCCAGCTCAGCACAAATATCGCGATACACGTACATGCCCAAGTGAGAAGCGAGTATACCACGCAGCGTCGGACATCTTTCGTTGAAGGTTGCTTCTCCCATGGCTGAATTTTGTATTTTAATGAGAATCGAGGAACTTGATCTAACAAGAGGAAAAAAGTTGCCGGGATTATAAAGCCCACGGTCAAAGCAATGCAGTTGCCCATTGAGGCAATTAGGCCTGGCGGGTATTTATGGTAGATAGTCTCCCAATAATGGGAGAGATTCTGAACTTGAGTATTAAGACTGGAGATCATAGTTCCAAAAAAAAAAAACGACTTTGTACTGCAAGGCTTTTCAATTCTATAATAGACTTATATCTTGACTTCTGCTTCTAGAGTGAATATAAAAAATTTATCACAAGCTATTGTAAGTATTGGTTTATTTTATACTTAGTGTCAAAAGTTCTCCCGGAATATAGTTGCAAGAATATCTCGCATATTTCTTATCTCATATGCAATAGATTCTTGGCAGGTGGCAATCTAATTCTTGTATAAATCTTTATGCAGTATCTTATGCAATGTGATAGCATTTGCATATTATCTCATATGCAATAGATTCTTGGCAAGTGGCAATTTGATAATGCATAGATACCAAGATCAGGTATCAATCGATCTGACCTTGGCACTTCTGTAGCAATTATGGGATTATGTGATGATTTACAGACATGACGTAGTATTACGCAGAAACAGGCTTTTGCCGATTTCTCTACCTTAGTATATTACTAATAAACTCATTGACTCCAGATGTATACCTATACATCCAACATGAAACATAGAAATGTCAAAGAGAAATGTATTATTTAGAGATTTACTGCAGTTCCAGCTTATTATAAGGCATTTCCCCAACGTTGTTACCAATTACGATAGTTAGCACAGCATATTAGCTAATCGAAGCCTGAGATATAATGCCAGAGAGAAATCCCGTACAGAGCAAGAATAAAATTGTCATTATAATTAGCAATAGAAATTGCGTCAAATAATAGAATTAAGATAGGATTAGTAATCAATTATTTACCTAGATAATGTTATTGCCATATGCAGCTATAGACTAAGACCGCTGGACTCCACAGTCGCCTAGGACTTCCCCTTATGTAGCCGAAAAGGAATATTTGTCCGAACCATCGTTTGCTAAGACCCTATTTGGCGGCTGCATATCGCCACACAATGTATACAAGATCTGTTTCAAGTATAATCCTGGTTTAAGCAACGCAAGTGTAAAGAGCTAATGCGTTGGGTTGCATTTACTGCAACTATCAAACTGCGATACAACAGTTTATATAATTGAGGATTATATTTGACATATCAGATTGTCACGAATACCTGTGCGAAATGATTTTTCTCCTGTTCGACAGGAATTTTCAGTCCAGGAGTTCAAGATAGACGATTATATCATACGTGGAACTACAAGCCGACTAAGGATAAAAAGACGTCTGGTGGTCGAGCAAGACGTTTATATCAACGAAGGAATATATATATATATATATATATCTATTTGCAATACTGTTGGATCCGGTGAATAGAAATGGGAACATGGATACTATGGTATAGCCGGCATCAAAACCTTCATTCGGTAGATACAGACCTCTTCTGGACAAGCTGGTTGAGAATTCGATGTCCTGTTCTCAGAGACTCCTGAGCTTGCTAAGAAGAGGAATACCTGGTCCGGCCTGACATTATCAAAGGTCTTTGCTAACGTTCATGGCGAGATCAGGACGGTCTGACACCCAAACATTATTACAGCTGCTTCTCCGGCGATGACGTCTGCCGACACTGGTCAGAATCCTGTATCCTGGCCTCCGAGAACAATATACGGACCGATTCAGATCCTTTAACAAATACAGCAACGCATGATAGCACAATAGAAGTTGATAGTAATCGGTTCAGCCCGTTGTTAGATCCAGATATAGGATCATTGGGAGAGCCTTGAGTTAGATTAGACGGCGATATGGCTATTCTTGATGGTAGATTCCCCATGGATATTTATGGTGAATTGAATAGTCAGGCGATAGAACGTATGTACACCTTCGATAATACAGCTCGCGGGTCCGACCTTCTTATAGTGGAGGCATGCTCCCCCACAAAATCGCAAAATCTGTTTTGAGTATCAGTTGCGTAGCTCTTCCGAGCCACCCAGCCTAATATCTCATTGTGGGCGTCTGTACTAAAGCTTGCTATTCAACCCATCCGTGCCTTGTTGCTTGCCCACTTCCCTATATACTGCAGTTTCAAGATCCACGAGGAGGTTGTTTGCTTCGCTCAATCCGACGTGCATAAGCTGCATGTATAGGACTCCACATATATGGTTCTTGGGGTCAAACCACTTGAAAAGTTTAGCTTTCGAACATTTTACTGGTGCGAGACACGAACCCAATGAATATTTGTTACCCCAGCTGCACTCACCGAGCCTGTCGGGCGGCGTCCAGGGATATCTCTCAATGCGATCGACGTTCCGAAGCCCACATTGAGAGGGAACCGGGCTGGGAAGGTTTTCGTCAAGACCCCTTGGTTCGACAGGTGGATCTTTTTTGTGACTAAATTTGAATTTGACACTTGAGGTGTCAGGATTAAATCGAGGTTTTCGGATTTCACTAAGCCACCTGGTCTAAAGAACAGGTGCCATAGAAATAAATCAAAGTCGCGTGGTGTGCTCCACAACCCCAGTCCACCTAAAATATCTTTCGGTGTCAGAGAGGACGCATCAGCTTTCAGAATGAAATTCTTGCGAGTAACATGAGTAATTTCTAGACGGTTCGACAGTAGATCTGGCCGTGTTGAAGGCAAAAAAGTAGTGTCGTGGGCCCCAATCAAATCCCAGATCCTAGTCTTGCAAAAGTCTTCAAGAGAGCATTGAGCGACCAACTCAACCTGTCATCAGTTAGCAAATCCACTTTGCCGATATTCAAAAAATCCAACATACGATACGTCCTGCCCAATCTATCCCAGGTCCATACTCCCAGTCGGTTCCGGGTTCAAATAAAAGTGGATAGAGACAATCTTTCTGCAGCCAGGTTTGATACTGTTTCACTCATCATCGAGGCCATGTATGCAACTCACTAGGGATGTGGGAAAACCTCCATATTCCCTCCCATAATACTCAGCCCACCCCTTCAAATCCTGTGTGGTATGTGAATATGCCAGTCCAGAGGTGTGAGTCAGAAGATGGCGAATCGTAATTCTATTTTTTGCTTTCCTAGTGATAGGCCGACCTAGCAAATGGTAGTGTACATACTCGAAGTTTCTCATCGGGGGTGCATACCTATAGCTCCATTGGCATCTTCATAGCCAAGCAAAATTTCTGGCTCAGCCAATTGTGGGATATAACTACCTGCGTAGTCTTCCAGAGACAAAATGCCCATCTCGACCGCAATTAGTACAGCAACTACAGTGACGAGTTTGGAAATCGAGCCAAGGTATATAAAGCTATTATCTAGGAAAGGCTGGGTGCTAGTGAATCCCAGACTCCCTTTGTAGCTTTTTGTGATGCGAGGGTTATCTGTCCACTGTTAGTCCCAAACTGTGCAAGTCGATACTGCATGTCCAACCTACAATTTCCTCTCATAAGAGTGAATGCAACTCCACTGGCGTGGCATCTCTTACTTGAAATATATTCGTTCAAAATGGCATCCATATTTCTTGATAGTTTAATAGACTGATCTTCTGAGAAGCTAATTAAATTGGCGTTATAAGAGCCCATTTGAGTGTTTGGGAGGTATGTTTCAAGCCAGGAATATATCGCTACTGTAGTTTGTGATAACTATTATATATAGCAAACTTGGTCACAAATAGGCAATACTCTACAACCATGATTAGTTATTAACATGCCTAATCTTCTTCTGTCGGTTGCTACATTCAAAGGATTTCTAGGATTCCAGAACAAGCCTATAACTACAACAGGTTTAGTATATTTCCTTATCTACTAAGTATTGTGACAGTGCAGAGTTTCATTGCATATACATAATGCAGAATACTTTATAGAACTTATTAAGAATTAAATTGCTGCTTGCCAAGAATCTATTGCATATGAAATAATATGCAAATACTATCACATTGCATAAGATACTGCATAGAGATTCACACAAGAATTAGATTGCCACTTGCCAAGAATCTATTGCATATGAGATAATATGCAAATACTATCACATTGCATAAGATACTGCATAGAGATTCGAGAACCTATTCATATGCGCTAAATTATTGTTTGTTTCTAGGCCCACTCGCACTATTTCACACAAGCTAAATAGAAAACTCACACTAATTTGCTATGCAACAATGTGCTATTATAACTGAAAATCGCAGGATAGTTCTATCAGATTCTTCGGGTGACATCATGTCTGATCTCAGACAGAGATAACAGCAAAGACACGTATTAGTATTAGAATGGAGTAATGTTACATTGATATTATTTGCTAGGTTTACGAGAGGTTCTCTTGAGATATTAACCTCGGGGTTAATAGTTAGAGTATGTGGGTATTAATTTTAGATTAGAGTGTAATATAAAAGGGAAAGATATCTTCCTTAAGCGTTTGTATCAGTCAAGAATATATTAACTAATTGAAGCTGAAAGAAATCCTGACTTCCCTAATACTATCTTTTCGGAGCAAAAGGGCAAACTCTCCATGTCTCAGAAGATCGAATTCAAAACTCTTGATGGCCTAGTTCTGCGAGGCATTCTATTCCCGAGTTCGCAGAAGGGACCTGCGATAATCATGTCACCAGCAGTAAGGGTTGACATCTCGAAATAATTATAAGAAGGCTAATATAGTATAGGTTAATAACGTCAAAGAGATGTTTTTACCAGTTATAGCGAGAAGGTTTCAGCAAGCAGGTGTTACTACTTTGCTATACGATCCCCGTACCGTTGGAGAGAGCGATGGCTTCCCCCGAAATGATATTGATCCTGCTCGACAAGTTGAGGATCTTTCAGATGCTATAACATATTTGTTAATGCAGCCATCTGTTGATTGCGAAAGAATTGGCCTTTGGGGGCATTCATGGTCAGGCATGATCGCTCTTATTACAGCTTCAGTGGACAAAAGGGCCAAATTTGTTATCGCTATTTGTCCAATGGTAAAAACTTATGATCTTCATAGTACTCCAGCAGTACTTCGAACAGCTATCCAAGATAGACAACAGCAATTAACCGGCAATAAACCAAAATATGTACCGTCATTTGTTACCAGCGAAATACCAATCCCCAGCTTTGACAAATCCCTTGAACAAGAAAGCCAACCATTCTTTATTGAAGCTTGGGAAAGAGGCCGGAGAAACTATAATCACAACGTTACTATCCAGACATTTGCCCGACTAGCCAAATGGCAGCCACATGGACTTCTTGAGTTTCTTAGTCCTACGCCAACTCTGTTTATAGCGCCTGAGCGTGATAGCATCATTCCTGCAGAATATCAGTTAAGTCTTTTTAACTGTCTCAAAACGCCTAAAAGATTTATTTTGGAAAAAGGGAAAAACCATTTTAACATTCTAACTGGCGATGTGGCAGAGTCTTTACACAATCTTCAAATGAAGTTTATCAGAGATAGCTTTGAAGGCAATCTTAAACAAGATCAGACTAGATTATCTTATTCAAAATTGTAAATAATTTTATATAACCTATATTGAGAGTCTTTCTTTTGTCTTTGAGTTTCTTATAGTTACAGACTAGAGAATATATTTTATTTCCTGAAATTCGTAATATGAATTCGATGCTATCATTATAGATAAAGTAAGTACTACTGATAGAGTTCGTTAGAGATAAACGCCTGTGCAATTTGGCTGGCGCGGGGGAACTCTGAATTACAGGCGCCTAATATCCTGGGCAGTTCTAAAGCGCCATATCAAAAATGGTGCCTAACTTCATCACGTCAGAGAGTGCTGCCGACAGATTCTATCTTTTCGAACTCGTAAGAATATCTTCGACTCAGCTTTGCATTAGACCTTCCAACTCAACTAAGGCACCTTCGAGGTTTCTCAGCCTTGAAAATCGTGCTTTCAGTCGGATTCGATATTGAAGCAAATCGGTTGTAACATGGTCTGCTCCAGTGCGATAGACTCGAGGCTTGCTAACTGAGAGCAGTCCACGATTGTCTATCATAACCCCGGATGTGCTCGTCAACATGTAAGGAATTAGGCTTCTCCTGCGATGTTATAAGCCATTTACTAATCTCGCGAAGAGTTACAGATGCGCAGTTTTTATGGTATGTGTAACTACGAGCACCGCAACCTAGCAAGAACAAGTATATTAAAGGCTAAGCTCGAGTTTGTCACATCTCTTCGGATGTCATATTAAATGACAGCATTCGCTTCAGTATCTCTTCGCTTGCCTATATTCGAATCCTGTTCGGACAGGGCCGCGGAGAGAAACGGCTATCACATGGAATGTATATACGTAGATAGTGAATCTCGAGTATAGTATGCTAAACCTTCATTGGGCAGAAATATGCCTTCCGGCTAAAAATATTATCTCCAATTCCAGTGTGGGCCGGCTTCTGTCGCGAATAAATTGTGACTACTGAAATTCAACGTAGGTTTTTTTTGGCCTGCCTTGACCTCTAAGGCTGTTAAACTTGTGCCCATCCCCCAAATTTTGGATGCGGGGATTTGATTTTTCTAACAATAAAAGTATAATGTAGTTAGTATTTGTTTAACTATATTTTTATATAATTTTTAATTAATTTATAAGGTTACAATATCTGGCCTAATAATAGTTTTAAATACTTTTCTTATCTTTACTTTGTTTAAGCTTCTAAATAAGTTTTTTATCTAATTAATTAGCTATAGATATCTTGCTTTTATTAGACTATTCTTTGGTCTAATTAGGTAGATATTCTTAAATTATAATATTTATTTTAAGGCTATTAGTCTTGTTGCAGCTAGAATAATTAATTTAAAACTATTAATATCTCATTAGTTTAAGCTGGAAGATAGTTTTACTATATTAAATGATGGCTAGAGAGGCGTGTGGTGCAGGAGAAAAAGAGCAATGGTGGGGATTCAGAGGGAGATAGGAGGAAGCGAGTGGCCATTAGTCGTCCGATCCCTATGGCTGTGAATGTCACGGAGGAAATTCGAGTTGAGAAGTCGAGGTTTTCGGATGGGTGATGATGGATCTAGTATGGGTTGCTTGCGTGTTCATTTTGGGAGATGATAATTGTCTGGAGGATTGGCTTTTCAATCTTTCATTTCTTTTAAGTCTCTTCTTGCGTGATTTATTTTGAGAAGTCGAAGCGTAAACATACTTAGTAGGTAGTATAATAGTTCGAACTGTTTCAATATCCGTATGGTAAATGGAGTAAATTTGACTTGAGAAGAATACAGGTATCACTGATTCCATATACGTTTTCTTTTCTTGTTCGTCGGAGTCATGCCGAGACCCAGATACGCTAGGAATATAGTATTACCTAGGGAAAACCACCGTTTCATCGAATGGTGGGGAATGGCCCCTATCAGAACCCACTACAATACATATAGCATACAACGTACATCAACTTTTCAGAGAAGAAAAATTGAAAACACCCTTTTTTGATCATGTAACACATGCCTTGCAAGCATCGAGGGAACTCAAAAGCTCCTATCTCTCTTTTTGTAGAAGAGTGACTCACTTAGTTGTTAGATGGATCATGATTTGGAAAATCTCCTGGCGGACGCATTTACTCCTCCTTGCCGGGGACAGCAGCAGGCGGAATGTTCGCGCTGGGAACGACGCCGTGGCCAACACGCTGAGCGGCGGACTCGCGAGCGCCAGAGAGGGCGAACTGGGTGTTGATACCCTCAACGCGGTGAGTAGAGTTAATGTTCTTGACGAGGGTGAGCTGCCAGCAGGTGGCGGAACCCTGGCGGGAAACGATGGTAGAGGAAGCAAGGAAGTACTCCCAGATCTGTGATAACATGTCAATCGACCACTCCAAAATAGTACAAAAAGCAGCTCGATTTAGGACTCACCCTGAACCATCTCTTGCCATACTTAGCCTCGACCTTGTCACGGTTGCCCAGCCAGTTGCGGTACCAGCGCCAGAGAGTAGCAGAGTAGTGGACACCAATGGTGTCGATACCCTTGATCTCAAATCCAGAACCCTCAAGGCTGTCGACAACAAATCCAAGAGGAGTACTAGCGTCGGCACCGGGGAAGATGTACTTGTTCATGAACAGACCCCAGATCAGATCCTCGTACTGCCACGACTTACGCAGACCAGCGATCTGGAGAAAGAAAACACCATCATCATCAAGCATCTCGTAGACCTGGGACAAGAACGTGCTAAAGTGGCGGACACCAACGTGCTCGGCCATTTCGAGACAAGTGATCTTCTTGTAGCCGCCGGGGATGTAGGGAGCGTCGCGGTAGTCCATGCAGAGAATACGACTCTGAGACTCGTCAATACCAGCCTTGCGCAGTCCGTTGTTACCCCAAGCAGTCTGGTTGCGGCCCAGCGTGATACCAGTGACGTGAGCACCGTAGTGGACGGAAGCATACTTGGCCAGAGTACCCCAGCCACAACCAAGATCAAGGACGGTGTCTCCGGGCTTGAGTCCAATCTTCTCACAAACGACAGCCAGCTTGTTATCCTGCAGTTGCTCGAGAGTCTCTTCCTTGTTGATGTCACTGATAATACCAGAAGTATAGATCATGCGAGGTCCCAGGAACCAAGCGTAGAAGTCATCACCACGGTCATAGTGGTCACGGACCTGCTCCTCATCTAAAAACTCTTAGTATATTTCAAAAAGGACGTGGATTGCACGCAGTACCTTGGGACCGGGTGTGCATAAGCATCTCGGGAATGAAACCAGTCAGGAAGTGCTTGTACAGGCCCATGGTGAAGCGGAAGCTAGCCCAGTCGTGTCTGTATTCGAGGCAGTCGAGAGCATCGCCTTTGAAATCGACCTCTCCAGCAAAGTACTTCTCGTAGAAGGTCTCCATGGGGATCTTGCTCTTGCCATGGTACTTGGCGCGGTCATGGGCGCTGTGGAAGTGGAGGTAGTGCTCGACGGGGCGGCCAGGGTACCTGGCCTTTTCATTCTTTCGCGGGGAAATCGAAGAAGCAACAGTCCAGAAGGCCATCAAGATCGGGATGGTAGTAAAGATGGCGAAGAAGATGGTGGTGTAGAAACCGCCGCGCACCTGGCGGGCCAGGTACCACGGGACACCGATGAGCAGAGAGATCAGAAGGACATTAGAGAAGCTGTCGCTGCCTGCAGCGTCCGCAGGAAGAGGAGAATTCTTGATTGCGGGATACTAGAAGCCATCAGGCGTCAGCAATGGCATTGACAGAAAGTCTGGAGCGCTGATCGTAGATCGCAGCAGCTCCATTCTTTTCTCCGAGATAGCAGCTTACCGCCGTAGTTCGCACACCACAGTCCTCCGGCGGAGCAGTAGGCGTGGGAGCAGCAGGAGTCTCGATGAACTCGAAGTCCTCAGAGGACTCTGAGTGGGTTCTCGCCATGATGGAAGGCGAATTGAGGGCTGTCAGCAGGAATTGAGAGCCTGACAGGGAGGAATAGTTCTCAGGAACAGCGAGAAGAACAGGTGGTTTTGGGGGAGTTCGGTGGTGGGTGCGCTACTGTAGGGGGCGTTGAGCTAAAGTTGCAGCTCCGAGAGCCGGCTCGTTCACAAGCAAAAGCAGACCAAAACACACCGCAACACGGCGGATCAGCATCGAGTGATTATCGATCTTTTTCTGTGCCGTCCACTAGGCGCAACGAGGTAGTTAATGCTATCTATACTCTAGGCCGCTCAAGCCTCAATGGACACTCACTTCTGCTCAGCAACAGCTCTGCTCAACCGTTTGTGGTGGACCCTGAAACATCACGATCCTCAGTTTCAACTGCTGTTTACATGGTCTAGACCATATGTCGATTTCCACGGGACACCAAGGGACTGATTCTGTGGAAAGCATTGTTCATAAACTGACACGTCTTATACATTTGCACGATGTCTACCGCCGCAAAGTTATTAATACTTCCTGTATCCAGGAACGCCGGTGACATCGTGCTCAGTGAACGCCCAGAGCAGCCCAGGAAGCTCAATACAATAATAGAGAAATACCATGCCTACCCAACACTGCATACCGGGAACGCCCATTCCACAATTGTTGCACATCGAGGATTCTTACAAGGTCAATTGGAAGTTCTGGGTCTCTTCGTCCTCCTCGTAGAAAGGAGGAATCTCTTCGACTTCCTCCTCTGGCTCATCAGGCGTACAGTATTCAGCAGTTTTGCAGCGCATCCACATTTCACTACCCACGGGAGGAGGCCCGTAGAGTTCCGTGTACGTGGCTGGAGAGAGGATGCTGCTGGACGGCGGACGAGTGGTCTCAGGTTTGGCTGTCTTGCCTTTGAGTGAAGACGACACGCTTCGGCCCTTAGAATAACCAACAGTGGTCCTGGAGCTGGCTGCAGCCGCGGTGTGGCGCATAGATGACGGGTTCGTGGGAGCTGGAGTCTTCTTGCTTCTTGTGCTGAGGGCAGAGGTTGGTCGGGACTTCGGGGCAGGAGCTGACTTTCCCTTCGAGAGAGACGAAGGTCGTGAAAGAGCTGTAGCGGCCTCGCGGGATTTCAATGTTGAAATGCTCCTAGTCGAAACGCTCCTTGCGTATTTCTTCTTGCTGGCTTCCTCCTTCGCACGACACTCCTCTTCCCGCTGCTGCTCGATCCCCGGCTGGTCAAGAAATTCGTCGGTGTTGATTTCCAATAATGGCATGTCGTCCACTTGCTTCTGGATCATCTCATCCACCATCTTGTCATAGGCAATCGAGTCTTCCTGGAATTTGCGCTCTCTCTTGGTCAGACCGTCCGGGCCGATTTCCTCCTTGCTGTACACCCTCTCCCATCCGCGCGCAATGTTGTTTCCTTGAAACTGTGGGAACGTAGTATCATAAGTGATGTCATCAGGAAAATCGGGTAGTTCTGTAGTCGGTTAACGCGTCTGCAATGGAGCTGCAACGGAGCTGGAGCAACTGCTGGTCAAGGAGCATCCTACCTTGCGGCTTGGGCGGCATATACTCGATATCGGGGATATCATCTTCCGTCAGGCTATCCAGCAACTCTGTCTTTGATGGCTGCACAACTGGCGCTGCCTTCTTTGCTTTCTGGCCAGTTGATCCCCTTTTGTTCGTCTTCTTGACGGTCTCAGCGGGCGGCGCGGGAGTCTGAAGTCCTTTGGCTTTCGCATTGGTGGTTTTCATTCCTAGCGGTGCACGATTGCGAGGTCCTACATCATGTATCCGTCAGCCTGATCTCTGGATATCACCAGTATTTCTGCCACATACCCAGCGGGGTGACGAAGGCATCCTTGCCCGGCTTGATCGTGTTCTCATTGCGAGTGTCATTCCCCTTTCCTTTCTTTCCAAAGAGTCCTGCATTGTTCTCATCGTTCAACGGAATCTTGAATGGCGTCTTCTGGTTTCTCAGGCCGGGTGTCTTGGGCTGTAGTCCTCTAGTCCCTTGATTCAAGGGCTTTGCGGCGGCGGTGGTCTGGTGCGCGTGCACCAAGTTCTCCTGGTCGCGGAGAGCCAGCATGGCGGCGGCGGGATGGAAGAGAGTCGAGGATCATGCACGGGAGAACGAGCAGCAGGATCTACTAGCGGTAAGCGGTGGTGTAGAGATGCTGGAAAAGCAGTTCTAGAAGATGTTTAACTATCTACACTCTCACGGATTGTTACTCTGTTTGGCGTTGCCCGTGGAGACGGGACGATCCTTGGGCGTCGCTCTCCACCGCCCGCTCCTGAAACCTCAGCTAACGCCAATAGCGCACCGGCCAGCTTACCGCCAACCAAGTCGCCCTCCACCCTGTCTCTCCTTCCACCCAACGACTCCACGTTCACCACTTCTTCCATTGTCCTTCTGGTTTCTCGCTGAGCGAAAGCCTTCTGAAACTCTTGCTCTGCTCTTCACCCATCCACCGTTCTGTTTCGTACCTTCGATACCCTCCCCCCGCAGCCATGGATAAGATTAAGGAGGTGAGTACGCCGTCCGATGGCGGGGTAGCTCCCAGGAGACTGCCCGATCCTGCCCACGAGGCACACGGGACAACGCGGCAATGGCTCCCATGCTGACCACCGTTTGCTCAGAAAATGAACTCTCTCCGCCTGGAGGCGGATGAGGCCCATTCGAAGGTGGAGGAGCTCAAGAACAAGGTCAAGTCGCTGGAGCAGGAGAACCTGGCGAAGGAGCAAGAGATCACATCCCTCACGCACCGGAACCAGCTGCTGGAGGCCGAGATCGAGAAGCTCGAGACCGGCATCAAGGAGGCCAAGGATGCTGCCGGTCAGAGTGCCCAGCATGACACCCAGAACGAGGCTCTGCAGCGACGTCTCCAGCTGCTCGAGGAGGAGGCCGAGGAGGCCGACAAGAACCTTCGCGAGACCAACGAGAAGTATGTTTACACCCCACATACATCAATGTCGTCCATCCCGCTTGGTGCTAACGAGATCATGTGTGCAGGCTGCGCCAAACCGACGTCAAGGCAGGCCACTACGAACGCAAGGTGCAGGCTCTGGAGGCTGCCCGGGATCAGTGGGAGGCCAAGTACGAAGAGATGTCGAAGAAGTATGCAGAGCTACAGAAGGAGCTGCACGACCTCGAGGTGTCCATCAGCAACGTCTAGAAGGCATACCTGTCTGTATATTGCTTAATAGCGGGCTGGAAGATGCCAGATGCAGTCTCCTTTTCAAACCACCATTTGAGATTCTGGGTCGTCCCTTTTCCTTCTCTTTTAGCAGACAGCCTAGTCACACAAGCCCTTATCTGCCTACTGGTTCGATCTCGTCCCTGTATGGATCAATATGTGTTTAGTTCTTATTTCCCCAATATCCCCCCCGCCGTACAGCCATATGTTGGTGGTGCATAGAGCATGATTAATGAAAAATTGCCCTGGTATCTTGAACTCCACCCTGTAGAGTGGCATAGTAGCTGCTTCTGTGAGTATACACATCCCGTCTCATCGTTCCCTCCGAGCGTCTGCCTTCCTCTTGTTGCTCATCTTTTGTTTTGCCCGCGCTAGTTTGCGGTCTTCCTTGCTTTCGTACCGGAACTTCTTTTTCTTCTTCTTCGGTTTGTCATCCCCTGCTTTCTTGGCCTTCTTCGTCGTAGAATTGGATTTAGTCGTAGCCGGCATGGTATCCCCTTTGCGGCTACTGAACTCGTCGGATTCGCCTTTCTCAGCTTTGTAAAGGCCTTCCTTGGAGGCATCCATCTCTTCCACTGTGACTGTCGTGTATTTATCCTCGTCGATATATTCGGCTTCGTAATCCACTGCTGGAGGCTCTTCGAACCCCTCCCATTCCTCTTCATTTGAATCTGACTCTTCTTCCGACTGCGAATCGCTTTCTTCACGCAGCTTCCTCAGCGCTTTCTCATTTTCCTCCACGATTCGCTGGAATTCTGCATTTCGTTCTTCACGGAGCTGCGAGATATTAGCAAGAGGTCCCTGGGTTGCTCTTGGCCAGACATACCCTTTTCCGCTGCTCTCTTCGCTCTTCTCGTGCTCTCTTCTCAGCGAGCTCCTGTGCATGTTTCGCCCGCTGCAGTTTTCGCTTGTGGAAGCCTGTGAGAAATTCATGGCGTGCGGAATCATCAAATGTGACTTCCTCGACCGGAGCGGTCAATTTGCGTTTTTTCGACTGTGGACCCATGATATATGAGACTTGTGTTGTCCTGTGCCAAAAACAGGCTAATAGCGATTTATTAGAAGAAGGACTTTGTCTCGATAGAGGAGTCCTCTATTCTGCGATCAGTTTTTTAACTTCTTGGAAAAAGCTGCTGCGGGTTCGAGCTTCTGCGAAACGCTGCCAAGTCCCGCTGTGGTTGGCTCAGGCGACCGACCGCCTTCGGGGCCATCATCACCACCTCAGACATCGACCAGCTTGGCCCGGAACGCTCTCCAGGATCAACAAACGCCAACATGCATCTACGAGGGATCGGGTTGCTTGCCCTTGGGGCGGCGGTTGTTGATGCATTTGTCGACACCTCGCCCTTTATTCTTGCATCAACTTCTGAGTATGTGTGTCCATATTACTGCTGATACTCCCCGCGCGTCTCGGACAGCCCAGCTAATGATGAGCTCTACTCCAGGCTTCTAGGCTCATCAGCGCAGCTTAAGACCGCTTCATCTCTATCAGATGAAATTGCTTCCGCTCTCAGCACCTGCCCTTCCGACTACTATGTTATCGCCTCCCAGCCTGGGGTCCATGTCTCCGACTTCTCCAAGCCCAAGTCTGCACCCTGGTTATACGAGAAGTTGTCTGGCAAGGACAAGGCAATTAAATCGAGCTTCAGCGTGAGCGAAGTGTCCGGCGAACTGGATGCAAAGTACGTCCAGGATCTACTGGAGAAAAAGTGCGGTGCTCAGGCAACACACGTCGACGCATCGAGTGAGTTCTTCTCTGCTAGTGACTTGATCGAACAGGTTAAGCTGATGAGACGTCTAGCTGGCTCTTACCCCTCGAGCTTCGAGAAGGGTCCTCGCGTGATTAGTGTCGACTTTCCAGCGCTTCCCGCTGCGGCCACCGACAGGACGTACCAGCTCCAGCACAATGGTTCGTGGACTTGGACCTTCCAGAATTCGAACTACATGGACTCACTGTTTCTAGATGGCTTCCTGGCCGATATCGTTGATCGTACCTCGTCCAAGAAATACACCGTTATTTACATTACCTCGCCTCGCGAAATTGTTGATGGCGAACAGTCGGAGTCGTTCATGTATCACTCCGATGTTGACAGCCAAGAACCGGTCCACATGGACCTGAAACGCGACTACGCCTCGAACGCCCGGGAGGGCAGCACCCAGTCTGTCTTTGAAGAGTACCAGTTCCTCACACCAGGTCCGTTTGCCTTGAACCCTATCACTGTCCACATTTTACATTTTATTATATTTTTTAACTGACCGCACCTAGGAATCTTCATGGGCCTCATCGCCGGCTTCGCATTCCTGGCTATTTTGTACGTCGGCTTCAGCGCCCTCACGAGTCTACAAGTCCCGTACGCCGCATTCGAGAAGGACACTGCGCCCAGCTCTCAGAAAAAGCAGCAGTAAACAATCAGATGCAGTGTCTAGTTGTACTGCGCATCCGTTTCTGTATTCTAGCAGTCTCTGTCTTGCTCTGTTTCGCCAGGGAGTTCTATGATATGTTGCTGTTTATATATTCGTCATGCTCTTTTCGTACTGTTCTCGAAAGGGAGTTCTCAATACATGAAACTATGTCCATCCAGGTGCTTGTTGGTCCGTCTTGTAGATTCGATCAGCTGACCTTTGCTACGTCCGTCGTATCATGCCTATCACATCCCTTTCTATGGCCCGCAAAATCTACCAAAACATAAAAATTCACGTAAGAAAGCGGTGCTCCAGACAGGAGGCTGCGAGCTGTGTTGAGTGCTAGCGAAACATTAATTGTATACTTAGCAAGTAACTTAGTTCGCTACCAACTGGTGTCGCTGGGGAAACTAAATATAACTCCCACGTGATCATACTGTGAGTTCCCGCGCCTCCTATTGGCCCGTGTTGTTCGTTGCGCCTCAGGCAGACACAAGCGAGACAAAGAGGGAGAAAGAGGGAGAAACAGCTGACAGGGAGGACCCTCGACGTCTTCTCGTCGTCCTCCAGTCTTGCCTGGTGATTGTTGGAATCTTCACTCTTGGCTCTTCTTGGTCGCCGGCTTGTATACGCCACCAGCGTTGAAATAACAGCTCCAGGGTCTGTTGTTTATTGACCTTGTTTCCTTGTCTTCGACGACGCTCCGCCGGCCAGACTGAGGATATCGCATTGCGACGATCAGCCTAGGCCCCTATTCCAACATCGATCCCTTTGGCGCTTGGGATTTTCGAAGTCACGGAGCCTCATGAATTGAAGTCAGATCGAGATAGAGATCAAACAGTCTCATACGAACTTCCGCGTTCCCCGAGTCTCGAGGAAGATCGAACTTGCCATGAGAATCTCTCGAGGCGGGCGGACTGCCTTGCCTGCCTTTCTGCTTGGTTTCCTACTCGTTTTGCTGGTTGCCGGTGCTTCCGCGCAGAATAATGATAAAACTGACGCAGCGACAACTGCTGCTGCAAATACTGCTGCGACTACCGCTGCAAACACCGCTGCGACGCAAACAGACGACTCACTTCCAGCGCTGACCACCGCTGCCAGCTCAAGTGAAAGCAGCAAGGAAACCAGCGCGAGCACCAGCGATAGTGCTAGTTCGACGTCAGGCAATTCTTTGCCTACGTTGTCGACTACTGCCGCAGCCTCGAGCAGTTACAACTACCCTCCTCCGTCAGTTCCTCCCACTCAGAACGCACCGTACATGCGCAAGTCGAAAGCTCCGGAAGGGACGGTATTCATCGCAGTCGGAGCGGCACTGGGTTTCATTGGGCTGGTTATCCTGATTTGGCGTGCAATGGTCGCCTGGTCGGTCAACAGATCGGTCCGTAAGGCTGCTGAGATGCAGGCGAGATCTGAAAAGAAAGCTCTGTTGGCCGGGAGGAGAAGACGTCGTTCTAGGCGCCGCTCTACAGTGTACAGCGAGGCGCCCGGTTCAACCATGTCCCTGGAGAAGTTGGGCACAGGCTATCGCAGCAGCCAGGTGCCTCCTATGCCCAAGTCATCTACCAGGACCAGCGGGCTCTTCTACTCGCCTACAGCTGGTGCGGGAATGCAGGGCAATGCAAACAGGACCTCGACTTATCTCCCTGCCGGTTATTATGCATCCAGCAATACCGCACTCAGTGGTTCCAGTGTGGGACTTCCAAACCTAGGAGCGCAGTCTCAAGGGTACACTCGAACAGGATCAGCCCCCAGCCCTCCTGCGTCACCACTCATGTCACCCAACTTAGGCCATGATAGGTCGTATAGGGGGTCACAGGCTCGTATGTCCACCACGTCTCTGAATGTACCTCCGCAAGGAAGAGCACCTAGCACGTACCTGGAAGATCTGTTCGACAGCCACGCTCCGGGATCCGATATGGAGCACAGATGAGCACGACCTTGGACAAAACATATTTTTGGCATGCATTCTTCTACATATTTGGGCTTTGGGGATTAAATGGACACGGTTCCATAACGTAATTATTTTGCTTGTTTCATATTGGTTTGGGCGTGTACAATGTCAAGTCCTTCCGTTTAATTGTTTCTGGGGGTATTCTGATCTTATATCTGAGATCTCGTTTGCATGATGGTATATGCAGTTTTACTGGTCTCATTTGAGACTTCCAATGATTCCTCTCAGTCAACAGGCCAAGCACATAGCGAGTTCACTACATAGTCTCCGAATATTATATAGCGACAAATAACGATGACGAATGATTATCTGCAAACAGAGCCGTGATCTATGGAACGACAACTATACACTAGCTTTCTACCATTCTTAATCCCACAGCGGATGATGTCTATTATCTCCCTTATACGTCTCATTCCCCATAATCCTCCAATACATCTCATCAACCTTCACCTCCCTCGCCCCCTCCGGCCTCCTCACCAACCCTGCCTTTTCGATATCCACCGCATTCTCATCCCTCCATTTCACCAACGCATCGAAATCGATACATTTCTTATTCACCGAAAATTCCGGCCACGGCCTCTCCTGCGTCTCCAACCACGTCATTGTCGTCATCGTCGCGTCCGCATTGCACATGATAAACTGAACAATGATATCCGTACAATGCCTCAAATGGATCCAGAACATCTCCGCATGCCGCCGTCTCGGTCTCGACTCTTCACTGTACCCCTCCATATGGTACTTTTCGCCATCGAAATAGTAATCTTTAAACGCCTCCTGGCGGATCGTGTTAAAGCAGTGCAGAAGATGGAAGACGTCCATTCCACCCATGTATGCTTCATCACCGAGGTGGAAGATGGAATCGGGATATTTGACAGTGAGGGCGGGGTCTTTGCCTAGAGCGAGGACCTGGGAGCGAGTGAGGACGAAGGGGCGTTGGATCTCATAGTCGAGCCAGAGAGAGTCGGTTTGAGGACCGGGTTCCAGACGGCGGAGGAGTTGGTCTGTCGTGTTGGTGGAGGGGAAGAGGGAACCGGAGATGGTTTTGTTTATGAAGGGGAGCTCGATCGAGTCGAGGATTGGAGCTGGAGGATCTGGGTTAGCTGGGTGGAGTTGAAGATGGGGGATATATTGGATTGAGAATCGGGTGTACGTACACCATGTAGAAACTTGTCGATAGGCGTGGTTCGGTTGTGTTGAATCATGTCTATGGGGAAGGACGATGAATAGAGCTACCGATATCAAGAAGAGGAGGATATTTGCAATGGTTATGATATATGATTGACAAGAGAGGAGATTTCTCGTGGGCTTTCGAGGATACGCTTCATCATTAGGGTTATAGATAGATGTAGATGATGGTGAAGGAGAGTCTGAACCGGGCATTTTCTGAAAAGGTTCTCTCTCGATGTGATCCCTTTCATCGATTTCGAGGTCTGCTGTGTTTAGACTCTTGTATTCTGGTGAGTGATGCCCTCTCCATCTCCAGATATTCGAAAAGGACATCATTTCTCTCGATTCTGTTCACCTGGTTCGTGTATGGTCTTCTGTTCATTCAATGTATACGCCGCTAGGAGGGAACAGTCGACTAAATCTCAGAGGACTACACGATAGCATCACGGGTGGACATGCACGATAGCATAGAGCTCAGCAATATGACCAGTGTAAGTCTTTCACCTCAACGGATTTTTGTCGGTCAGTCTCCCCATCACGATTAAAAGCCATCATTAGCGTTATATCTGATTATAGGCGTAGATTGTTACATAGGTCAAACTCCCCCACCTTCTTTCCAGATCAGGACCAACTAAGTGTAACAATGCATTTGATTTATGACAGATGCTCAAGGTCGCAGATCCTTCATGCATAAACTTGTACGTCGTCATATTGTGTACACGGAATCCAATTTCTAGGGTAACGTCACAGAAGTTCTGACTCGTAGCTGAATGTTGAGGTTGCACATCTCGTTACTGTGCGTAATATGATTCGTCAAAGCTGAGAAATTGGACAAAGCTACTTGCTATATATGCAGGCTGCAGATCGAGAGCATTGGAGGGAATCGAGTCTTTATCCGCGCACGGAGATGATCGTCCGGAACGAATCCCGAATCGATAGACGTATTTATGCGCTGCAGCTAAGTATATTGCGGAGACATCTATCCGGGAGAACTGATCTTGGCTTTCTCATTAGTAGCGAAGGATTATGATCCTGGTCCATCAGACGAGTGGCTATGGAAGGTATGGTGTCTGTACTACTCCGTAACACCATGTAAATTTGGGCTATTTTACTACAACGATCGATCTATCCAAACATGAGAAGAGGAGGAAGGGATTTACCTCAGCGGACTAACTTGGATTGCAGGGTATATATTATGTGCTGTCCTGTCTTTGCATTTTATCACCGCTGATCTTGCTATACCGTCGTCTATTTCTGAAAACTTGCGACTTCTCTCATCCACACCAAAATAAACTGCAAAAATGCATCGCTTGTCACAGATTCTGGCCCTTTTGATGGCCGCAGCTACTATGGTTCCTGCTCTTCCCTCAGTAAGTACTGGCCGTAGCCCTCACTGAAATTCATGCTAATGAGATCGTAAGGCCAAACGGGACTCCGTGAACAGCGTTGAAGAATCCGGGAAAGTGAAGCGAGAGGAACTCTATCCGTACCCAGAGCTCGGCCGCATTGTCGTCGAGGATATCGACAAGCGAGAAGAACTATATGCGTATCCCGAACTAGGCAGGATCAAGGTGGAAGACGTTGAAGAACGCGATATCGAGAAGCGAGATCTTGGCAGGAGAAACGAGATATACCCTTTGCCAGAGCTGGGTAGGATTGTAGTTGAAGAAGTTGAATAAGACAGTATTCACAAATGGGAGGAGCTGTATCCGTATCTCAACCTTGGAATCATTGATGTGCGGGATGTTGATGTTGATGTTGAATGGTGAAGATGGGACATATCTGTGGATGTTTGTCTTGTATTTACCGTCTAATACAGGCAGAATTTATCAGGACGCTGAGAAAGAACGAAAGAATGTCTTTGGCTTAGATATCCTCACTGTAAGCCAGAGTGAGAATCAAATTCATGTTGTATGGTTAGCTACTACATGAGACTTTCCTAAAGAGGAAACCAAAACATCACCATCACCACCACAAGCCCCCCAAAAACTCACACCTTCATCTCTCTCCTTTATCTCAGAGAGCTATGAAGGTGCAAGGAAAACCCCACCTTGCTTTTGGCAGGTAGGGTTTTACTTTCAGATCCCCTTGGAAGGAACCTCTGATCATAGAGAGGAGAATTCGATTTTATATCGAATTCTTTATTCCTCGACCATCGGCGCGCTCCGGGGATCGAACAGGGAGCCCTTTGTGGTCTTCAGGCAGGGTGAGACCAACGATCCCACCTCTACCACTGAGCCACCTGGGCTCCCTGTGTTGTTAGGGGAACCTTTGTTGTGGTTATGTAGGGGGAGGATGAATTCTGGGAGGGCGCCTCTTCTTTGTTATCTCGTGGGTGCGTTATCGAGCTGTTGTCCCTCTAACAGCATAAGATATTCCTCATCTCAAAAGAATCAAAAGGATAATTATAGATCTAACTTTATTTCGCCCCGAATATACTCTTCCACAACATCGAAGATCCTACTACTAATGAGATCGTCTGCCGTCTTGTAGATCTGAATACGTGCCGTGTCCCACTTCTATGTTGGCATGTGCATTTAAATATAGTTTCTTTTTTCAGATCTTGCAAAACCACAGATATTCAGGAAATACATAGACTTCCATTTTCGTATATAACCCACGAGGTAGCGACGATCACTCGTATTTGCCCGCCAAGAACAAGATATCCAGCCGCCCGAGCACGATTTACATTAGCGGACCTCTCCGAGTGGCCGAGGCAGCCACGGTACACCTAATATGTGGGTGATCTCGGGGGCCGTCTCTTAACGTTATTTTTTCCTCTAGTTGTTTCAGGAACCGAATAGAGACTCAAGAAAGCTTATTGCGCCACAGGCTTGAAACGAAACACCCTATTCCAAATGTCCCGTATATCACCTGCTGGACGCTGCGATCCTGAGTGGAGGGTTCCCCTGAAGGAATTGAATAAGAGATTGTGTTCACCACGCGCTAGGTGGAGCTTCTGACGGTAGCCAAGATCCCCAGTGTTCGTATCTCTAATATCAATAATGAGATGATGTGGCGATGGACGTAGGGAAATACGGAATGAGTAGCTGGGATATCCGCGGGTCAAGGGATCAGATATCAAGGTTACATGGCCAGGATATTGTGAAAAGTCAATTGAGCCCAAAGATATAAGATCATCAGGCCACTCCGATGAGGTCAACATAGCAATTTTGTATAGACGAAACTCGAGTATTCACCCCTCTGATCATCAAAATGAAGTTCTCACTCGTTTCCGTTACTATCACTGCCGCTGGCCTTGTCGGAGCCTCTCCTGCGAAGCTGGAGATACGTGCCTCTGGTGTCCAGGGCTTCGACATCTCTAGCTATCAGAGCTCTGTCGACTTCAGCGCTGCGTATAACTCTGGTGCTCGTTTTGTTATCATCAAGGTGAGTGGTCCTCCTAGAGTATACAGAAAGGCTATACCGCTGACCCCAATGAAGGCTACCGAAGGCACCTCCTATATTGACTCGTCCTTTTCGGACCACTACACAGCGGCCACGAATGCTGGATTTATCCGTGGCGGATATCATTTCGCTCACCCAGATGCTAGCTCTGGCTCTACCCAGGCTTCATACTTCCTGAAGCACGGCGGCGGCTGGTCCAATGATGGTACATCCCCTCTGTAGATACCCAAATTGAAAACAACATCCTAACCCGCCTACCTGCAGGTAAAACTCTTCCTGGCATGTTGGATCTGGAGTACAACCCGTCTGGCGACACTTGCTATGGTCTCAGCGCCTCCTCGATGGTGTCGTGGATTCAGGACTTTGCCAGCACCTATCACAGAGAGACAGGCAGGTATCCCATGCTATATTCTACGGCGGATTGGTGGAATACTTGCACTGGAGGAAGCACTGCCTTCAAAGATACCTCTCCCCTGGTATTGGCGAGGTACTCCAGTTCCGGAGCGGGCACCATTCCCGGTGGTTGGTCATACCAGACTATCTGGCAGAACTCGGACTCTTATTCGTATGGTGGCGATTCGGACATCTTCAACGGTGATGAGGCGGGCCTGAAGAAGCTTGCTTCTGGTTAAGCAGTGGGGATATAGAGTATGAGGTGGTGAAGATATTTCGATTCAGATCGGACCAATGATATGGTGATAGTGCTTACGAGAATATGTGTCGAATTCTTGGGGCACGCAGGCAAAGATGACACTGAAAGGTTGCTTGCTTAACCGCTAAGGAGGACTGCAGTCCATATATATCTCCTAATCGTACAAAGAAGCTAGTCCTATCTATAGTTAGAACCCCAGCTGATAACAGATCATATGGCGTTTGCGTTATGCGCTGACAATATAAGATTGGCTGTAAAAGAGCATGTCTTATCCCTTATTCAAGGAATAGTAGCTCTTGTTACAGCTCACTCTAGGAATATTAGTGTAAGAAATGCTGCCAAGTCCAACAGAATTATTCTTATAACTACTCGAGCTGCATCAGATGGTGAGATCTCGAGATTATACCTTGTCAACTCGTCGATAGGAATGTGCAAGAAAACATGCAAGAAGAGCAAAGCACTGTCAACATCGCGGCAACTCTTAGTTCTGAGTTGACCGAACTACCCGCGCACTCGGAGTGTTATGGCACAATTTAGCTGACATACAATCATAAGTATCCGGACGTAGGCCTGGAGTCTGCATCCTGTACTTAAACTAACGGAACGGGCGTGCGTCGGAGAGTACGGGCCGGATCGTCGACCCCTGGATATGATATGCCCATGTGCAGATGACAATGAGTTTTTACAATTAGTATATCCGATATGAGTAGATGCAGGGGCCTCTAGCACGTTCTTGACTAGGCAGACAGCCAATCCACTGATGAAGAGCTAAACGACGAACGAGAAAACCAGTAATACGGAGGGCTAAGGTAGCACTAAAGTGATGCGCCGTACAGACAAGAGGGGTAATAGTGATACTAAGATGTAGGTACGGAGTACTCCGTGCGGCACATTAGAGCCGCAAGTCACTACCGGCCTATGGGACGGCTCCGTGTAAGCGCTGTGATGGCCTTGGCAGATCTTGGCAGATCTTGGCGGGTTAAAAAGAAAATCGCGAGGACTAGAAAATAACGCTATCTGAGGCCTAGACAAGTCGCAGAGTAGTATTCACGCGAAGACTTTTTGAGTCGTGTGATAATACCCCCTAGAAGCTACAAGCTTTCCTTGCCGCCCGCTCTCTTGAACTTATCCGGTAGTGACAATTTCCATTTTGAGCCCCAGAAGCAGTCCGTTAGACTCCGAGTCTCTCAGAATGGCTATTAGGGATTTGGCATTTGCCGGCCCTCCCCCCTACGATGGACTACCTAAGATTCCACTGCTAGGCATCTTCCTCTTGGTAGACTTGGAAGTGTAAGTATGAGAGAATGGACTACTAAAAGCAAAGAACATTTACTGCTACCGCGTCCTATCGAGATTCTCTTGGAGCAACAATATCGATTCTCCTAAAGTAGGTATATACTTAGCGTGA
The DNA here is from genome assembly GCA_023624055.1 of Paecilomyces sp. PK2413. Lineage (NCBI taxonomy): Eukaryota > Fungi > Ascomycota > Eurotiomycetes > Eurotiales > Thermoascaceae > Paecilomyces > Paecilomyces sp. PK2413. The sequence goes on along the minus strand of JAMADQ010000011.1, from coordinate 886,843 downwards.
GCCCATTAGCCGAGTGGCGGCCGCGAAATAATAATACTAAGATATAGTGGCGAGATGTATCGATCTACTTTCTTTAGCCCTGAAGTTTTTAGATCACGAATTCGGCCCCGAAATGCCATGTGCCGCTTCAGATGCCATACAACTTAACTTTACCAAGGCAGTTTCTCTGCAGCACCGTGGTAATTCCTTGGGTACATTTGGTCGCAAATATTAGAATATTGAGGCATCTGGATAGTATACAAAATTCACGACTGTCATCATAAAATGTACTTTATGTAGGTTACTTAGTTCTTAACTTTGCCGGGAGAAGCAGCCGCGGATTCTTCTAGCATTTCCAACCGAAGTGACTGGCGCGAATATCGAACCCCTTCCAACTATCGTACTAGATCCGTCCTAACTATTGGGGACCCAGGGGGCAAATCTGGGTAAAGATTGTGCCCTAACCCATACACTTCTGCCTTCCTATTTAGGCTGTCTGATTCAATATAGCTATCCAGTCCTAGTCTTTTCTCCTGATGTGGAGCCGACCTTTAGCAGGTATGGTTCCATAACGCCGCAATCGCCCAAATTTGGACTTAGAAGCCGATGCGCAGAGTCCTTCGTTCGCATGATACGTTCTAGTTTCAATAACTCTTCCTTTCTTTTCCTACAATTAGTTATAGGAGACAGTATTCTTTGTTAGTCATTCATGATTCGTATCTCATCATTCCTTTCCTCTGGACACTGGACAAATCAAATTAACTTTATGACTATTAGTTAGCATAATTATAACCATGAGCAATCCTTTATAGACCTATGACGTCTTTGTACAGTATGATAACACGGACCTTCTCAGAAGCTCAAGGCCCGCGCGCACGGTAGTTGCCACTGGTGAATTGACTTGCAGGTGGCTGAAGTGACCAGACCAGATTTAAACATCACTCAATTTAATGTATAGGGTAACATCGCTTAATAAGAAGCTAGGCTAACTATATAAAAAAAAAGGGAAATGGGAGCATCTCGTGCCACTGTCGGATAAAAGTTCGGAGATTCCTCTCAGTATTCGTTTTAAAACAAGGAAAGATAACCGAGATAACCCAAGAATCAGCTACTCAGGGGTTTCAGCAGTAGGATATTTTTAAATCTAGACCCTGGGCTAGACCTGATATGAGGTGCGAAATCGGATAGTAGATATCCGATGGTAATTGTGAATATGAGAATTGCCGGAAGGTCCGATACAGGTGAGATAGACGGAAATATGGGATGGCACTGGTATATAAGTCTCATTTATTCCCTCTTTGCAAGATCAAAAATCCACTCTCTTATTTCTCATTCTGTTCCATCTAAGTATATTCAGTGGAATAACTTCATGGACAAGATTTAGGGAAGTTTTGGACTACCCTTGATTCATTCTCTCACTCAATTCTTTATCACTCTTTTATTGTATTACCTCATAGCCATGAAGGTGTTAACAGTTCTCTACATTCTCTTATTTGTTGCCAGGGGGGCATGGGCGAAGGCTGTATTCGCACATTTCATGGTTCGCTAAATCTTTGTCAAGGTCCCTGTTATTTACAGTATACCTTTTCTAATCCATATATAGGTCACCAACACGGCCGATTACAAAGAGCAGGATTGGAAAGATACCATTGTCCAAGCCCAAGGTGCCAAAATCGATGCATTCGCTCTGAACATTGCCCATGGGGAGTCTATGAACGCCGTGTCAATCGAGTATGCTTTCGCAGCTGCAGAGGCTAGCTCATTCAAACTATTCTTTTCATTCGACTATGCTGGTAAAGGCCCGTGGGCAAAGGAAGATGTGATATATTATCTGTCTACATACACAAGCTCTTCAGCTTACTACAAACATAATGGCAAGCCCTTAGTGTCCACTTTTGAGGGGCCTGAGAATGCTGCCGACTGGGTCGATATCAAGAACGCCGTCAATTGCTTCTTTATTCCAGACTGGTCATCGGTTGGTGCGAAAGTCGCACTGGACAAGGGCAACATTGATGGAACTCAAGTCGTTGATGGACTCTTCAACTGGGGGGCATGGCCGGAGGGGGCAAACGACATGGATACCGACATTGATGCTTCGTATCAGCTCTTTCTGGATGGCAAGCCATATATGATGCCAGTATCGCCATGGTTCTACACAAATCTACCTGGTTTCTCGAAAAATTGGCTCTGGAGAGGTGATGACCTCTGGTACACCCGTTGGCAACAAGTGCTTTTCGTCCAACCTGAGTTCGTTGAGATCATCACCTGGAATGACTACGGAGAGTCCCATTATATTGGAGATCCGCCCCCTTACGCATCTGGATTCAATGCCTTTGATGTTGGAGACGCCCCTTTTAATTATGCCGAGTTTATGCCGCATGGTGGATGGCGCCATATCCTGCCATTTCTTATTGATTACTATAAGAACGGCAATGCATCGTTCAGCTCCGAGGTTCTGTCTACTTGGTATCGCCTGAACCCTGTTGGTTCCTGCCTGCCAGCGGGAACAACGGCAAACAATGTGGATCAGTTACAAATGGAGATGGATCCAGCCAGCGTGCTTGAAGATAAGGTGTTTTACTCCGGTCTCCTAGCCTCCTCTTGCGATGTGACCGTCGAGATCGGAGGGACCGCAATAAAAGGAACCTGGAGTAATGTACCGGCCGGAGGAATCGGAGTATACCACGGCAGTGTTTCTACCAACGGCCTTACTGGTGACGTTGTGGTCACATTGTCTAGTGGTGGAACACAGATTGCTCAGGTCAACGGTGAAGCGATCACCAGAGACTGTTCTGAGAATGAAAACTATGAAAACTTCAACGCATGGACCGGCAGTGCCACCAGTTCGAGAATTGTTAGTGCGACAACTCCCCTTAATCTGGACGAACTGGCCTGTACAAAAGGTACAGGGAAAGGCGATATGCAAGAACTTTGTGAATTTACCTGCAAATATGGATATTGTCCTGTCGGTGCCTGTACTTGTCTGGCACTAGGCACGGCGCAGTCGCCTCCAGATATTGTCGACATCCAAGGCTATCCCGGTCCCGGAAAGGACTGCAATTACATCGGCCTTTGTAGCTATGCCTGCAACCATGGCTTCTGTCCAGATAATGCATGTTCGACCGATCCAGCACAGGACGGGGCATGTGACTCTGTCATCGATCCTCACGCCGGGCTCGTTTGCAACAGCGGATCAGGAACCGGTTATATGACGGGCCTATGCTCGTGGACATGCAATTATGGTTTCTGTCCAGACCCCTGCACCTGCGATGGATGGGGAACTCAGAATACGCCTCCATCTGGGGATTACCAAGAGGGATATGCCGTGCCATCCGCTGATGTCTACGATAGTCTTCGAAGTATGTGCGACTATGCCTGCCGACACGGATACTGTCCCGATGGTGTCTGCACGTACATCCCCACAGGCGGTCAGTACGTCAAGAAAGAAGTTGTCGACTGCAAGGCCGATGCAGATAATTGGAACTGTGTCACATGCGGGGATAATACTGGATGTGTTGAAGCAGACATGAGTGGGCCGAAAGAATGGGCTTGTTCCAATGCTCAGGATTTGCTCGATTATTTTATTGCCAACTACAATGGTACAGATCACCAGGATGGGAGAGGTCCATGGCTCCAACATCTGGCGGAAACATGCGGTTTTTACACTAGCGCAGTATTTGACTGCACGGTAGCTACCGCTAGCGATGGATGTGTGGCCACCCGGGAATGCAGCAAAGACGATAATTTGGCCGGGAATGTGGTTCTCAACTCCGTAATCGGAATGAGAAACTGGTATACCGATTGGTACCAAGCGATGGGTAGTGCTTCAAATGCTATGGAAGCATTCTCAGAAGACGTAAGTTCTCTTATACCCTCTGCTTGTGGATGTCAACAATGGCTAATGAGCTTATAGTTTAATGATGCATTTAACCCATCCGAGGATGATATCTTCGTTGAGCTCACGTCATCTATTCTCGGTGCCGCCATTGATGCCGCTTCAGTTGGGGTCTTCAAGCTTTCCTCTCGCATAGCATCAGCCATAGGCGGCTCAATTAACAAGGGAGTCTGGGACAAGATCTACGGTCTCACTGCTGATCCCCTAAAAAGCGCAGTTCAAGACCAATGGGATGATGCGGACAGCAAGGGCGAACTCACCTATTCCGACTTGAAGGAGTTGATATACAACATCACATCGTCGTACCAGAGAGGTATCACGAATTATTTCGACGTGCTCACCAATGGAGAACCAGATAACAAAAAAGTCTTTGCAGAGCTTCTTTCTACCGGCGTTTGGCTCAGAAATATCACACAGGACGATCCGAATTTCAGCACAGACTCGCAATATGAGCTAGCCCAAAGCATGGCGACCATAATCTTGTCAACACTGCTTCCCACAGTGTGGAGATCCCATAAGAACTATGTCCCAGCCTTAATTATGTCTGATACCGCTGACGACACAAGCAATCCTTTCGCGAAGTGTAAGACAGGTTTAGCGGGCCCTGAACCCTGTCTGTCTGACGAGGAGGCTGCTGCTGCGCGGTACTCCACAGGAGGTAAAACATTTTGGCTGGTGGCCAGCCAGAAAGGATGTCAGGCATGGTCAGACTACGGCGGCAGCCACCAATGCATTACTTCCCGGTTTTTTTCGCTTCCTGGAACAGACCAACTGACAGGAAATATCGAGAAATGGGGAAACCTATCCGTGGCCGATATAGTCATTAGTGACTATGCCGGATACCAGCTAAACGGCAATGCTAATGGCTATAACATATCAGCCGTCAACGGTGGTGCAAACATCATCGACTCTACTGGTCAAGCTTCACTATATAAATATGATTCTGGTGCCCAGACACCCGGTCTATGGGACTTTCCAATATGTGATTATGATACTGCTGAAATGAACTGGGCCGGGTCGGTGAATGGTATACCAGGAACATGTACAGATTTTCCTTGCTGTACATGTGACCAAATCGGGGTGTCTTGTGATGAATAATAAACATAATTTGAACTATGTTGACAGTTCGCGGCTTTTTAGCATTGCTGGTTATTTTGAAGAGAACCCGATCATATTGAGTAGTCGGGGATGCTTACATGATTATCAGTAAGATGATTTTACGGTTGTGAACCAATATATAGAAAAGAGAATGACATGTCTTATTCCTATAAAAGGAACGATATCATTTGCTACAGCTTAAATTAGGGAATTTGGGATAAGAAATGCCGACAAGCTTTTCGGGATTACACTTGTAGTTAGATGTGATCGCACTGAATGGTAATTTTTCGACCTCAGCTTCCAGTTGTCTCCGTAGAAACAATTATATGCTAACGAAATACAGAGAATAATAAAGCGCTATCAAATCCACTGAATCTCTCAGTCTTCATCCAACTTCTGATTGAATTCTCCAAGAAGAATGTCGTCAGGGGCGGGGCCACGCATATTCCTGACTGCAGAATGTGAGCATTGGATCGTCAATGGGAAATTTTAGGCCAAGATAAGATAATCTACTTACCCCATTCGGTCTCAACTCTAAAGAAGATCCACATCCAACGCCTTGCGACTTCAAGGAACATGAGCATGAACAGACCAAACTCCGTCTCATTGATATGGTCGAATTTCGAGGAGAGTTTAGAGGTCCACGTGAAGCGTAGGAAAAGGTCAATAATAATGGCCCCATAATACATATTATTTGTCGGGAAGCATCTCTTCCGACGCAAGGCGAACGGTTGCTGGGGATCGCTCCGTGCCTCGGTAAAGAGAGTGAGATCCCAATCCTTGGTCACGTCCCAATAGAACGAATAGAAAGAATTAACGCATGCAAAGAAAATCCTGATTTGGCTGTCAGAAACTAGAGACCTAACAATAGCATTCTTCCAGTATTCGCACTTACCACATATGATACAGCTGCACCTCGCTGATTTGCCCCACGACGAACGGGTTGTAGTTGCGCTGCAAAGCCGTCAAAGCAATCACTGGAAATGCAGTGGCGTACTTCAAGGCGTTAGCGAGATGCTGTCCGCCCCAGCTATCTCCCCTGTCCCGCTGTTTCTGGACGCGAACAAACTCGATCAGACACTGTCTGAGCCGGATCAAGCTGGGAACAGCAACGATTATAGGCACGACGAACTCCCCACCGCAAGCACGATTGGGCTTGCCGGTGGCGGACATGCCTCCTGTGAACAGCATGCAAAAGTTCACATAGATATCTCCCAATACCTTGGCGTAACTCGTCAGAGCATCAGCCAAAAGGATGTCACCGAACTTGCCGTCCTGCGGTTGCGCCAGTCCGCCGATACTGATCCGCTTCAGCGTCATAAGGAACCGATATCGACCGGAGCGAGAAAGACGGCGGACCGGCAGAATGAGAATGACTAGGAATATGCCGACGTATATCTGAGGGAACCATTCCAACGACTTAACCCGTTCGATGGAGCCAAATGTGATCATCCAGAAAAGGAGAAGGGAGATTCCTAGTGGAATCGTCAACAGCGTCGCAAGATGATACGCAGAGACATAATGCGGCTTTTGTTTCGGCGACTGTCGCGCAGGATATCGAATCAAACCCGGGACATCCTAAATCGACATCTGTTAGCACGCGACACTTATTCAATGGTCCACTGGAGGCCGCCTTACGATCCTCAATTTGGACAAGTAATGCAGATTCACCGCCCAACCCCAGAAGCCTATATATAGGGTCAGTTCTGTTCATAGCCCTTTTGCCCTCTTGGTTTCTCAGGGGGGTCCACGGACCAGCAACCACGATTAAAGCCAGCCGGAAGGGCAGCGGAAACAGCAGACTGAAGCCATCTAGCTCCGGCGGTATCTCGATCTCGCGGCGATCCAACTCCATCATCCCATTGAGCGATCCGCTGCAAACCCCGCAACAGCAAAGAGAATAAAATGACTGAAAGAAAAGAATCAGAAAAATAAAGAGCGACTGGGGGTGAGGGACATCAGACAGGCGTTTCAGGCGCAGTAGGTATTATTGTTCTGGACGAAGAGTCCGGTCGCGGTGGACTGGCCGGTCTCGACTCCAGCCAAGATCCAAGCGATCCTCAGACGGTTAAGCCAGATCCAATAATATCTTAGACTACGCCTCCCGCCGCGCCCCTCACGTGATTTGGTACATCACGTGGAAAGTGCCGAGGTTAGTCACGTGGAGTAGTTAACCCCGGATTCGCCTGCTTAGTCAGAAATGGGTATCTACTCCGGGACCGAGGCTGATGGCTCACGGCGGATAGTCGATATCCTCCACCTCCACGCTCTGCTCTGCGGGCAACATACTCAACTCCCTCTCCAAGTTCCTCACCATGGCAGACAGCGGCCTGGGCCCTTCTCCAGAGGGAGCTTCCGCGAGTCCTGCTCCCGCTCCGCACTTCTACCCTTTCGCGACGTCACCCGATATCATCCGCTCCCACGAGAAAGACGCCTTCATCACCAGTACGCTGACGAGTCAGGCACAGTCGATTGCCCGATCTTTGCGCGGTGCTCGATACGCCCATGTCAATACCGACGCTATTAAACGTCTAACGGAGCTCCTCTACTTCTCCCTCACCACCCTGCTCGGGAATCGGACACTAGGCGAAGAGTACTGCGATGTCGTGCAGCTGGAAGATGATACGCTACTATTCCCGTCAATTGTGCGGAGAGCGGGTTACATAGTGAGCAGTATTCTGCTGCCGTGGGTTCTGCAGCGCATTTTACCGTCGTTCCGAGCGCGACTCCGTCTGAAGCTCGAGCGAAGCATCGCGCGCGAGCAGGCGAAGAAAGCTCAGAAAAACGGATCTGTCAAGTTATCTGCACGGAAGAAAGAGGCAGAGAACACTTTCTTCACGAAGCTCCGCATCCAGTCATATATTCTGGAGCATCTCGACTCTATCACCTCCCTCTCGCCAATCTATGCGCTCAGTCTTACGACGTTCTACTTCACGGGGGCGTACTACCACCTCTCCAAGCGCTTCTGGGGCCTGCGCTACGTCTTTACGAAGAAGATCGGAGAGAGTGAGCAGAGAATCGGCTACGAGGTGCTAGGGGTTCTGCTGGTGTTACAAATGGCCGTGCAGGGAGTCATCCATATCCGGCAGACCCTAGCATCCGCGCAGGAAAGCGAAGACGATGTTGTGTCTGAATCGAAGACGCAGAAAGACGAGAGTATTCCACGATCTATCCAGAATCCGTCATCCACGCCACTCCTCCCTGCGTCGATCCCTCGTTATGACCTAACAGAAGACCCCACCGCCGTCTCCTGGATTCCCACAGGCCAGCAGCGCAAGTGTACGCTGTGCATAGACGAATTCAAGGACCCAAGCGTGACTACATGTGGTCATGTTTTCTGCTGGACGTGTATTCGAGATTGGGTACGCGAAAAACCGGAGTGCCCGTTATGTCGACAGGAGGTCTTGGCGTCGAAGGTGCTACCGTTGCGTGGATAAATGAAAATCAGTGCATAATTGGCGTTGCGGTGTATCCTTTTTCCGCTGGAGGTCTTTTTTGTATATATCTCTCGTCCAATGTTGCGTGTGAGCTGGAGCAAATTAGCTGTGTCAATCGAATATACCCCTACGTCGAGGACGTATCTATATAAACTGATGAGACGGTTATGAGTTATATAGCTCTATAGTATCACCCTAGAATAACCTTTTTGATATGCATATTCACAAAGGGGAAAACGGAAAACAAAAGAATATATCCACACCAACTTTGAACAAAAATTCACTAGGGTATCTAGAAGCTGTGGGACGTAGCTGTAGGTGCGGAACGTAAAAGTAAACATGGTTATGTGCAGTACAAAGATATGATCCTCATCTAGAGGTCACGCTCCTTGGGAAGGTCATTGCGAGGTAAGTCGGATGTTTCAGGACCAGCACTAGACGTGTCGTCAACTGGACTTGCATCTGCAGATACGGCTTCTCCGCTCGCAAGACGAATAGGGAGATCGAGTTCCACGAAAGCTGGGCGGGGTGGCGCAGGGTCGAGTGCTTTCCTTTTTTCTTCCATGGCATTGAACAAGCAAAGACAGGCATACGGGTCGGCAGCCGCGTCTGTTTGTGGTCAGCTAGTCTCTGTATATTAGAGAGTCATTCGGACGTACATTGAACTTGGCTGTAATCCAGTGCCCGGGTCCAATCACTTCGCCTGACATCGTCGTCCTTATCTAAAGGCAAACCGAGATGTTCCTCGACCTGAAGGCTTAGATTCACTAGTCGCTTGTTCACCATTTTCGGATTCGATTGGGAGTATTTCACCAACTTATAAAGATGGCTAAGCTCCAAAAGTCCGTGTGCGTCGATGCCCAAAAATTTGCGCAGGCGAGTACTATCTGCTCTGATAGACACACCCACCTTCATTATATCGCTCGATTCGAGGAGTCTCTTCAGCGACGGGGCCACGAGGTCGTCAAGCGTCTTGGCCGGCTTAAACAGCGCAATTTGGAACAACGCTATCCGCTCCTCGTTTGCCAGTTGTATCAGGGATAGGTTGTTTTGGATACCATCCTCTAACGACGCCTGTGACTTCCATTCAATGTCAAAGCCGACGACGGGGCTCTTGAGGAAGTACCTGGCCACCTGTTCGGTCCGCTCCAAAGACTTGCAGTAATGCACAATAATGCTCTTCCCCCCTGGTTTTTTATACAAATGATGACTCCAGAACCGCGGAGTACGTAGATGATCCTCAGAAACACGGGAGGACCGTGAGATAGATCGTGCATGGATGCCTTTTAACCCTGATAAAGTATGATTCTGCTGGTAACCCTCCTCATCGCCCAAACCTGTGGGGGGTGTCGTCGAAGAACCTGAGCCAGGAACTAGGCTCGAATCGCAATTTCCACACTCTGTTGCACCTATGTGCAGGACGGCGGGCCCCGAGCTATATGATCTGGTGAACGAGAACTTTCCGAAATTGACAGGTTCTCTAGCCAACGGAGGAGAATTACGAATCTCAGTCTTTCTTTTCCCTTGCCGTTGTTGTTGTTGTGAAATCAATGGTTCGCAATGAGGTCTGTTTGGCTGCCCATAACCACCGCGTCCAAAATGTTTTATTGAAGTGCGCCGTTTGTCAGTCCCTGGCGCAGAATTTCTTATTACACCACTATGTTGGTGTTCCTGATATTTCCCTGGGGTAATGGCATTTCCTCTGTCTGATATCTTGTCTGGTATCTTGCCTTGTCTCTTGCCGGCCTTCTCGTCTGGTTTCTTGTCTGATATCTTGCCAGGTTTCTGATCTGGGTGCTTAACTACAACCCTATTAACCGCTCTCACTGGGGGCTTTATTTTGGCACCCCGTAGCAGAGACTTTAGCAGGGGCCTAATTCGAAGACCAGTGTTTGTGTGGCCACGCATCCTTGCTGCAGCACGTCCAGATGGCAAGGGAGCAGTTTCGGATCCATAATCCAACATAATATCACTGCATATCTGGCGTTTCTCATGGGGTAACTGCAGGTCATCCACTATGTTGAAGATCGAGGTCTGTCTGTCTTTCCCGGTCAAAAAGGAGACATCAACCTCATAAGCCGCGTATTGACGAGTCCATCGAAGAAAAGCTCGAATGTCTTTGCTCAAATTCCTCGGCGGACTGAGAACTTCCCCAAAGAGTTTGCGCTCGTCGAGAGCATAGAGCTTATTCTCGCTCTCCAATCGCAGCCAGTTGATGTGGACCAGTGATCGATATTCTGAAAGGAATTCGAAACGGTGATCATTAAAGCGGCGAAAGAGTCTCTTGTTTCTTTCTCGAAACATGATGCGACTGTCAATATTAAGATTAGACCACTCGTCACCATTTACTGTGGCGAGAGATTTTGTGAGATCCAGCAGTACTTTGGAAAGGATGCTCGCAGAGCTCCTTACGAGATCAAAAGGAGCCACGACATCCAACTGTCTCCAATATATATTCAACAAGGGATTGGAGGAAGGTCCCTTCCTTCCCAACCTGCTCAAATAAAATCGTTGCAGGGCTTTTCTGTATGTCCGTGGAAGAACTGTTACTGCGCCGGACGAACTGCGAGGGGATTTCCCAGAAGAGATGAGAGCTAGGATCGAGTCCCGCCGGGATTTTGACTTCATATCCTTAGCGCTCTTTGGCAGCGCATACGTGCACAGTAGCTGTGGATACCACGCACGACTTAGCGGACCCTCTGACAACTTCCTCCGATAATGGTACGACCGGAATTGATGTGAGAACTCCATTGTTTGTGATATAACGCGGCCAATGGCCATATAATGATATCTGAATATTTCTCGCACTGTCGGAGTGAAATATCGTCGATCGTTCGTAAGACTCGAGATCTCCATGTGTATCAGAATCAGATTAGACTCGGCCGTGCGAAAAATACGTCTGAGGTCTCCGTAATAATCTTCCAAGGAGTTCACTATTTCCAGAACATCATCGATCTTTTTCCTGGCGGATACGCATGGCCTGAGAAATTCACCGATTTCCTCCGTCAAGCTGCTGGTAGACAGCGTTAGTGCAGAGATGTCTGATTCGAGCTGCGATACTTTCAATGTGCGCTCCGTCATGCACAACAAGGCATCATAATGAGAAATGCAGTTGACGAGCGCTGAAAAGCGGTCTTCGAGCCTCTGCAGTTGGGCATTTTTGATTCGACTATATTCGAGGTTGGCTTCTATGATTGATGTCGCGCACGTAACCAACTGGTGCTCAATCCAGGCATATTTCAGTGATAGGTATTCTGAGATAAGGTCGCCTGGAGGCGTCATCGCAGAGAACATTGACTCGAGTCTGCGTGATTCTCGTTGTAGTCTCACGAGCTGTTCCGTCATCAGAAGCGCAGGCAGCGAGCGTTGCCCGGTTGCAACCATCTTCTGTTTTCGTATGGACAGGATGTCTGCTGTGTTTCCTCCTCCTTGTCTATTCCGGACCATAGCGCTCAGATCACGGGATATATTGCTGGAGCCATTATTTGTGAAGTCCACTAACTCATACTCATCACCCTCGTCTGAAATTTCGATACAGGGCGTACTTGTCGAACGAAATGTCCTGCACGTGAAGCTTGAAGGATATACCCTTGGATTATTGAGGGTAAGGATACAAGTCGCCTTCCTTTGAATAGACGCGACTGATCCATTGCTATTAACCTTATGCGCGCTGGAAGAAGCGAAGCAACGGTGCTTCAAGCCCGTGGAGAATAGCGGGCGGATCCCCATCATAAACGATCATGATGTCCAAACCCGAATAGTTCAGTGTTTTGTGGAGAAGATCATGATTCAAGAGAATCGATACATTGGATTCTATAAAGCGAGAACTATAGCACACAGCCTTGTTCAGACTGCTGGTGAACGAGAGATCATCTGGTAAATCGAGATAGCGATGGAGCTTCAGTAACTTTCGAGGTGGACCAATCGAGCCCCGGATCCACTGATTCCGTGCCCGGATCTCGTGAGTCGGATCTAGCCCGTATATGGTTAGTTATCCGGAGTGGCACAACTATTTATCCGGCGCTCCTGAAGCCGACATGAGTGGTCCATATGGCCCTATCGCAACCATCAAGCTGCTCTAGATCATCAGTTTTGTTCTCACTCGAGGAACGCGCTGTCAATCCCGATCTTTGTGGCATAGGGTTCTGTAGTTAAGGCTCCCTATTATCATCGAGTGCCGCCAATCATCAGACTATCATCAAGAGGCAATTTCTTCTCCCACAATGGCCTCCCAACTTCTTCCCCTCGGTGAGTGCTATATCTACCATCGTAGCATCCTTCTTGGCATTATCGACACTAACTGAATTATAGAGTTGATCGACAAGTGTGTTGGTTCAAAAATCTGGGTTGTCATGAAAGGCGACAAGGGTTGGTCCCAGCGTGATCAAGTTTGAAGTCGAGAATTTACTAATCGTGCCTCAGAATTTTCAGGGACTCTGCTTGGTTTCGATGACTACGTCAGTAAGTATTCTCCTTAGGAATCCATTTTGGAAGTTCAAAAGACTAATATAATTGTTAGACATGGTCTTGGAAGATGTGACGGAATTGTAAGTGTGCCACTACGGCTTGCTTTGGCATCTTGTTTAGGATCTGAAGTGTCCCATCGAGACACTGTCACTCATCCCTTTTTAGAAGGTGCAAGACTGATCTTTGAAAAGTGACTACACTGGAGCTCAGATCAAGCTCCCCAAGATCTTGTTGAACGGCAACAATGTTTGCATGGTGGGTTCCCCCTTCCTCTTCGTACCTGTTATATCACTTACTGACAACCCTCTAGCTCATCCCTGGAGGCGAGGGACCGGTTGGCAGTTCATAAGGCACTTTTCCAGAAAAACTTTCAGGCGATATGATGACGAAAAATCTCTTTTGTAGCAAGATAGAGGAAAGCAGAAAACATTTACGAATCTAATTTACTATGCCCGACCCGCGATGATCTTTATGAATGGATTTATGACCTCTCGAGGGTTCTTTGGAGGGTCCCGTTGCACTGGTCTAGAAACAGCTCGAAAATTTCCGTCCAGGGAGGGAATTAAGGTAGTTTGGCCTTCGTCCTTATACATTTTAGATCCTTTTAATTCAGGTATTTTCCCCAGATATATGTCTGTATGCAAGCTTGTCCACGCGACGCACTAAATACCTGTCTGTGTTACCATCTCTGCAACCAAGTGTGACCTCTATAAGCAAATGTACATCATGCAACCAGTTCTCCAACCACAGGAGCTTCCTGCGTAAGTACATGAGTGAACTTTACATCTAGAATTCCTTTTCTGCTCGATGTGGAAGTCCCTACCATAACGTATGTTTTCCGGACTAGAGATTAAGTATGCGAGCCCTCACATATAACTCTTAGGAAGAGATATTGTTATTCTCTTCAACACCGAAAGTCAGGCAGGCTTAAAGGCCACACTCATCAGCTAACTATTCTCTCTGGCTAATATTGTGACTATCAGCACCAAGCCGCCCTCGTCAGCTCAGCTGGGGCCCTCTCATTCAAGACTGTCAGATTCAGGCCTGGATTACTAAGAAGTTCTCCTTTTCGGTCGGGTCAGCTGTGCCATATTAGGTATGTTGTGGGACAGCGACTCAGTAAGAGAAGATTTAAAGCAAGAGCTAGCGATTCTATGGGCTGGTCCAGAAGTGTACATGCAGGCAGCAATATCGAAACAAGATGCCCTGATATAGATCTACAATGACTGCAACGCGAGAACCTATCGCGTAACTTGTTTAATTATCTGTCTCCGTATTGGTCTACTCCGACTACTTAATGTGAATTCTGCATACATTCCACTAAGAAATTCATCTACTTTCATACCTGCAGGCAATCCCACGCTATATACTCACACCAGGACCAGAAAGCCAACCTCAAATCTACCACTTCCCACTGAACCCTTCATATCCCCAGATACAAACCCGCACACTCCAGAGTATACTTCCCTTCTATTCCCTGCCCTTCTTTATATCTGCATTCTCCGCTTTCCCCAGATTTCCCATCTCAAGATACGAGAAACCCCCAGAACGCCGTCATCAAGAACGTAGTATCCATTACATAACAGGATCCATTCTCCCCAATTGATCCCCCGCATGCGCCACTTGAAGCACTTACTCATAACTCATGAATACGTATGCTCTCACTAATAACCTAATAACCTACTCCGTACAGAGGATGGCGCAACGACCGAAGCTATCCGCCGTCGGCTGTTCCCCTCGTCCACGTTCCCAAGACAGGGCCCGTTTACCCCAGATCTCCACACCGGGGGGAGAGTAGTTTATTTTGACTTTCAGTGTGAGGTTTTTATGCGGCGCGAGGCAGAATTGACTTCACTGATCTACAAGATATGTTGAGAACCTTGCTTTATTGCTCGTGGATGACAAGTAGGTGATTATTGCTTGCATAGATGAGGGGATTTTGGCCTATCACGTGAGTGCGGTTATTTTCGGGGATAGAACTTTCTCGTTGTCTTTCTCTTTTTGGAAACGGGGGTTTCCATAACTGTATGTTGAGTGTCTTCGTATGTTTCGATTAATTAAGGATAATTGACATGTAATTCTGAATTATTGGGAGATGTTTTATTTTGAAACCTCGATCGCAGACAGGTATATTTTAGTATATGCGTGTATGCGCGACTCGATATCGACACATAATGTTGAGACTAAAGGGGAAAGTGAAAGGGCGGTATTATTGTGCGTTTCCGAAACAATAGCAAACAAAGGTCAAATCCCAGACCAATTATTAGACAAGACCCAGAGAAATAGTCGAACGCACACAAAGAACACAGAGGACACCAGATCTTTACTTAGAGGCGGATCTGAAACAGGCACCAGGCCAGCACAGTCGGTCTCCAAAGCATAGATTGGCTGCTGAACTTTGCACAGTTGTTCTATAGATATTGAGGCCCGAAATATCGGTGATTCCCCTGCGCAAGGGCGAGAATTATTGAACGCTACGTCTAAGCAATCATGAGAGTTAATGGGAGATACTGCGTTCCTGAGAACTGATGATCAGATCTGGAACTAGCACCTGGTTCACGGATGACCTATCCCTTGAGAGATACAGGGATCGGTTGGGAAATCGACAATATGCATTATTATTAGATGTGTCTCTTAGATCGCTTGGCTGAGCCTACAGGGGGAGGTGTTGGTCTCAGTAATACGATGGTGGGCTCCGATTAGAGCTTGCGCGATGTCACCGTAACTGTGTAACGACTGCAGGTTGATCAGTCGGTACTTGCCAAGCTCAGAGCTTGAAAACGGCAACAGCAACTGGCCCAAGTGGAGAGAGTTGCGAGATTTCTTCGAGGATCCAGCCTGAGATCTGCTCGCGGGTAATAGCGATTAATTAAAGGAGAGTGAACTGATCTTGTCCCATCCAAACGGGAACGTTTTTATTATTACTGGATGTTAGCCTGACACGGTCCAATCGGCTGAAGGTAGAATGAAGCTGTCCCATCAACGCAGGGTCGTGGCAAAATACCATAGTGTTCTTTAGAATCCAAGTCGAATACTCCGGACAGCGTCAATCACGCGAGCAGAGACCGTGCGCGCCCCGCGTCACGCTATTCTAGTGGCTGCGCTAGTACCTGGCTCTGATTGGCCCGGGTAGCGGCTGGCGGATTGGCACATGGAAGAGCACTGATAAGGCCTTTCCTTTCTTGGCAGCGGCACATCGCGATCCTTGGGCAAGCCATCTGGTCGATTTGGATTTCATTATTCTATTGCTTCAGTCAGTTGTTTCGATCTGACTGAGAGGTGGGATCGACTGAGTCTCGACTCTGGACGACCCAGCTCAATGGAGATTGTCAGAGGAACCACGATTGCCTCAGGAGATCGAGATGTTATCGCAGATACGGAATAGTCATCCTCTTGTAATCAAGTAGTGTAAGCTCATTCTCAAAATAGAGAAACACGTGCAGCGAGCTTACTCCCTGTCAGAACTTTCAAGGGATATTGGCTTTTTCTGGAAGAAACGCCGAAGGAGTTTCGTATAACTGCGACGTGGCAGGCTAGTCAGCCGCATCCCACAACGGCTTTTACCAGCAATACCATAGAACTGTACAAGAACATGTTCCCTCTCACAGTACAAAGACGACATGATCTCGCGCGGGAGACCTACCGGACCAAAGGATAGCTAGGAAGCCGCAAGACCTACGTAGCCGTACATTTCTGGTATCGGGTATCTGCGAACATACACAATGCCGTCAGGACCATTGCTATTGGATGTATCAAGAAGCCCGGACCTCAAAATGCCCCAGGCCGGCAGTTCCTAGGAGGTGACGCCCCGGTGTTGTTGGCTTAATGTTGTTCGAATCTTTCCACAAAATACTCGAAAGGTCGCCTCGTATGATGCGAATCCGACATCTTCCATCGACCATCCGCGCCTTGATCCAGAAGCTTGGCAACGTATAAAGCTTTTGCGCGTTTAACCGGCTGAGAGGTTTCATTGCGCTTGGAAGCTGCAAGAGTCCAGTTGGATCTGCAGCCGTATCTTAGTTCATCGTGCGTGTGCAGTACAAGGAGTCTGTCTGCAGCAACTAGCCTTTGTAACCAGACCAGAGAGCCACTCGGAGCCCTTTAGAATCTCAGCTCTCATGGGGATGCCTTTGGGACCTTCTTGGTGTCTTCCAGAACATTTGTCTGTTGTTGAACCTCTGTGGCATCGATGACCACCATGGCAACCGGGGTTGGTCATGCTGGACACCAATCACGGAATCGCCGTGGACAATGGCTTGGATGGTGGCCGCAGCAGAGTTCAGCTGGATCGTTTGAGGCGACCGACGAAACCTTTTATCACCTCGAGATCAATAGGCCTTGCCTTTATTGGCTCCCAGCATTAGAGTGGACGGAGCCGCGGGACGAAACGAGATGGCGCTCAACTCGGGCGAGGCTCCCTGCCGTTGGCTCAACCAGGTTGGTGACAGCGACGCTCAATCCCCTCGAAACCATCCCTCATTTCCATCAACTCCATCGTCGTTTGTGATGAAAGCGTGAGGATCATCGTCCATGTGTCGAATTAACGTACGCACAGACAGTGGCATCGGCACAAATGTCCTAGCTCTGCCCGTTGCTACACCGTTACCAGTTGCCGCGAGTATCCAGCAGTTCCCCAAGCTCCCATGAGTTAGTTAAGCTTGATCCGGCAGAGGAACTTGATCCCAGATGCCCAGACAAACACCAGCGACGGACTCCGTGTTGTGGCGCGGTGGCTGTTCTCGTGTGATCTTAACCCAGCTGTCATTTATTGGGGAGGCAAAAACCACTCTGCTCTATGCCGTATGCCCATGATTATTATGACCGCAGGGCATTATTCACACGCAGCGATAGCAAGACCCCGCCTGCCAGAGAATCGCGGGCATTATGATGCGACTAATGCCAGATTGGCGTGAATGGTGGAGTCGACAATAAGATGCTCTAACTCGACTCCTCGAGTTCTTTAGCGTTCCCCCAACTGCCACTGAACCCCGGAAAGCTTTGGGATTCGTTCGTGAACGCCATGTCGGATCTCAGCGACTTATAATTCACTCTACCAGTAACTACCAGTACTCTAAGTTGGACTAATCATCTGCCGGTAGCGATCCCTGCGCTGCCCTCTCGCTCTCCCTTGAACCAGACAAGAAAGAGAAGACGATGCCCCAACTGCGGCTTTCCAGGTCGACGTTGCAGCACCCGCGTGGCTCCTATGGCAATCTAAACCTACTCCGGCATCCACAGCTCGTCGCAACAGTGCGCCATGGGAAATCGCTTATCTCTTTCGCCCCCTCTCTTCCCGCTAGCCATCTCCAGAGTTGAACCAAGCAGTCCTGGTGTTGGCGGCCCAACCAGATGGCTGGTTGCCGCTATCTAGACTTCCCAGTACAGGCACGTCCGCTCCTACTCCGGACAGGGTGTCGCATCTGCTCTGACTGGCTAGCCACTCGTCTAGTAGTAGCTGTGATGTTGCGATGGCACTCGTACAGTATATAGTCCTCTATCCCCCGCCCGTTCCGGACCTGGTCTTGCCCCTTCTCCTTGATCTCCAGTGGGCGTCCATCCCATATCATATTCGATCCGTGCCTGGAGCGTGCAAAGCGTCCTGCCATTGCTCTTTTCGTCTCTCACCGTAGACTGCGTCTTCCCTTCTTTTCTCTGGGCGCGCCTTGGGAAATTGCTATCTCGAACGGATCTTTAGGATTGATTGATAACGGAGACGGAACAAAACTGCATCATGGAGAAGGACATTGGTTCCAAGGCGGAGCCGACTGCCACGGCCGACTACCCATCTCCATCATACGGCGATGTGAATGATACCAGACCTGGTCTGGGCAGAAGGGTTATCGACAGCTTCAAACGAGATCCAAATGCCCATGTCACGAAAGCGGGCGCGGTTGGCGCGGATGGGAAAGTCTTCGATATTGAGACGGCTGTGGCCAACACAGCTAGCTCGCCTCTGCAGCGTCGTCTGAAGGGCCGTCATTTGCAGATGATTGCCATTGGTGGTTCGATCGGTACGTAAACGAATCTTCGATTAATCGAGGCGGGGTCAGACATTGACAGGTGATACAGGCACTGGTCTTTTCGTCGGTTCAGGAGTCGTGTTGCACACTGGAGGTCCTGCAGCTTTGCTCATTGCTTATATTTTGATTGGTATCATGTTGTATTGCACGGTTCATGCCCTGGGAGAAATGGCTGTCCTATTCCCCGTCGCTGGTTCCTTCTCCGCTTACTCGACTCGCTTTCTGGACCCTGCCTGGGGTTTTGCGATGGGTTGGAACTACGCCTTGCAATGGCTAGTCGTTTTGCCCCTGGAAATTGTCGCTGCTTCCATAACAATTGATTATTGGGGTTCACCAGTCAACAATGCCGCTTGGGTTGCTATCTTTTGGGTCCTGATTGTCTCCATCAATTTATTCGGTGTCCGCGGGTACGGTGAAGCTGAATTTATCTTTTCCACCATCAAGGTCATCGCCGTGATCGGTTTCATGTGAGTATTCCCCCTAGTACTTGTCTTCTTAACTATTCGTCCTAAGTGCTGACTGGCCACAGTATTTTAGGCATTGTCCTCAACTGCGGCGGCGGCCCCAAGGGCGGCTATATTGGTGGCAAGTACTGGCACGAGCCTGGCGCTTTCAACAACGGTTTTAAGGGGGTTTGTAGTGTATTCACAAACGCTGCCTTTGCCTTTGCCGGTACGGAGCTGGTCGGTCTTGCAGCTGCTGAGGCAGCAAACCCTCGAAAGACGCTGCCTACCGCCGTGAAGCAAGTGTTCTGGCGTATTGCGCTATTTTACATAGTTTCTCTTACTATCGTTGGTCTTCTGGTACCATACGACAATGAACGTCTTCTCAGTGGATCATCCAATGTGGATGCTGCTGCATCGCCCTTCGTCATCGCCATCAAAAACGCCGGCATTGGCGGTCTGGACTCGGTCATGAACGTGGTGATCATGATCGCTGTCCTCTCTGTCGGAAACTCGTCTGTCTATGGTTCCTCGCGTACCTTGGCTGCCCTAGCCGAGCAAGGTCAGGCGCCGCGGATTCTCGCTTATATCGACCGGCAGGGTCGCCCTCTATTTGGAATTATTCTTTCGTCTCTCATCGGTCTTTTGTGTTTCCTGGCGGCCAGCTCGAAGCAGCAGCAAGCATTTAATTGGATGATGGCACTTTCTGGTCTTTCTTCTATCCTCACCTGGGGTTCTATATGCCTGGCTCATATCCGTTTCCGCAAAGGCTGGAAGAAGCAAGGACACAGCCTCGACGAACTAGCTTTCCGCTCTCAGCCTGGAATCATCGGTTCCTGGATCGGGTTTATCTTCAACTGTCTTGTCCTCGTCGCCCAGTTCTGGACCGGCTTCGCCCCAGTCGGCTATGCGGGTAAATCCGCAGGTTACTTGACAGAGAACTTCTTCCAGGTGGGTTGGCTTTGCGTTCCCATCGTGCTCATTTGTTATATCTACTACAAGATCCGATGGAGGACGCCATTTGTTCGCTCTGCAGATATGGATCTGAGCACTGGCCGTCGCGAGCTCGATATTCAGCATCTGCTAATGGAGGAGCGCGCCGAGCAGGCTCACTGGCCGGCCTGGAAGAAGTTCTACAAGTTGTTTTGCTGAAGTTGTATGGTTCGAGATTCCCCTATCAGCGTGATTTCTTTCATATCCTTTCGTGATCAATGCAACTCCTGTACAAAAGAGATTTTCTCCTCTGCTCTGGCTGTTTGATGGAAGCCCTGGATGGTCACCTCCCGGCTGGTTCAGCATTTAACTTCTTTCGGTGGACTGGTTGTCTTCACCATAAAAATATTCTTCTATGCATGTACCTGGAGTATGTATATGGGGTAGAACAACAACAGGATACTTACCCTCCAAGGAGGTGGCAAAACTGGCTCCCGTCATTTGTAGAGATCCGTAATTACAGAATAGTCTCAATGTGCAGAAAGGCGATCAAGTTCTATGATGCCCCGTTTTCAAGAATGCTCTCTGAGATCGTGAGATCCTAGTCTTATATCTCGGATCGGTTCCGAAGCTTTCGGGCCTAATTGGAATTGTCTTTTTCGCAGCGTGCAAATATTTGTGTTAGACACGATCTGAGAGATTTCAGATGATCCGTAGAGTTCCTCTTCGTCATGCTAGAATACGCGTGCATGGTAAGGAGAATGAACGTTGAATATAGTTTATACTACTCCGTGCTCAGCAAGGGAGTGTGGCTGAGTCCTCCGTAGTCTATATCGAAATAAGTTACGGGGAATCCAGATCGCGGGTCGAGGCCTTGGTGTACCTTTTCTTGGCATATTTGCATTCTCCCAGCCTGTTGCGGTACCAATACGTACGCAGATAACTTACAGGACGATATGGTACTGCGGGTAATGGCCTGTACGGACCACCGTAGGGAGCAAACAGCGGGTGGATTCCGGTAAATTACATTCTGTAGCCAAAAATAGGGAAGAGAGACGCGACACATGGGCCCGGGTAATTTAAGTAGGGCTAGTGCGGATTAAAGCATAACCGCGTTGCGTGGAATATTACAGAACAATACGAGTACTCGCACCCTCGAGGACGTGACCGCCCAGGTTCCGGACCGTAATGGTACGGTTTCGTGACGAAGACGTACGAAACAGGCTGGAAGGAAACAGAAAAAGCAACCGTTTCGTCTCCAACTGGGCTGAATGGGCGGTTGGCGCTTCCAAAACTCCACTCAACCTCATCTAACTCTACTCTAGTTTCCAACAGTCTGGCTATTCTTGTCTCTCTTCTCCTGGGTTGCTGTTCCTTGGGCTCTGGTCTCTGATATCTTTTTGCCTTTTCTTCCATTAGCCTGCGTCCTTCCGAATCGGACCACCATTGGCCTGTTGCTTTCTACTTCACGACCCGGAAGATACGATCTTTCACTCGTTGTCGCTGCCCTGTGAATTGCGGGTTCTTTTCCTTTGCGGCTGGTTCAGGTACCAGGGACTTGTCATCCAAACCTGTTGATTTTCGCTGTTTAGCCGCCGTCGCATACCACACGGAGCAGTTCATACAGGGTATGCCTGCTCAACGACCACCGGTGCGACAATAAGATTCTGTGGAACGAATATAGTTACTCCTCCCCAAGAGTTGCTGTTGAGTGGTCTGGAAGGGGACGGCCTTTTCCACTTTCCCTCAACGTTTGCTGCGGGCTGCGTCGTGGTGACCTGTTAAGCTATCTGCGACACTTGCGTGTGTGAACCAGCCGCCGACAACGTGTCTCGTGGCAGGGATTGCTCTTGGTGCATCGTTTGCTCTACGCTCCTTGACAACCGCTGAGCTATAACACGTCCTTTCCTTTCCCTCTTTCTCCCAGTGACCCTTTGCGAACGACCTCGCTGCCTCCGCTCCTTTTCGTCTCAAGCGCTGATCCTTCGCGATGCCTGGATTTGCGGATTCGTTCTGGACGCCTGACTACGCCAGTGGTCTGGGCGTCCTGTACGGAAAGCTCCAGCAGGGGATCGCAGAGAACAAGCAGATCCTTACCATTGCGACGATGCGAGCCGACGCGGAGGAACTGTACAGCAACAAGATTGGTGATATCGCACCCGCGGTGGATCGGATATCGAACGGGTTCGTCAAGGATGATGGGGCTAGCGTGAGGAAGGTTCGTTGATGGACTGCTCGTTGGGTCATTGGCGGCTGGAAACTGACTTGTTCTGTATTTGTAGGCGTATGAAGGCGTCCGTGGGGAGATGGTCGAATCAGCAAAAGCTCATCAGAAGATTGCGTCGAATATTCGAGAGCTGGTCGTCCTCCCGTTCAGTCGCTGGTGCGACCAACACGAGGCTAGGGTCCAGATCTCGCACGACGAACTGCAGGCGCGTATCAAGGAACATACCAAACAGGCGGATTTGGTCAAGAAGCTGCGCAGTCAATACTTCAACAAGTGTCGACTGGTGGAGGACTTGGAGGAGGAGAACAAGCTCGCGTTCCAGAGCCCGGACACGAGCCCCAAGAATAAGCCACCGACAATTGTTCTCCCCGATGAACAAACCGAGGAGCCCGAACCGATCGAGATTGGTGACCTTACGTACGGACCGGATGAGTTGAAGAAACTTCTTACCCATATGCTTGAGAATATCCGAATCGGAGAGACGAAGGTGCCCATCGTGGGTACTTACCAGAATACGTCTACGGGTGTGGAAATCGTGGAATACGTCCAGAAGCACTTGAACGCAACGAGCGTCAGCTATGCAGAGAGGATCGGGCAGGACTTGGTTGATAATGGGTTCCTGCGTCTGGTGGGCAACATGGGTAATACCTTTGCGAACAGCTCCCGCATGAACTACCAGTGGAGGCCGAAGGTGTTCCAGATCACTGGGATCCCGGAGAAGAAGAAGCCCCTCGCGCGGGTCGCTTCTGTTGGATCCGTCGATAGTTCATCTGAGTCGCCGACTATTTCTGCGGTGTCAGAGATGCTAGCTGGCTGGAATCCACTGAACAACCAGTACGCGAATGAGACGCAGTCTGAAAAGCTGCACCGCGAAGCCCGCGAGGCCGACGAACGCTACAAGGCAGCTGTGCAGAAGTTGGATCAGTTGCGATGCAGACTGGAAGAAGAGATTGTCGAGAATCTCCGTTTCAT
Organism: Paecilomyces sp. PK2413; assembly: GCA_023624055.1. NCBI lineage: Eukaryota > Fungi > Ascomycota > Eurotiomycetes > Eurotiales > Thermoascaceae > Paecilomyces > Paecilomyces sp. PK2413. The sequence goes on along the minus strand of JAMADQ010000011.1, from coordinate 863,372 downwards.
GGAGCGTTGCGAGCTGGACCGTCTAAAGGCGATCAAGTCTGTCGTTCTCGACTTTTCGGGTGCCATCAGCAATGTGATCCCCAGCTTGCAGAGCACTGTGGACCACATGATGCTGTTCCAGGAGACCGTTCAGCCGCTGGGCGACCTGCGATATCTCCTGGAGAATTACCGGACAGGTAGCTTCGTTCCTAAGGTGCAAGCTTACGAAAACTACTATGGTTCTGTCGAGGGTAAGGAGGCCATCCTCGCATTTTAAGACACGAGCTTAACTGACTGATCCTTATAGACCAAGTGTTTGGCGTGGACTTGGAAGCCAGAGCCAGAGCTGACCGCAAGCGTGTTCCCATTATTGTTACGACGATTCTGACTTTTCTTGATAACCGTAAGGATAGATGATCTATTCTGTGAATTGGCGTGTACTAATAAAACCCAGACTACCCGGACCTCGAAGGTGACGAGGCGCGACGCGCCATCTGGCTTCACGATGTTCCCCTTGCGGCAACGCATCACCTTCGTAATGCTCTGAATTACGCCAAGACAGATGCCCGTGAAGTGTTGGAGAAGTACGAGATACCCATTGTTGCGAGCGTTTTGAAATTGTATCTCCTTGAGTTACCAGGTTTGTGTCCCCAGTACAGTGACTATCCTGTATCAATACTGAAGTCTGCAGATTCCCTTGTTTCTTCCCAAGTGTACGAGATAATCAAGACGATCTATTCCACTACTGCCCATGAGACCACTGAAGAAGGGCGGATCAAGGTTCTGCAGAGCACCCTTGGCCAGCTCCGTCTCAACAACATTGCAACGCTTGATGCGATCATGACTCATTTTACTCGTTTAATCGACCTGACCTCTGCCGATGAAGCATATGTTGCCGCGTTGGCTCAGGCTCTGGCTCCCTGTATCCTGCGCCCTCGAATCGAGAACAGCTTGACTATGAACGAGCGCCACAGTTATCGACTGATCCGGGACCTCTTTGCCCACAAGAACGCTATCTTCGATGAACTCAAGCGCCAGTCTAGCAGCCTGGGGCTGACACCTGGAGGGCAGCCTCGCCTCCGCGCAATCAGCACGGATGAAAGCAATCGTCGCGCAGCTATGGAGGCCCGTAACCGTGCCATTGCCAACCGCAGCCGTGCAACTAGCCCAGCACCGGGAAGCCGACATCGTCGGGACCGCTCTACCGATGGATCTCGATCGACGAGATTCCCGATCAACCTCAACAGCCCGAAGACGAAGACCAGACACAGCCTAGAAGTTCCTAGCAGCACTGAATCTTCCCCTGCCGCCGACCGCACGCCCACCAGGCTACAACACAACGTCGAAGAGGCCATCAACGGTGCTAGTTCCGAGTCGACTAATTCCGAAACGGCATCTGCTGCAGCAAATTCCACGGAGACCGAAGTCACCAATATATCTGACGACTCGCCCACCCCAACCCCCACTCCGGCCCCAGTTCCCTCTGACACCGTTGAAGTCGAGAAGCGCAACTCTATCACTCGCGCCGGTGGTCGCGTTGGACGCAAACCAGGCCTCAATCGTGGCAGCGTAACGAGTATGGGCAGCGGAACCGCCAGCAACCGCAACAGTGTCGTTGAAACTTCCGAGCCTCTCAAACCAGTCACTCTTGAAGACAAGCCCATGGATGACTAGATTTCTCGACCAAGCGATGACTGGACATCTAACTCGGGGCGAGAATCTATGTATCTACGCGGTTGATGTACCTTAACTATTACAGACCCCACGCATGTATCTACATACGTATGTACACGCAGAGAAAGACTCTGTTCCAATGAAGGAGGATACCAAAGATCAAAATTAAACAAAAAGAAGCAACCCTCCATCGCGAACTAAGAACTCAGTCTTCTCAGTCTCCTTCTCAGCGACATCCTTCTTTGTCTTTTTTCCCTTTTCTGCTCTGTCCTGTCCATATTTCTTCTCCCCTGTCTTATTTTCTCCCTTCATTCATGTACCTGGGCGAATTCGATACCAATGATTCCATTCAGTTCCGTTTCATTCCGGAATCGATTCAGCGAATTGATACTGATATTGATACTGATACCACTTCTTCCCATTTCTCCATCATGCTTCTCCTTTCTCGTTTTAGCCATAGCCAAACCACACTGAATGTTAAAAACGCCTAGCTTTCTCATGTCATTTATTGTCCTTGTTATCGTGAATGTGAATGTGAATACGTTTTCCAATTTTAGTATCTATCCTATCTATAGGTTTATTGGGGGGCCTCTGGAGGTTTTCTTCAAGACTAGGTAGGTAGCGGATAGGTACGGTTGCCTTGTTATCTGCTATGCTATGCTGCTCTATTCGTTCTTTTGCCTTCTTTTCGCTGTTATTCATTCTACAACTACCATCTCATCTATCATCTTGCGTACAATATATTCCATAGAGATACTGGTTGAATTGGTATCTATATCCGTGTGTATATGATGATGTTTTGACTCTGTTCTCTAATGCTAGGACATGTATGATGGCACCTTTGCATCCGTAAACCAATACGCTGGACAGAACCAGCCAGCTTATGCAAAACATGACCGCAGCCGGCCGTACACTGGCTAATGATAATAACACAAAAAGGACATAACTCCTTGGTTGATGCAGAGGAAATGCAGACAGCGCTTGCTGAAAACGTCAAACAATCCAAGACACCACGCTGAAATATAACACTTGTACAGTGACAAAAAAACAAATTACAACCCCTCTCCTGAAAGGAGAGTCCTGAGAATTCCTTCCCCAGGACCGGAGATATGGGTCTCGACCTCCTTCTGCGTAACGAAGCACGCGAGGCCCTTTTCGTCGAGGGACTTGCTGGGAGTGGATGGCCCACTACCGCTCTTTGACGGGGTGCGCAGAATACCCGAACCCGTGGGCACAGTGCCTCCCCGGCCTCGTCCTTGCATCTCTCCAACGAGGCCCATGGTTTCCAGACTGCTGATCACATCCTTGAACTCAGTTCCCGTTAGGGGTTGCAGCACATTATCGTTACGGCATAGGGCACAGTATGTGTCGTATAGTTGCTTGATGGTGGGAGGGCCCGCCCTGTTCTTCGTGGGAGTGCTGTACACGTCTCCATCGCGACGCTTTCTATCTAGCGCAATCAGTGCACAGAGGGCTGCTTTTTGTTGTAGGTTCAACCCTTGTAGTCTCTGCGTAGTGCCTTGTCCGAAAGCAGCTGAAGTGATACGGGCAACGTGGGCAATTGTAGCTCTCGGAGCTGTAAAAGGCGTGTATACAGCTGTCGCAGCAGCCTTCGAAGCTGCAGTCCTGGAAGGCGACGAGAGATTGAGATTCTCCACCAGAGCTGTCTTTGAAGGGCTCTCAGGAACCGCATTTTGCTTCTCGAGTTTCTGCAGGGTCTCTTGCTCGATAACATCAATAGCACGCTTAACCAGTTCAAAAGCTTTGCGTAAGTCGCCCGTCTGTGATGCGACCTTCTTGGAGCACAGTTGGATGGCAGTGGGGTGAACGAAAGGGACAAAGTCTGAGCTAGAGTCCTGATCTTTAAGGAGCAATGACCTGAGACGGTTGGTGATCACGTTTGCAATCTGAGGTGCCGTGTAGGGCAAGAATGGAAGCATGGTCGGCTTGAGATTCTTTGCCTTGAGACGCGGGAGGAAACGATCTGTCAGATCGAGTGCATTCGCAATGCCGATGAGCATAAGACACGAGCGGCTGTGCAGCGACCACTCGAACAATGAGTACAGCACTTCGGAATCTGTGGTCAATAGATGGTCGATTTCGTCCAAAGTCACCAGGTACACCGTGTCTGGTTTCTTCGTGGCAATGAACATATCCTTCAGTCTGTCCGCCTCGCTCTTCTTGAAAACCTGCGAGTCATCGCATAGATCGTCGACCAGCTTGCCGTAGACGTCACGAGCACTTCGCATGCTGACACAGTTGACATGTGTGACTTTAACAGTCTCGTCCAGATTCATGCCCTTGCACACTTCCTCCACCATCGCACTCTTCCCTGTGCCCGGTGGCCCACTGACATAGAGGCAGCCTCCTCGTCGCTCATCCACTCCATTCTGAATGAACGAAGTCAGCTGCTCACGCTCCCTCTCTCGTCCGACGAGGCGGCCTGGGCGTGCGCTTCGTGCGAACAATTGCCTCGCGGGAGTATAGACCGTTTGCGTAGTAGTGGCCGGGGTAGAAGTATGGCGGGGCGTGCGAGGCGTGAGTGATCGTCCTGCACCGACTTGTACTCTATGTCGGGGAGTGACCGGAGGGGATTGAGCCAGCGCATCTCGATATCTGGCCGACTGAGGAGTCTTGAATCCGGTAGGTTTGGGATTCTCTTCTATCATCCTGGTCAGTCGCTATCCGGTCCATCTGCGACCACGGACAAGGTGACTTACCAGTTACACTTTTGGCAACGGAATCATGGGAATCGTTTTTCTTCGGCGATAAGGGCTTCTCGTCAGGAACGGTATGTTTCGAACGTACGTTACCAGCCGTTGAAGGCTTGACATTTAGGTCGTTCTCCTGCTGGGGGCTGCAGTCCCTAGTGCGAGATCTGAGTTGGCGTGTCGACGATATAGACGGGTTGCCCACTTCCTCGAGAATTCGAGGTGCTCGCGCACGACGCTTGCTGTGCGAGCGCAACGGCAGTTCTGCACAGGAAAGAGTCAGTCAGTGAGAAGAAAAGAAAGGGCGAAAATGACAAGGACGATAGAGGAGATGAGCCTACCTTCTGTTCCAATTGCGTGTCGTTGACGCTTTCCCAGGACCGTGGCTGCCATCGTGGTTGCTGATCTGAGATGATGGTTGAAAAGCGGCGAGAGCGATCTTGGATGAGGATGTAATGTACATGTATCTTTGAGAGCAGGCACGGGGGGGTATCCCCAGGGGGGGTATCGCGAACAACGCGCGCCGCGTCCTTGACACTTAAAGTGGCAGCACGCGAAGCGCGTTGCCAGCCGCCGCGAGGCAGGTTCTCCGAGGTCACGTGCCACAATCTACATTCTCACTCTGCTGCACGATCATCGGAAGTTTGTGTTGCAACTCGTTTGACCACGACCTAGTTCATCTTTATTATCTACGCCTACGGAGGAGAAATTGTGTTCTGTTATATCTTATACTGGTACAAGAGAGCTACGAAAAAAGATCTGCCAGCCGTGGATATTGATATATTGACCTCCATCCCTGTCTGTTCAGGAAAAGAGATTGGGCTGTCAACCAAGTATATAGACCACCGTTGCTCCATACGAAAAAAATACCCGATTAAACCATAGGCCTGACTCGTAGCAATACAATCCGTCCGTTGCATACCCGACCAGAGAAGGGAAACAAATGATGATACCCGCCGAACCCCGAAGCCGAAAGGAACCCAAATCCAAAGAAACCCCGACGCACTGCAAATGAAAAAGGATATCTCATGTTGACTCCACCGGGCTCTGCGTTTGTGATTTTCCGCATTTCCACTGCCGCTTCACATCACCCCTGCTGCATCTCCAGTTTAATCATAATCGTCCCCATCGTCATCGCCATCCCCTCCTCGTCCTCTCGAGCCCTTCACTCCATCTTTCCGGATAGGGATCTTGATGCCTTGCAGGGCGAAGCACTTGCTCAGAGGGGTGCTCTCGATCACTCCAGGGAACTTCTTCGCGGAGAAGACCTGGAAAGGTTCAGAGAATACAGAGGCGAGAACGGGAGCAGAGCCGTGGTTCAGCACAGGGGTGCCGTTTGAATCCGCTGCTTGCGTTCCAACGTTGGCAAAGTTCATCTTCAGTCTATTTTCTGTGTGAGTACATCGAATTCAAATGAAAAAGGAGACTGCGGTTGCGAGGAAGGTTAGACATACCGGAAAGTACCTTCTGTGCGCACACTGAGATCCTGCAAGATGAACCACACCCCAATCTTGTTATCCGGGTCAGTCAAGCGGAAGGCGCTGGCACTGAGACTGCCGATCAGGTTCCGTGTGAACATGCCACCAGGCCCAGCGGACATAGGCTGCTGCGCAGTGGCAGGCGATAGACCCGCTGGTGGCATATGTCCGCCAGGGTAATACTGAGGATAGTAGGCCGCCTGAGGGTTGGCTCCGTAAGGATTCTGATATGTTAACTGCCCGTTCTGCGGGTAGTAGCTGTTCATAGGCGGATAGCCCATGGGTTGGTTATATGGGTTCTGCGGGTACGGAGGGTAGGTGGGTGACATATTCTGCGGGGGAGGAGGGTACGAAGAAGACGTCGCAGTCGATATCGAGGGCGATGTCGCAGAGTGTCGCACCAGGTTCACTTCTCGAGTGCCTTCTGCATTCCACAAGTCGACCGTCAGGACGTAGAAAGACGTATCGATTTCACTGCGAGGACGATCTTGTTAGCTTCGGATTGCGACAGGAGACAACGACCGGCCAGCATATCCCAGAAAATCCTTACTTGATATCGATTTCCTTCTCTGTCTGTGCATCTCGAACGATCAAACGGATACATGGCGGGGGTGTGATCGGTCTTCGATCCTACAGCTTCACCGTTAGTCGAGGTTCCAACTCCATCGCAGCAGCAGCTGTAGCGCTCGAAACGAACCTTGTCGCCAAAACCGCACATGCGCGCCCGAATGGGCTGTTGCACCACCTGTAGCGACCAAATACGGCCATCGTGTATCGTCGACACTGGAGCGAGATGGTCGGTCGATCGCAACGGACCACCCGACCCCGGCGTAGGATACGCAGAGGACGGCGGCGGGATGCGATCCATCGAGATCTGTGGCGGTGGTGGAGTGAGTACCGGATGGGACCTGTCTTGCTCGACAGCGTACATGGTTTGCAGAAGTTAGGAACCAGGGACGGAGGGGCACAGCAGACAGCTTGCTTTATATGCCCTCTCGCGATGAAGTCGAGCGCGCTGGCAGCCTGGTCGATGACATGCGATGAAGAGACTGACTGTTCGAGACGTCACGGTTGGACCATCAAGACGACAGACAGCGCGGGGTGGTTGAGCAAAGGTTCGACAGTCTGTTGCTGCGCAAGAAGCTCGAGAGGTCGTCTGTTTCACTTTGCCTTAGTCCAAGTCAGTAGGGCCGCAGAGCTTAAGAGCCTTTGGGTTGCTAATTAGCGGGAGAGTTGCGCGGAGCTTGAACGGGAGTTCGGACGCCAAAGCCTTGCGCACCGCGGAGCGTCGCCTGTCAGAGCGGCGATTCTACCTTGGTGCAGCCTGATCCGGTTCCCTTTTTTCTATTTCATTTTTCACTCGTTTTTTTCTTCAGTGCCCGTCCTGCTGGGTACGCCGCAATAGGAAATGCTCGAACGGCCGGCCCAGCATCCAATCATCGCTTGTCGAGACCGCCCAATTCTTCCTACTTTCCGCATGCGGCACCGCGGATCCTATGGTATATCCACGGATCGAGTTCCCAAGACATCCACGGAAGAAAATCGGGTTTAGCACGCGGGCAAAAAAAGTCTAGAGTTCTATGTCATACTGAGATTTTGCCATCTTCTTCCTTGGAGTCGCTGCATGCGGGAGCGCGCAAAGGGGTGGTTGCGTGCAGTAAGTACAGTGAAGTAGGTATCTGGGGACGAATTTTCCGGGAGAGAGGTCTGGTGGGAGCTGAGAAAGTGAGTATCGCTCTGCTGGTGCCTTGGGGAATACAAGAGGCGTTGCGATGTCATTAATCTGTTGTTGTGGATGTAGATAGTGGTTATAGTAGCAAGTGTACCATGAAAGAGATCAGTAATCGGCGTCAACACACCACTACAACCAAAGACTGACGACATGATTAATGGCTAAGATCATGTACTAGATAAAATGCTGGTCTTATCACTTGATGGGAAACATGGTTCATTTGGGATGCGACCGTGGGAATTTGCATCTATGATAAGTGGAGAATAAAGGCCATGTGCGAAAGTCGATATGTCGTAAGAGACGGACTCAGGTTACCAATGCTCTATATACTTCGAAGTTATCATTTATGAACCTTTCTCGATAGCAATGTTTGATGAAATAGGTAGTCACGGAGATATACTCATAACCAGTTTCCTGCCATAGAGTTATCTGCACTCAGGGAGGGATCCAGCAGTACAATATAAGTACTTAATGTCCCCAAGCCATGCAAATCACGGAGTCCTCCATGTACATATGAGAGTCCATACAGCCCTATATACTCGAAATCTCATTGTTGTTTCATCATCTTTCTCGTTCCACGGTATGGTGAACGGTTGACCGAGATAGCACAGCTACAGGCGGACCTCATACATCGCAAGAAAGATGCACAAGTCTTGTGCAAAACTACAGAATGAGGATCTGTAGAACACCGTAATTGTGCAGCGCATAAATGTCTTGGCGCGGTTGGAGTTTCCCATTCTCGGAACAGGAAGAACCAGTTGATCCGGCTGGTCAACAGTCCTGCGTCACTTTCCGCCAAGAGCAGATGACGATGTCCACACGGTGCCTGTCACTACCAGCACTTGAAGGCTGTACAACATGATATCTATTTGAACAGCATCTTTGGTTGGATCTTTGCTCGTTCTTCGAACAGATCTATTGCTATTGCACTCTTTCAATTTCGCCCCGGTCTATCTCCTAAGTGGGTTATATTGTTGCATCTCACCCATAGTTTGCAGCTGTTTGCATCTTCATCTAGCCGCTATCCACCACCGCATATCGACCGTCGTGTCTTCCCCGCGCCGCAGCACAGGACGACTTGTTATTCTGGAAAAGATCATACCAACGCGCAAGTCTAGTCTCATTCCCGCCCACGATGGACGACGACGTGGTGGCTCAGTTCACCGAGATCACCGGCTCGTCTCCAAAGCTAGCGTCCCAGTATCTGGAGCTGGCCGACTTCAACCTTGAGCAGGCGATACAGCTTTTCTTTGAAAATGGAGGGGCGGAGATCGGGGACCAGTCTTCTGCGCAACCACAGCAATCCTCTCGGGGGCCAGGCTATGAGGATGAGTCTGGAGTAGTCCATATTGACTCCGACGACGACGTGCAGGAAGTCCGATCGTCTTCAGCTCGCCCCGCTGCATCTGGCGCTACGGGAGGTACATTTGAGGATGATGCTGCTATGGCACGACGCTTGCAAGAGGAACTATACTCCGGAGGTGGTACAGATAATCCAGATGGCGTGCGGGCTCCTATGGCAAGAACGACAGAGCGGTTGGTCGGACCGGAAGCAGATGTCTACGATGACAATGACATGAACAGCGCTATTCTGAGCCAGCTGCGCACCAGACAATCAAGAAATAGTGCGTATACCCACCTGCGGCTGATCCTACTGTGTGATGCTGACTTCTATTTCTCTTTATAGATCGACCAGGCATATTCAACCAGAGAGATACCTCGTCTATCTGGGCTGGTGGGGAGTCAGACTCTTCGCACCGAGCGAGTCTGGCAGCAGCGACCGGTGGTGCATCAGAGACATCCTCGAAATCCAACATGCTTGCGGAAATGTACCGTCCTCCGTTTGAGCTTATGTCGAGGTTACCTTGGGATCTTGCCCGTGAGGAGGGTCGCGAGAACGAGAAATGGATAATGGTGAACGTCCAGGACCCCTCTGTCTTCGATTGCCAGGTGTTGAATCGGGACCTGTGGAAAGACCCAGCCATCAAGGAGACGATCAAGGAACATTTCCTCTTTCTACAATACTCCAAGGACGACCCACGAGCCGCTCCTTATCTGCAGTACTATTTCCACGGCCATGACGTCTCCGACAACTACCCTCATATCGCTATAGTCGACCCTCGGACCGGCGAGCAAGTGAAAGTTTGGTCGGGACCACCTGTAGTCAAGCCGGCCGATTTTCTCATGCAGCTTCACGAGTTCCTCGACCGATACAGTCTCAAGCACAATGTGCGTAACCCTGTTGCCAAGCGGAAACCCGAAAAAGAAAAGACAGTCGACGCAATGACGGAGGAAGAGATGATGGAGATGGCTCTTCGAAACAGTCTCGGCGGCGGAGAGCCTGCCAGAAAAGTGGAGGACCCAGATGAGCTGACCAAGGGCGAGGATGTCGAAGGCAAAGGCAAGGGCCGGGCTGTGGAGGAGGATGAAGATATGGAGGATCTTGAAGAGGAGACCACTGCGTCGCCCTTCTTCTCCATCCCCTCGGACCGTCCTCACGTGGAGCCACCCGCTGACCCTGCGACAACGACACGCATCCAATTCCGCCACCCATCTGGTCGAGTCATCCGCAGATTTGCGCTATCGGATCCTGTGCAACGAATCTACGAGTGGCTCAAAGCAGACCCACCATTGAAAGAGAAGGCAGGTATGGAGTTTGAACTGAACGCGATGGGCCAAAACCTGATTGAGCAGTTGGATACCACCATTGCAGATGCTGGATTGAAGAACGGAACGGTCATGATCCAGTATATTGAGGATTGACCCATAGATGCTACTGCCCATCATGCTCGGTAATGGATCTCACTTTGCATTTTAATGAGGCGTTATTTTGACACGAAACCCGCAACGAACGCTCGCGCTGGTGCCGCGGACTTGAATCGGTCCTGTAGAGATAAGGGCCTGGGCGGTGGGATTGTGATAGAGGGAGGTCTATTTTTCTCTTTCTGCAGGCATTGATTGGGATCATATCCAACCAACGCCGTGCTGTGATATCCCCGGTGTTTACCTTCTGCGCGCCCCATGGCCGCAGCTCTGACCGGCTTTTTCTTTTCTAGTTGAGAGATTTAATCCCAAACTGGGACTATCAACAATTAATCTGAATCTACATCGAAGGTTTCCCCGGTGATAGATATGTTCATGGAGTCTGTCTAGGCGTCTGTAATCGCGTATATCTTGCCTGTAGCCAGGATTGCGGCAATTGTGATAGCTACCTAGGTACCCTCTTACTTGCAATATGACATGTAGTTGAATCTTCTAGATGTATGATTGGAATAATAGCCAACTAGCTAGTTTCTCTTGTTGCTAAATAAAAATGGACATCAGCAGGGTCTCCCGTAATAATAATAATAATAATAATAGCGGAGATACACAAACTACCTAACTCGGCGACAGCTCCAATCCGGCTTCACCGCCCAGCAGCTTCCCCAAACAACCCCGCCTTCCCCCAATCACGCCAACTCATTGACAGCTCTTCAGAGTCCGTCCACACGCCAAGTGGGATTATCCGCTGTGTTTACATGAAGTGTTGTCTGTGTGTATGGCTGGTCCAGATCGTACAAGATAAGACGGGCGAGCTGCGAGCTGAAATCCATCCCGTCCACAAGAGATGGTGATCCATGGAACGCGGCAGTTCTGTTGATGGTATGTGCTGTCCCGCTCCCACGGTTGGCGCCCTCTATCTATTCCCAGAGGTCGATAAGGATTCAACAACGAGACCATAATGCTGGCAATGCCACGAGGACTATTCTAACTCATCTGGCTATTAAGTTCATCCACCTCCACGAGCCTCTGCCATCTGAGTTTGCACAAGAAGGTATGTTGGAACTACTACTATTTCGCTTGAATTGACTATTCTTCGTCACTGGGACCTGGACCCTTACGGCTGCGGCTGTGTTTATCCCTAGAGAGCGGCTCTGCTCCACCAAGGGAAATGACCAGTCTCACCGTCGGGTTGGCTCAGGTCCCATTTGGACCTCACTCCTGCATTCCCCTCGATCTTTAAGCTGTCTGCAAGGACTTGGCTGCTAGTAGCGTTTCTGCAGCTTTCCTGCGGACAGCTGGCTCATCTGGTATTCTAGCTAACTCCCAATGTTCGTAGGTAAGCGGATTTATCTGCGACAGGCCCCCACGGACTTGTGGTTCTTCTCTTAATCGCCATCTGGTACTGACGTGCCTTCCAGTGCCGTCAAAATGCAGGGTGTAGTGGACCCAGAGACGCTCTACACCAAGCAAAATTGCATTGGTGCGTGCCTTACCCGATAGGACTAGATACGGCAACTAACACAATGCAGGTGGTGGGAGCTTCGGGAAGGTCTATAAAGGGTGTGCATGATCTCGATCCTCATATCAGTGGAATTGAAACTAATAGTGCATGTGTGGATATAGGGTCGATAAGCGCACAGGGCAGTCAGTGGCCATCAAGATCATTGACGTCGAAAATGCTGAGGATGAAGTCGAGGACATCATCCAAGAGATCTCGATCTTGTCGGAACTCAATTCGCCTTTCGTGACGAAATACCATGGCTCCTTCTTGAAGGGGTCTGATTTGTGGATCATAATGGAGTTTTGTTCCGGTGGAAGTTGTTCGGATCTTATGCGTCCAGGCCTCATCCCAGAGGAGTACATCATGATCATACTAAGGGAATTGTTGATGGGCCTGGACTATCTGCATAGCGACAAGAAGCTGCATCGGGATATCAAAGGTTTGTTCTTGTGGACGAATGAATTGTTCCACACTGCTGACGATACCCTCTAGCTGCAAATGTTCTATTAAGCGCCAATGGCCAGGTCAAGCTTGCGGATTTCGGTGTCTCTGGTCAGTTATCAGCTACAATGACCAAGAAGAACACATTTGTTGGGACACCGTTCTGGATGGCACCAGAGGTCATTAAGCAGTCGGGTTACGATCATAAAGCAGACATCTGGTCTCTCGGTATTACTGCCATCGAACTCGCACAGGGTGAACCTCCCTATTCGGACATTCATCCGATGAAGGTCCTCTTTCTGATTCCGAAGAACCCGCCTCCGACGCTGCAGGGAAACTTCAGTAGATCTTTTAAAGACTTTGTTGAGCTCTGCTTGAGAAGGGATCCGCGGGAACGGCCCACAGCAAAGGAGTTGCTCAAACACCCGTTTATCAAACGTGCAAAGAAGACTACATACCTGACGGAACTCATTGAGCGGTACGAACGGTGGCAGGCCATCCATGGTCACAGATCGGCCGAGGACGATGAGGACGACCGTGCTCCGCAGCCAGCCCCGAAACCAACACCGGAAGAGGAAGACCTATGGGATTTCGGTACCGTCAGACCAGCAGGTCGCTCGGCCGGGTTGAAGGCCATGAACGATGCTGCAGCCAATGCACGCAGCCAAGCGACCGAAAACACCTCTCGGCCGTCGGGCCAAGCAGGAAAGGCAATGCCTGATTGGGATTTGGGCGAGGATACAACAGTGAAAGAGAAGCCGAAGGGCCAGTGGTCACCACAGAAATCTCCTCAGAAGCAAATGCCTCCCCCCGAGACAGTACAGCACATGCCTGTATCCCCATCGAAGGTCCCGCTTCCCGCGTCTCCTCAGAAACAGGCTCCGAGGCCGTTCGCGCCTCCCAGAACACCTTCACATCTAGCCACGCCGCAGCCAGTCCCTCAAAAGGAGAGCCCTGCTACCAGTGAGTATGATAAAGCTCTGCAACAGTCTCTTGCGCAGGATCTGGGGTTCCTGCAGCTAGGCTCACCGGCAAACACCCCACCTACTTCTCAGACCCAGCGGACCCCGAAGGCGCAGGAGCCTATATTACGGAAACCGGCACCTATACAGCCAGAGGACATACCCTCTTCTCGTCGCGCTTCGACTATACAGACCCCAACATCTCCTACTCCTCCGCAGCGACAAGTTGCGGCAGGTGAACGACATGGAACGCCTTCTTTCTCATCGCGTCCGTCACAAACTCCACAGAGACCACAAACTAGCCACCGTCCTGCACCGTCCCAGGAAAATGAGAGGCAACCTGGGCCCCGGAAAAGCACAGACTCGAACATCGTTCCGCCGCCAGCTCCATCTTCATCGCATCAAATCACTGCGCTAAACGGGGTCATCCTACCGGCTCTGGAAGCAGCTCTCCACCGCCGTGCATATCACGTTGACATGCTTAATCGGAGCTCCAGTACAAACAGCAAGCAGCTACCACCGGCAGCGATCGATGCACAACAGAGGCGCCAGTATGCGCACGAAAAACTGAAGAGGCTTGTAGTCAAGGCTGCTGGGCTATTCAGTGAGATAGAACGCTGGGACAGCGAAGCCCCAGTCGGCATGGGCGGGGACGTAGGCCCTTTTCTTGAAGGATTCCTGGAAGAAGTCCTCATTCGGGTTGAGCCGGCAGATGATGAGCTGAGCCCATCAAAGACTTGATTGATGAATGGTGCTCCTGAAGAAAATTTCCCTTCTTTTTCTGTATTTTCATGTCTGGAAGAGATGGCATCGGACTGGTTGCAATTTGCGGAGTTTTGAGTTCTGCTGCTATTTGGCACGAAGGCACGTCTACACCTGGAGTCCGTCAAAGGGTTTTGTTTGAGACTTGCGTTTCTTTTGTTTCTCTCTCGAGTCTCGTTTTATTCATTGTTTGCAGCATGCGGGTTTTGATTCTTTTCGTTTTATGTGGATTTGAAGACGTCATAACAAAACAGGGAATATAGGGGAAATAAATGGGTTCTATGCATAGAGTATATGCGATATATCTAGTCATGTCTATATCCCACATACAACTAATTTAGCTCTGGCTTCGAGGGAAGTAGATGGCCAGCAGGAGAAGTCATTTCATATGCAGCTACGTTAACTCTTTCAACAACTACTATGTTTGAGGATGTTAGCGATCACTGCTATACGATAGTGAGCTGCAGCCTACGCTCTAGGGCGCTATCACGTCGAGTAATCCGTCTGACCCTTGTATGGTTAATAATAGCTACTAGTTAACTGAATAGTTGTTGTATCGGGAATCCCAAATGGGGTTTCCCGTGACGCAACCCTAGCCCTTATCGGAAGCCCTACTTAATGTTGTTCTTCCCCGCTATGTATGGGTCTCGGCCTGACGTCGTCCGAAAGTTCCTGAGATATCTACCGGGTCATCGCCAGTTGGTCTATAATATACCATCCGTGCTGCGCTCTCTTCTTCCTTTCTGCTCTGTATAGACTTGTGATTACCTAGTGAGCCTTTAATACCACGCATACCGTTTCCCGTCACCGATCTCTTCTTCACAGCTTCACTCGACCTCGTCCCCTCCCCGCTCTATCCCCCGCAGTGACAATGTCTCCACCAGCCATCATAGCACCATCCATCCTGAGCGCGGATTTCGCCAAGCTGGGCGCAGAATGCACCGATAAGATCCGAGATGGCTCTGACTGGCTCCATGTGGACATCATGGACGGCCACTTCGTGCCAAACATGACCTTTGGCGCGCCAGTGGTCACCAAGATCCGCAATCACGTCGAGCGTCCGTCGCAGCCGCTCGGAAAGGGCACCTTCGATTGCCATATGATGATTATGGAGGTAAGCAGCGCCTTGCCAATCCTGAATTATGACGACTGTGCGATGTGCGGTTCATTGTCAGTGGTTACGTCGGATTTGACGTGCGGTTGTATCCTGTCTGGGGAGCAAGTTGAGGGGGGTGCGTTTCCGGTGGATTGACGAGGTGTCGGATGTTGACAGAGAGAGAGAAAGAGCCTATAACACTACCCTTGAAAGCAACAGAGAAGCGAAACTGGTCAAAACAGAGACTGACACGCGAGTTTTCTGCGCGCCACGATAGCCACAACGATGGGTCAAAGACTTCAAGGATGCCGGATGCGATCTCTACTGCTTCCACTACGAAGCCGCCGTGGCGTCGGTTGCTGCTAAGGAGCCGGCGGACAAGGAAACCACACGCAAGACGAGCCCGAAGGAACTGATCCGGTATATTCACGACGAGGGGATGCAGGCGGGCATTGCGATCAAGCCCGACACGCCCGTGGATGTGCTCTGGGAGATTCTGGAGAACAAGGATGAGAAGGAACGACCGGATGTGAGTAGCGTTCCGTCAGGCATCTTTTGGGTTATTACTTGAGTGCGTATCTAAATGCGTCTCTGTTCTAGATGGTCCTCGTTATGACTGTCCACCCTGGCTTTGGTGGACAGAAGTTCATGGCGTCCGAGCTGCCCAAGGTCAAGGCCCTGAGAGAGCGATATCCCGATCTGAACATTGAAGTGGACGGTGGACTCGGACTCGGTACGATCGATCAGGCTGCCGATGCAGGCGCTAATGTTATTGTCGCGGGCTCCGCCGTCTTTGGTGCCAAAGATCCCGCCGATGTCATCGCAAAGCTGAGAGAAGCTGTCGAAAAGCGCAGGTCGTGACCAGCCGACCTGCCATCACATAAAAGCGTACCTGGGACAAGAACAGGGCATATATATCTTCACTGTAGACTCTTACACTCATAATGCAACCGTGACGTTGGTCTACTATACGTTTTTAACGGGATACATACCAATGTACTCTGAACGGCCAAAGCGGGGCAGGATATAAGAGTAGCTATGTATATCCAGACCGGAGCCTGATTAGCTATAGTTTGTACGCGATCGCCGTCCTATTAGCAAATTCACGTAGATCGCCGCGGGCGCGATATACCATAGAATCAGGTCCTGATATCAGAATCGCGGCTCCACTCGAACCAGACGGGCTGTTTCTCAGTATCTGTTCTCTCCCCGCCAGAAAAAAAAAAAGACGGACAGCGCAGAAAGTGACGTCGGAGCCAAGCAACAGATCGCCTGAGCCTGAATCCAGGACTGACGCACACGAGTCGAAGTTATTCTGCGATAACATTTGGATCGTCCACGGATACGAGATGGTTATTCTTGCTCCGTCTGCGAATTTGCCCGTTGCCAGCCATGGGCTGCGAACGTAGCTTGCCGAATGGAACCAAGACCATCGCCGTAGGATACTTACTTCACACGTGGGGGTGAGTGATACTGATGGTACGGGCCCTGGGGACTTTGGGAACGCGGCGAGACAGCTCAAGTCTGGGTATGACCGCAACGGATAAGGAGATCTTGAAGATTGGACACCGAGACCCATCTCCACGTCAAATGGCCGTGTCTTAGCCACAGGCTGGTGGTTCTGGAGTCGGACACAGCGTGGTGAAGCATGTGGAGGAAGCTGGTGGAAGGAGGCGCTTGACGTCAGATGGAGAGGGAGTTGTGCCACTGGAAGTTGAATTTAGTTCTGCGGATGGAGTAAGTATCTGGAGTATTGGAGGAGAATACTTGGTTGTCATTAGTGAGAAGTGACTGCGTGAGTGAGGCAGGCAGACAGTATTTATCTCCCGCATCTGGCTGCGCTCAGAGCTGCTTCCTCCCTTCGTTTCCTCTTCTGCTTCTTTTCTTTCTTTCCCATCCAAACACTTGATGCATACCGCTGCCATCTCGTCCTTGCATTCTCTACTCTTTCTGCCTGCGAGACTGGCTCTGTAGTTAGCTAAATTAGCTACTTAAATTGAACCAAGGCAATCCTCCCCAACGGGTCTTCCAACAGCCATACTATCTTAACTAGTTCATTGCGATCATCAAGTGTACCATACTCCACGTGATTTGAAACACCAACCACGTCACTTTCACTTTCACTTTCAGGAGATCTCCAAGCTACAAAAAACGGACTCTCAACCATCGAGAACCTTTCGTGGAGGATTTCTGGTCCTTGCGAATCCTCTCGTACCATATTCCTTTCTTGATACCTTCATCGAGGTCTGTTCTTGAGGGAAAACCACCATCATGCCATCCGACCCGACACTTTATCTCTACACGTCCCTGACGGCGGGGTCGTCGCACATCATCACCGCAACTTCGCGTCTCGAGACCATTCTCAAAGCCAACAAACTCCCGTTCCGCGCAATTGATGTCGCCACAGACGACAAGGCCCGTCAGCTCTGGGGCCGTCGTTCCAAGGGAAAGAAATTGCCAGGATTGGTGAAGTATGGGGAAATCGTCGGAGTAGGTCTTTTTCCAGGGCCAGTTTACAGTCCTGCATGATAGCAAGCCACGAACATACTGAATATTGATTTCTTTTTTGCTATGTTATAGGATCTCGAGCAGATCGAGGAATGGAACGAATACGGCGAGCTGAAGATGGTGATCAACACCTTCGAAGATCCCGACAACTTCATCTCAGAAGATAACCCCGCCTATTCGAAGCCCGCCGCTCAGACCAGTGCTACGACCGCTGCGACGGATACGTCAAAGTCGACCAGCACCGCGCGTATCCAGATCAAGAATCCGCCTGCGGAGGAACCCAGGGTCGAGGATCGCATCACCCTCGCGTTACGACAGGCTGGAGAGGAGGCTGCGTCCAAGGCGAAGGACAACCAGACGAGCAAGGCAATCATCAAACCCACGAACAGTACTTCTGAGAAAGAGACATCACCTACTTCTAAATCTGCTGAGACGACCAAGGTCGATGAGAAGGTAGAGAAGGAGAGCAAGAATGCAGAGGGCGAGCAGGCCAACACTGGTCGCAGGAGATCTGTCGTTCCCGCTGCTGAGATCACTGGGAACCCACGTCGGCCGTCCCTGGTGCCAGAAGTGGCTGCTGTGTCCAGTGCGAACTTCAGGGCTGAGAACGCGGAGGCCCTTGGGCTGGTGGAACATCACCGCGGGTCCATCATCTCTGCCACTTCTCCAGAGGAATCGAGCAGCGTCCGCAACGAGATCCGCAAGTCGATTTCTGAGGGCTCAAAGGAGTTGATCGACGCGCTACGGGGTGATCTTGCAGAGCAGAGGGAGAAGGAAGAGATCACGTCGACGCCTACGCCTATCGCGGAGGAAGACGCAGACACTCTGGTCCCTTCGAAGGCTGAAACTGGAAAGTCAGAAACACCCAAAGAGACCGAAGAGACTCCCCAGAAACAGGACCCCAAGGATGAGGTCCTAAGCGGCGCTAGCGTTCAGGACTAAAAGGATATCCTCTGCTTTATCTCCTTTCATTTCCATTCTGCATTCGTTTCAGGAGCATCTCGATTAGTCCTCATGAAGTCGATGATCAGTCAGTTACACTAGCTTGCGCATCCTCATTTATCGATACCATGTTATTCTACATTTGATTTTCGGTTGACTCGCGCACCAAATTGCCATGATTCGTCCGTTTCCATCATCGATCACGAGGTTCGAAAGGTCTCACATTAGCGGTTGGTCATATTTACACTCGGGTTGGTATCTATCCAGATTGAGCAAGTTCCAGTTTCGGTAGAATGTCCTCTTGTGAATACTCTACTTTTACCGATACCCATTCTGTAGGTGAGGTATGTTAACAATAGACTTTTTCTTCTCGCGAAGATATCATGTGTAGGGCCATGGTATTAAGTAGAGATCTATGGGAAAGACACTTGTACCCTACTACATCTTATTATCAGTGGATCCCCAACCACATGCACAATGCGTAGTCCTCAACATGGAAAACAGCTGGAGATCCCAGAGCGACATTTTGTCTCGGGACGATAGGACGATAGGACGATAGGACGATATCTCATATTCTTCATGCACAGTACATACAACAGGCCCAATGCAATGCAATGCAAATTCTCAAAGTGATTATTATCCTCTTTTTCCAACAGCACATCCACGCTCGACAAACGACCAATGCCAGAATAGAAAGTATTAATACAGAGGTCTATAATCTAGTTGTCAATTATAGGTACAGTACAACTTCCCCCGTCCCTGAAGGGGAAGTTGAAAGCCACGAGAAAGAAAAAGAAAAGGGATCTCCAACACGGAAGAGGTATAAAACCCAGAATTGTTGATAGCTTCTTTTCTTTTTCTTCGTGTTTCTTTTTCTCCTTCTTTTTTATTATTTTGCGAATATCATGATATCAGTCACTCACGTAACTAATACTCCTGCTGATCATTCCAATACAGCGTCGAATGGGTCATTTCGCCCATCGGTTCCAGCTCCCAGCCTAGGACGACTCGCGTCCATTGCAGAAGATGGCTGGCGAGCTTGATGTGGCCGACGTCCGTGGGGTGGTTCTTGGGGTTGATGTCGTTGTGGGCGAGGATGCCGTCCGTGTTGAAGTAGTGCACGAAGCCTTGGTCTTTGAAGTGCTCGAGGACGCGCATCGTTTCGGGCTCGTAGATGGTGGTACCGCGCCAGCCGGTGCCGGAGCGGACGAAGTCGCCCCATTGGGACTGCGGGGGTTAGTATAATTATTCACATGATATGAGAAAAAGGGAGGTGAAGAGCCTCGGTTGGTCTATTAAGGCACTGGATTGGGTGGGAGACATACCATAAGGACAACATCAGCATGGGGCCAGACATTGTGAATATCTTCGATCATCTCGATGTAAGCCTCCTCGAATTTATCGCCTGGGATCTCATTCGGGGGACGATGGTCGTTTCCACCCATTTGAAGAATGACCAGGTCGGCGGGCTGCTCGGCCGTCACGTCGTATTCTTCAGGCTCACCACCGTATGTGGCGCCAGCGCGGACACCGGGGTCGGATGCGTGGTGCCAGAACCATGTCTGGTTGAGGGTTAGCTTTCGCTCTGATGTCGTTGTGGAGGAGACAGATGAATACCATGCCGTGAGTACCACCGCCATAGCATTGGAGATCCGCGAGACAGACTCCTGGATAGGCCTGGTTCGATCAGTCAGTAAAAGCAACAGAGGTGGGAAGGACGGAACTGACGGTAATCGTATATTCAACATTACCTAAACCAGCTGCGTAGAGGAATGCCCACGAGGACAGAGTTTCATATGTAGCGAATTGGCCAGAGACGACGCTTTAAATCAGTCAGCATGCGAAAGCAAAGGGTAGGCGACATGTAACTCACGATCCTCCTATTAGTTCCACCTTCTTTTTATACTGTACAGGTCTCAGAAGACGGGCATCGCTGGCAATAGACACCCCAGCTATCTGAACTGTGCGGTACTGTCAGCAAGAACCGATTGACGGGACGGTTACACTTATCCCAAGCCCCAATTCGTAACTAAGAAAGTCAGTCTTAATCCATATATCATGTACCTGGACAGGAGGCATTCCTACCTCGCATCTCGAAAATGTTGTTATCAGGTACATCGTCACCATCGAGCGCCGTCTCAGGCCCGACAAAATAGTACGTCGAGTCCGCGGTCACGTTCGAGAATAGCCAGTCAAAAGACCCAATCCTAGCCAATTTAGAAAATGGACGGTGACTGTGATGCCGACCATGGCAATACATACCGGTAAGCTACCAAGGCTCCTTCGGACGTGCTTGGGCCAAAGGTTACAGCAAGCTGGGTGAATGTTAGTTTCTACTATCGAGAGACGTAGACGATCAAGAAACATACTTTCTTGCCCGAAAACCCAACTTTGATTCCAGGTGCTCTGGAAAAAGTAGATTAGTGCTTCTGTCATTTCAACACGAACAAGAGGGAGACGAACGACCACCCTGGACATCAATTAGCATCGTACATACCAATGAACAATCACGCGCCAAAAGAAGAAAAGAGAAAAGAAAAAAAAAAAAAAAAAAAAAAAAAACATACAAGAAATATGCTGACTATCCCAGCGCCCCTTGTAGGATATTTGGGGCACGTCAGGCCCATAACTTGTCCAAGTCTCATTGAGCTCGATCTTCTGAGCCTGCCCGGGCCACGGATCCAGTCTTTCGTGGCCGTTCTCCAGAATCGTCGCCGTGGCGCATAACGACCACGAAAGCAGGCTCGCGCCCAGCTGTAGCAGCTTCATCGTGGGCACACAGCAAGCAAAGACGCGGTCGGTGGTAAGTAATAGCTAGGGCCAAGCTATCGCTGATGTTCAACAACCGACATGGGACGTCCAAATTTACTTTCCGACTAGAATTCTGTTCTTTGTCTGTCTGTCTCTTTTCTCTCTTTTTTCCCCGGACGGATAGATAGGGCAGCAGAGCAGGGTCACCACCTTATGTGGCTAGAGAGCTTTCCAGGCTAGAAAGTCAGGGACTGGCCACTCGGAATCTGTTATCAATCCATCGTAACGCCCCCTAATTAGCTAAAATGTCTGGCTGATGACTTGGATCTTGGCCTGGAATTCTACCCTATAAATGGAATTCAAGGCTTGTCTGCCAAGCCCCCCGCGCGTTGGTCGGGGTTCGCTTCGAGAGAGAATGAGAACCCTATGGGAGAAGGTTAGACTGGGTCTCTGAACCAAGGGCGCAAGGCTGGGGAGCACATGGGAACGAACGAGAACGCTTTTCTTCACGGTAGAGCCTCGGGGAAAGGGGGAGATTAACTTAAAATAGTAAAATTCGCCTTCAGAGCCAAGTGTAACTATGTAAGTATCTAGTGAAGTCGAACCAGACAATCCGAGACGCCGAGAAAGAGCGGAGAGGAGAGGAGGATCAGATTGACCTAGATCAAAGAAAGGTCTTCAGGTCGTGTTCTGGCCCTGTACGAAGATAATACGCGCTGACAGCGAAAAAGGAGCGATGAAAGGCACAGTTGCAATGTGATACTTTGCTCTCGGGCAACTAAGTATTTAATCCTATTGCGCCATGGCGGATCCCGATGGCGATTGGCGGTGATGCCGCGTCGCCGGATGCGAATTAATTACTTAGTTACTTAGATAGTTACATTATTCGAAGTTGGGAACGGCCACCGCGTAAGCTGTCAACCCTCGACGATCCTGTCAGATAATATTAACTAACTTAATTCATTGATTGATTTACAGTAATACGGTCGGTTCTTGGAGTCAGGATGATCATCGCTGCTTGCAACGTAGCTGCAGTTTGACTAGCAGATTGTGCGACAACGTCTTTCTGGGCGCATAATCATCATCGATATATTACGGTGCAACTATCACGACGGTTTCGTGCAAGTATGTCGATTTCATGGTCGCTGGATAGAGTATCTAGCTACTGTACCTATACATAGTAGCGTACCATGGTAGCCATTACCGGAAATAACCATTGTACTCAAACAACACACAACAATCCATTCTTCGATCAATGGCCATTCTTTGATCTGGCAGCTGTTATCAGCCAGGGACGATCCGGCACGGTACATAAGTTCACCGATCGAGTTCATCTTTCTTGGCTCTCTTGGCTCTTCTCCGCAGTTCAACAGGTGCGCAATGCATCGATCAGCTGCTATCTAAGGTTGGAAATGGAATGCGGTGCTTGATTTTCTCTCCGTAGTTCTTATTACCATCCTAATCTCTGGCAGTAACTCTCCGATCGATCGCTCTTCATCGAGTACCATAGATTCACCATCTCACCTCATTTAGTTCATCTCGCCCAAGGAGCATTAGATTACATCAATTAAGGAAACATGTTGACTAGCATGCACATGTCATATCATACCTCCAACTCCAGACTCACGCCTGCTTCACCTTTCGATTCCTTTTCTTAGGCACGCGTATCAGCCAGTACAAGAACACCGCTGCGATGACATTGAACCCAGCATATCCGAACAGAATCCCGATATTCCGCCACCGGTCGGAAAAGTAAATGCTGACCGTACTGAGGTACTGATCCGTGGTCGCCATAGAGCAAAACTCGCAATCAGACGTCGCAGCTGGGTTCATCACTCGACCGCCCGCATAACTGATATATGGATCTAGGAAAGCAGAGCAGTTCATTCCGGACGGTGGGCTGAGATGTAATAACTCGATACTGGAGCAGGTGATGTCGGCTCGCGCGACGCCAGTGGACAAAACCGCCGATACTAGATAGTTGAAGGGCGAAACGCGATACATGAAAATCCAGAAGCCAGGAAGCGAGGCTTTGGGAACGAGAACTCTGTCGAGGATCTTGTCAGCCTGTCACGATTGTCAGGAGTCTATCTGGTTTGCCTTACCCGCAAAACACCAGGCATAACGAGAACATAAGCTGCGCGATGTTGCCGCCGGTCTCCGCCTGTTCTATCCCTGCGATGACCATGGAACAGAACGTGGACGTAAAGATCATCAAGACGAGAACTAATAAGAACATTGTTCCTCCCCGTGATGCTACCGCATGGGTAGGATAAGCATTGCGGAAGAGTCCTATAGGATAATACCAGCAAAAGAACATGGGTACAGCCATGAACATGTTCCACGGCAGCTCCACTACGATGCTGGCCAACATGAACGCTTTCCAAGAGTAAGCCTTGGATGGGCGCTCGCGCACTTCGTATAGGGCTCGTTGGATCACGAAAAACGGCATCATCTGCTGAACCAGGCTTGGGAAGATGACCAAGAGCATAAAGATGGCGAACATCTCGTTCTGCAGCCCTTGAAGACCGTTCTGCTCCTTCCAGAACGTGAAACCGATGAAAAGCGGCTTGACACATTAGTACATGACGAATATTGGACAATGGAAACTTACAGGAATAATGCACATGGTGGCCTTTGCATAGATATATCCGGGACTTCTCCAATATTGTTGGAACATGCGTCGCAAGCATACCAGGAACTGATACCAGAGGGGCATTGCGAATTCTCCATATCCAGCAGCTCGCGGAACTTGGGGTTTCTGAGATAGTTCTGTCTTCATCTGGACAAGCTCTTGTCGGATATGAGTGCGTTCGCTGCTTTGATTCCATATCTCGGGCCAGTCTTTATCAGTATGAGACCCAGGAGCTGCTCCTATGACTTCTAGCATCCATTCCGCAGGGTTGGCATTGGGTGGGCATTTCGGGGCACCTTTCTCTTCAAAGTACCGGATGAGTGTCTCCATGTTTTGGCCGAGCTCCCCAAAATACACCGTCTTGCCTCCCTGCGCTAGGAATAACAGCCTATCAAACGTCTGCATCAGCATTGCCGAGGGCTGATGAATCGTGCATAGAATCGCTTGTCCATGATCAGCCAGTTTGCGCATCAAAGTACATATCGACCAGGCCGTCTGGCTATCTAGACCGGACGTGGGTTCATCGAAAAACAGCAGAAGATCAGGCTTGGCTGCGATTTCCACACCTATAGTCAATCGCTTGCGTTGCTCGACATTCAGCCCTTCCCCAAGAACCCCAACAATTGCCTCCGCATACTCTTCCATACCAAGCATTTTGATCACTTCTTCCGCGTAGGCCTCCTTTTCTTTCCGTGGAACGCTAGCAGGTTGGCGGAGTAATGCACTGAACACGATAGCTTCACGGACCGTGGAAGTCTCGAGATGCAGGTCTTGTTGTTGCACGTACCCCGTTTTACGCTGGAAGGAATCATCTCGCGGTCTGCCATCAACGAGCATCTCGCCACTGATAACGCCCATCGTGACTCGATTTGCCAGAACATCCAATAGCGTGGTCTTCCCTGCTCCGGTGACGCCCATCAGAGCCGTCAGAGTACCAGGCTGAACCCACCCGTCAATATGGTCCAAGATACGACGAGGTTGGCCTTTGATCTTGATGTCGTAACATACGTCCTGCCAGTGAAACACTGCCGTCTGTCTGACAATCGCCGCTGTCTGATCCTGCCTGCCCTGTCCAATTCCATGCTTTTCGTGCACGTATCCATCCTCGGTGTCATCCTCACGGTGAATCTTCTTCATGAAGGCAGGTATCTTCCCACGCGGAAAGACAAGGATTTCTCCCTTAGATGGCTTCGCGCTCACATATTCGCTGGAGGCGATATATGCGAACAGAAATGCAACGAAGAAACAGACCAGAATGCCGAAATTGCGCCAGAGGTGGGATCTATAGTACTGGAACGTCGTATTGATATAGGCGTCTCCGTCTACAAAATTCTGACCTGCTATCGCTCCTTTTTCGGAGCAAATGACTGAGCCTCCACTGACCCGTTCATAACCAGGACCTGATGGAATGTACTGAGAGCATGGGAAGGGCCTGCCGCTAAATTCGTTGACCATGAGAGACTCAAAAGCATATGCGATTGGATTGAGATAGTTGATCCACCGGAACCAGGGGTGCATGTCTCGGATAGGAATCGTGAAGCCTGTGTAAATGCAGAGGGCCAACATGAAAATCGAAGATGGCGTCATGGCTTGAGCCATCGTGCGGGATATGGCACCGATCCAACGGAAGATGTTCGACATGGTCAAAGTTGTCGAAACAGAGAACAGGAAGAAGACGAAGAAGTGACCAGGCGTACGCCGCAGGTTGGTCATAAAGTACAAGATTAGGTTGAAAACGATGGCCACCAGAAATTTCGAAGGGAGATCAACGATCATAGAACTAATCGCTTCCGCAGATGGGTGATAAAGTGCATATTTGTTATGCTTCTCGACTATGGGGCGTTGTTGCCAAAGGGTCAGGATCTCCAGCGCACTGGCAAAAGCATTCAGCAATATCGCGAAGAAGAGCAGGGCACCTCGCGCAAAGAAACTGCCAGTGTTGTCTTGTAAATTGTAGAATACACTGGAGACAATCAAAGCCATTATCAGGTTACCAATGATGGTCGCCATTGTCATGCTTGTATCTCCCCTCAGACGCCGAAAACCTCTCCACATGCAAAGGCGAATTTGCATCGGATATGATAGTGTGTATGGTGACTTTGCCGGAGTTCCTGTAGCCTTCTCTGCAGCACGCGAGGCCACAAACTCTTTGAGCTTTTCACCTCCCAAGGGATATTCGGCTTCGTATGCTTCGATCTCCAATAACAGCGATTGGCGTTCAAAGCTTTCCTTCCATCGGGTTGCAAATTCGTCAGGGGTATGAGGAACACGGGCTTCGAATCCGCGGCGGATCTGTCTCTCCGCAGGGTTCGTCAGGGATGTCAGAAAGTCAGCAGTCGTTTGTCTATCCGGGCAATAGAAGCCCATGTCCACGAAGAAACGCTTAGCGTCAGCAGCTTTCCCGAAGAATATCTGACGTCCTTCATATAGTACTGTCACCTTATCGAAGATCTGATAGCAGTTAGCCAGACGCTTTCATGGGTATAATCAGATGGAATGCGTACATCGTATATGGCTTGTCCCGCCTGGTAGATGGCCACAATTGCAGCTGATCCGGTGTACCTGGTGGAAAGACGAACGGTCTTGACAAACTCCAGGGCTGTGGAACTGTCCAGGCCGCGGGTGCTGTTATCCCAGCATTGCAGAGGGCTTTCACAGAGCGTCACCTCCGCAATACTGACTCTCTTACGCTCACCCCCTGAAACGCCTCTGATATACTCATTCCCAATGCGAGTATTGATGGTGTGAGTGAGTCCGAACGTGGCCATAACCACATCGCGCATGTGCTGCGCGTATTGATCGCGACTAACCCCGGGAAAGCGATTCTTTGGAGCACGCGCATGGGCAGCGAATAGTAGCGTATCACCAGCTGTCAGCTGGGGGAAGTGGATTTCTGTCTCTGCCTGGTAAATGACCTCCCCACGAAACTGGCTATGCATATCACTCCAAGATATTCCCTGATATTGGATATCTGCCCCGTGATCTATGTAGAAGCCATGAGTCTCTCCAGCGATTGTCTTGAGGAAAGTAGAGCAGCCACTGCACACGTCAAACAATTGTCATTGGCGCAGAAAACAAAGTCAATGATCACTTACCTTCCGGGTCTTCCCAAGACGACTAGCATCTCACCACTCTTAACAAGGCCTTCAAAGTTCCGCAGGATATCAATCCGTACTGACTTTCGATAACCTAGTACTCCTTTAACCCATTCTGCGGCTTTGAGCCACATATTAGCGACGTCCATCTGGTAGTCAGCAGCCGTTCCATATCCATAGACGCTGAGGTTCCTGAACGACAATCCAGCCGTACGACGAGGGTAGCGTTCTGGATCGCGCGAAGCGATCTGCAAGGTAGACTTGAGCCATTTGCGAGGGTTGAAATCACCCGAGTTTGGATTCAGCTCAGGGTCTTTATCACACTCGAGAAAGGGGTTTCGAGCGTCCTCGAAATGGTCACCACTGCTTTGGCGCGATATCTGGGACATCTGTCGCGCAAGAGACGTGAGTTGCTTCTCTTGACGCTCCCCAATGTTATCGTCAGTAGGTGTTGTCCCCGCCAGTTCTTCATCAACTCCATCACTGCGTCCATTTCCAGACATCCCAGAGGGATAAGAGCTTTGCTGAAGATCTGCTATAGCTCTAGTCGAAGTCACAGCAGCCCCGAAGGGCGCTGGAAACTGAGGTTCGACCATAGAGAGTACAAGCAGAGGCTACTTCATCGAGATCTAGAAGTGACTTGGACGAGATAGTGCAGAAGTACCAACAGAGGCTGGTTGTTAGTCAGGGGAGGAGAAGGAGAAAGAAATAATTACTGGACAGTGTAAATGGAAATAAGGACGCGTCGGACAAATAACCAGACAAGCTCAGTGTTGTGGTTCAATGACGACTTCAGCGTTGGGCGGTCTTTATCTTCAAACCGACCAGGGTCACTGCCCAAACAAACGGCAAAAACCGAGCATATCGGCGCCAGCATGTAGAAAAGATCATTGGACCAGACCAGTAGGAATTCATTACATGCCGGAAAAGGCTCAGTGAATAGGAAAGGATAATCAAAATGGAGTGAGGTGCAAGCACACTAGAGTAAGTTAGTTCTGACTTCACTTCCAGACCCTGGTTAACTCCTAACCACCTGGATGTTGGTTAGTACTATCCGCGGTCAAGACATTCAAACTTCCTCCACACCAGTCAATGTGAGCAAATGCAAGAACGTCCTCAGAAAGTACTACAGCTAGCTGCAGAGAAGACCAGTCAGTTTCAGAGACGAAGTTGAGGTTACCAGAAGACGTCACCCGATGACAAGAAACATGCGGGGATGCGTTACGAGCTTTACGAGCGAGCTGATGAGAAGCGTCAGTTCATCTGTCCCAAACAGGCAAATGCAGGCCGTTCAATCCTCCTCTTGTGCTGCCCCGGACCCCGCGGTCCCCGACCCGAGCTTACAGGAAAGCTTCCATACTTCAATCACCGTTAATGGGGTCGGCGATAGATAATAGGCGCTGGACATCGGTAGCTATAGACTGCTGCCCTAGACGAATCGGAAAAGGGGAGCAACCCATTTGCCGTCAAAGAGTACGATCCATGTATAGCATTACAAAGAACTCCAATGAGCGTCATCCGCTGACCGCCACTGTCAATCCGGTACTTTTATACTCATTCACTTCCATCTATCATAGATATGTACTGTACATATATGTACATACATATGTACATGAAAAGTTATTCAGCGGTATATTCCGATAGAATACTGAGATCTGACCTCTTGCTACTCCAGTAGTGTCATAGCACATTCATCAAAAATCATCTATACATCTCATCCCCAATGAGGAAGCCAATCCGGCCAATTTGTCGCCAGAAAAACCTCAGGCGGTTCATACGCCAGGCAGCGCAACACCTCAATGGTCAGATACAACCTTGTCAGAAAATACGGCAGCATCAGCACCAGTGACAGAAGATTCGCAATATAACCCGTTGCTCTGGTCTTTCCTCCACGATGCAGTCGAGATCTGATCCAGTTCATCAGAGAGTTACACATCCCACCAACCAGGGGTCCGATAGTCAGAAGAAGACAGGAGATATGCCAGAGAACCCGCTCAGTGGATGTAGGGAAATGTGAATTCCAGGACAGACAATGGATCCCACCAAAGAGGACCGCACCCACGATTAATCCGGACTGAAAGTGAAATATTCCTTTCGGTTCTTGTTGGAAGTCAATTGGTTTCAGCGAGACGGCATGATCCCATCGATAACATGGATGGAAACAATTGTTCGATATCCAGGGACGCATGCGATGCGGACCAAAAGTCACTGGCCCAATAATACCGAGCGCTGTGACTTCCTGAGCAGTCGGTCGTCGAGTAGCAGTGATATAGCAGGAAGCCTCCACGCCTTGAGGCTTATTCCACATAAGAAGATAGGTAAAGAAAGAGCACACCGCGAAGCTGAGGACTGAGATCTCCATTTGTGAACTCGGGAGGCCTTCAGTTTGTCGAGAAATGAGCTGCAGAGCCAGCCAGATAACCTGAATCAGCGTGAAGGTCTTAGCCAGAGAATCACTTTTGCTTTGATCATCGAGGACCTCCTTGGGGAGGGATGGTAGAGAAGTGAGAATGCCACATTGGCGCGCTAGAAGCAACTGCGCAGCATCAAGATACCAGACATTTCCCTGCAGGGCACAGACGTTGTGATACCATCTCATCAGATTTATATGATGCATATCCAACGTGGCATACTCATCCAAAGCCCTGAAAAAAGCCTCACGATTCTTCAAATCCACTTCCCAGTCAAAGCCCGTCAGGCCTTGAAACTCATACACCCGCTCAATATACCGGTTTGGACTCCATGCCGAGCTCTGCATAAGACTGTAGATAGCATCTCGCATGTTCTGCACCGGAGTAATCGGCTTTTTGGATTCAGCCTCTTCACTACTCTCACCTTCCCCTCCATCTAGGGACTCCTGATCCATGACCGAATTAGATATACCACGCTCCCCCAAGACACGACAGGATTCGACATCCCTCTCAGAATCATCACTGCCGTCTCCCCTTTCCACCCATTCTTGTCCCTCGCCGTGCTCAAACCTCACAACAAAGCCACCCATATTCGCATAATAAGTATGCACCGTACTCCAATCCACCCCATCCTCTCTCGCATACGCCTTCAATCGCGGATTCATACCTCTCGCCGATACTAAATCCATCAAAGCCTTCGCCAACAGAAATTCCGGCGCGACCAGATTCAGAATCATCCATCGGACCTCGCGATTAAGCAAATAGCCCTTGCGTTTCAGTTTCCTGTTCATCTTATATATGCGACGATTGATGGGTTTCTTCCCAGCCCGCTTTCCCTCCGATGAGGAATGGTATTCTTCCAGGTCGAGATGCCATTGTGGGGGGAGATTGAGATGCTGGATTGACCAGACGCATAGAATAAGAATGGAGAGGGAGCTCCAGATGATATCGAGCGTTCCACGGGTGTTGGGCCCAGAGACGTAGTGAGTGACGTTGGTTGGGATTGTACAGTTGCCTGAGAAGGTGGAGGCGGTCATTTAGGTCTTGTACAGTAAGTATTAAGTACATGTACCATATGTTTACATGATTTGCCTTTCAGAATCACGATACAAAGATGATTGTTTTCTTTGGAACAATGATGATAAAGTGCATTTTCTTGTTCAAAGTTGAAAACAGCACTCATTCTCATCCCCTCCATTCTTGGAAACCGCTCATCGAGAACTGAAACTTGCTAAAGCATTCATATGCATAGCCGGCGCGTTCTCTGACGAGTAGCTGATTGTATACAATTACAAGCATACCTAACCGCTGAGAAAAAGTACCGTGGCTTAGCGCCCTGGACGTCAAGAGATATTACTGGCCCCATGTGATATTCTTTATGCGCTGGGGCGCAGCATGTCGATGGGCTACCTACGTATTGGCTCAGTGCAATGGTTGCCACTAATAATATCCTATGCAGTTGATCTTCTCGCGGTCTCAAACTCGATTTGTCGATTGGCGTCCACTACATTGCCATTCGTCGAATCTATCCGGGCTACGGAGCTCTACGAAGTTGGAGGTTTCAGCTCATGATGCCATCTAGATCGTGCTCCGTCAGTTGTGTTACTCACAGCGTGCTGAGTTCGGGGTCTCCACACTCCGCATCTTGATACTGTGCAAAGGTCCCACAGGATCTATCTACCTACTAATCCATCGGTTATACGATAACGCTTTCAACACCACAGAGATGATTAGGATAATTATGGTTCTCCACTGAACTATATCAAAGACCCAATCACTCATTGAAAGGTCCGAAATGGCTAGATCATTTTAGATGTCGGAACTAGGCACGTGGAATGATTACCTGAATATATATATGGCCTTCTGAGCCAAAATACTGATATCAGGAACCGGAGAGGTTTTAACCAAAAAGGACATATCTTGACCGATGCCAGCTATGGCAGCGTTCCATGCGCACAAGACGTGAACATTAACAAGTTACAACATTTTGCCTATTCCGATAATAGCTTGTCCATACCCAATGTGGACGTGACGTGAAAAGCTGCAGACAAAATAGAAGGGAAAAGAAATCGATCAAGTATCCAAAAAGTTGAGCCGGATATAGAAAAAAAAATGGAGTATATAGCACGCTCATCCAACCGAGCTTTGCGCAACCGGCAGTATTAGGAGAGCCTAATCTGACGCGGTCGAATGGATGCGGATATATAAGAGCGAAGGAACAGAAACAGGGCGGTCATATACGTATAAGGCGGCGCCAGCATGTGGCGGTCGGTCGTCTCCTAGTGCGATGAGTTCTAGCAGAACTCAAGGCACTCGATGCAGTCGAAGCAGCACTCGCAGGACTCCTCACAGAGACACAAACAGCACATGGCCGCCAGACTATTACGCCGCATCGTGGCAACCAATTAGCCACGTACATCCAAACGAAGGGATAAAAGCAATAGGACAAGGCACACATACCAGGCTCCCAGACACCCTCTGTCCTTCTTCTGTTTGGGTGGAGCTTGCTGCTGGTATTGCATCTACTCATTGTTCCATCGTCAGTATACCGCAAGCCATCGACCGACTGATGGTCTCCAATTGAAATCCTCGATAGGATCAGGATCACGGAAGGAATCGACGTACACCAGGTGGCGGGTAACCCTGCTGGGGATAACCCTGGGGAGGGCCGTAGCCCTGGGGAGGATAGCCCTGCGGCGGGTAGCTAGACAAAGAGAAGTCGTCAGTCAGAGAACAAAGGATTCTTGAAGCTAGAGAATACAAAGATACAGCACGTCGCCTATCGAACGACTACGAAGCCGGAACAAAGGGCCACATACGACTGAGGTGGGTACTGGGGCTGCTGGTAGTAGCCCTGATTCGACATGATGGCGGTAGATACCCCTGTACTCTATACTTCGGATGAAAAAAGAACAATAACGACGATATACCAGTAACACAACACAACAATATGGGATGAAAGGAAGAGGGAAAAAGACAAAGGAACGATGAAGCGGAGCTTCTCCCCAAGGGCGTTGCTCGCCGACCGGGGGGGGGGGCAGGATTGCCCAGGGCACAGTGGGCCACGACAGCCGGTCGGGCGCAGGCCGAGAGGTCATAGGGCTCGCTGAGGGCCAAGCTGCAGCTGAACCGTGGATGCTGGCCAGGAGGTTCGTGCCGAGCGAGAATACATCTTCATTACCCTCCTGGTGCGTTTTCTCGATTCTTTTCGATCGTCACCCGGTACATAGTCACTGCATCTCTCTGTCTTCATCAGTAGAGCCATCCATTGTCCCTCAAGAAACGATACTGACGATTGTCATTAGAGCATGCCGTTCCGGGCTGAAGACACTACCTATGGTAGTACCTATGACTACCTCCGTACGGAGTAGAGTCCTGGACCATTCAAGACCGGTGCCACAGAACCCCGCTGATCCTGCGCCGGTCCCAATGTTGCGAAGACACGGATGGAACGAAAAACCAGCCCTACCAGCCAACCTCGTCAGCGCAGCCACCGAAGCCACTCTTGACACCTCCACTCCACACCGACGATGGCAGAAGAGAGGTCGAGAGAGGTCGACAGGCCTCAGGCTAGAGCGCTAGTCCCAATCCCTTCTCCTGAACAGGTATAGAGGTCAATCAATCAATCAGCGGCTGGCGATCTTTCCTTCGGGACTCGTCACGGAGCGCCTCCAAAAATGATAGATAGCCATCATTTCTGCTGAAAGGCGAATAACGTGTCCGGAGCGATATAATCTGGAGTATTATTACTCCGTAGATAGAGAACCATAGATAGCAGAACCGCAATGATCCTGTGGCTTGACGTTTTGTCATTGCTGATCACGGGCGACACGTGTTTTTAGCCCTGTCAACCTCCTCGGTTTGCGATGTCAATTGTTACTTAATTCCTTACCGACTGGTCCCGGCGGTGTGATACTCTCTTCATCGGTCGCTGCAGGTATAGATGACTAATCTCGTCCGGAGGGTAAGTTAGAACAGTTGTATCTATCGCATTCCACGACTTAACTAGTGTGTGGACGAGACGTTGTCCTAGTCTAGAGCTGGTCCTGTTGAACGCACTGTCGAGTACCTCGAAAAAGGAACGATCATCTCCGACTCAGCTAAATGAGTACGGAGAAGACAATACAGATTCTAGAATCGACGTGTTGGTTAGCATCTGGTGGAATAATGAACAGCCAGTGAAACTCATATATTCTTCAGTAGGATCTATTATCCGCTTCATGGCAGTATGGCTGCGACATTAAACAATGGCGTTGCTCTCAGTTCATTCCATGATAAAGAGAGAGAAAAGAGAGAGAGAGAGAGAGAGAGAGAGTTAACCATGACATATCACGGGACTCCCCGCGTCTGTTTCTGGCAACTGGGCCACCTTTGGCCGATGATCATGGAACATATCCCGCGGAGCGACCCGTGAGCCGGCTGGGCGTCGATATAAAAAGAAAGTGGACGAAATGCTTGATTCGAGGTCAAGTCTATGCTATAGACGGAAACGTCAGGAAGTATTGAATGCGTGGTATCATATATCCCACTCACTTCATTCGCTATTCGCTATTTGCTATTGGAGATATATCTATTCTAATTAACTACTTCATTGTCTCTCCAAGACAGACCTTCGACTGATAGTACGTAGCTCTCTTGCTAAATTTATTGCTCTGCCTAGCACCACATTAGTCACGTCATCGTTCCTCCAAGCTCTGCACAGCCACGAGTCTCAGATGCGCAGAAAGCATCTAAGATGACCTAAGCAGTCAGCCCAGATTGGCGTTCCTCCAAGAGACATGATTGTGGCAATAGAATTTAGATTCTGATAGAAACTGCATTGAGAGCGCAAGGCCCGTCGAAGAATCGAATGGAGTAACACTCGCATTATTCGTACTCTTTCGTGATCAGTTCTCTGACCGCCCAAAATGACTAAGTATACATCAAGGCGTATGTCAAGCTATGAACAGACGACCATTAGGAAGTATTAAAGGGTAATTAGGAAGAAGATCATTAAACGTCATATCATAGACTCGTGCAGGCGTGGCCTTGCCACGGACCTTGACGATTATTAACGGCCGATGTAATTCGGCCAGGTATGACTGGAAAGGCAGAGGCAAGCCTCCTGATGTAAGTAAATAGATAAGAAAAGCAGATAAGAGTTCCAACTGAACCACAATATTGAACAGGGATGAGATGAGAAGAGAAAAAAGAGAAAAAGAGAAATGATAAGAGAAGAGAAGAGAAATGAAAAACGAAATCTTCGTAAATCAATAAAATATGCTGTTCAACAGCAGATCATGCAACGTACTGGTCGATCTCAGCAGGCATCTGCTGAGGTTCGACATAGAAAGGGTTGTCAAACGATGAACCAACGTTCACCGTGGGAAGTGCATTAAACGTGTCATATCCGTTACCCATGGCTGGGTCCCAACCCAACGATGGCGGCTCATACTCGAAAGTCGCGTCCTGCGCGAAATCCGAAGTTGCTGTTGTCGTCGTCGTCGTGGTGGGGTAAGCAGAACTAATGACGGTGGATGGCTGCTGGGGAATCGCATTGTTGATGTCTTCACCCAGCGCATCTTCATCGATAAAGTTCTGCGCATTCTCTAGCACAATCTCCTCCTTTTGCTCCATCCAGTGCTTCAAGACCTCCATGGGCGGGTGATTTCCACCACCCTTGCCCCCGCGCTTCTCGCTGTCCTTGCCACGGCCTCCCCGTCCCCGTTGACACGGGTTGAAGTGAGTCCGTCGCAAGTGCGCAGCGGCATTGTAGTTGGCGCCGTAGCGCTTGCCGTTGCGGCACGCCTTGCAGTTGGCAAGGAATGTCTTGTCGGGCGAGATGTCGACGCAGACCCAAACCTTGCGCACAACCGAGTGAACACGTTCGATATGTCGTCGAAGTTCGTGCTCGCCGTGAAAGCCATCAGGCTGGTCGGTGCAAAGAGTACAATACGTCTTGGGACGAGGTGGGCGCTGGAAAGACGCCTTGGGAATGGCGGCCACCTCTTTAGAGGTACCATCTTCAGAAGCAATGCGGATCATCTTGTGCTGCTCAGCCGGTTTCGACGATTTGCTGTTGTTCTGCAGCTTAGGGGCGATTGGACGTGCGCCCTGAACAATCTGTTCTTGAGTTCTCCGAGCAGCCCTTGACTGCTGTGATGTAGACGAGCTGTCGCTTTCGACAGACAGGGAATGCTTCATCTCCACAGCGGCAGATGAAGATGGAAACAACGGGGCAGAACTAAGAGGATGATGAAATGTGCCAGGGGTAGGGGCAGAACTGGAAAAGAAAAGAGGAGTAGAATCGGATAAAGGAAACTGAACATGATTCATGTTTCGGTGAGAATGAGAAACGGAGGTCGGAAAAGGGACCTCTTGAGGGGATGATTTGTGCGCGAAATCAGATGAAAAGGGAAAATCGAAATTGCTTTCAAGATTCGATCCAGTGGAGTCGAATCTGACCATGCCAAATCCTCCGCACAATGACTCTGTAGTCGCACTGCGACTCATTTCAGTTGCGGCGGTCGTCGCGACCGTCAGTTGATCTGACATAGGTGAGCAAGAAAGCCCGCCAAAGACAGGCTGCTGGAATTGCTGGTTTTGTTGCACACCCGCAGACCCAGAGTCCACAGGGGTGCTCAGAGATGCAGCAGACGTACCCTGGGCCTGGAGATCCTCCAGGCACTGCTGAGTGTACTCCAACGGGGAGTACTCGTCGACATTGTCGAGACGGAGTTGCGATCGCTGCGGTCCAGAAGATTGTCGGGTTGCTGCTATCGACTGCGGACGGTGAGAGACCGGGAGTTGCTGGCTCCGCGAGCGAACCATACCAGCCGCTCGTGATGACGGCCCTTTGTTGGCGATGGGAGAAGTTCCAGTCCGAGATTTCGTCGTCGGCGGTTTCTGGTTCATTTGGGGAGCTGCTGGTGACGAAGCATGCGACAGGTCACGCGTCAGGTCAATAGCAACGGGGTGTTCCGGAGTCTGCCAAACGTCAATCCAGGAATGTCGGAGAAGGGGTAGAGAGAGATGGGATGCAGCAGGGACGGATGTTTAGAAAGGAGCCAAAGGTCACATACGGTGGCACGTCGTTTTGCCGGTGGGATTCCAGAAGGGAGCGTCCGGGGTACGTCTTGCCGTGTCCTCTTTCCAATGCTGTCTGGAGGCGAAGCGTTGGCGGCGTTGAGCATGTTGGAAGCATTGGTGGAGATAGTCTGAGGAGTGGTCATGAATTGACTGAGACGTTGGCTCCAGAGATGATTGCGTTCCAATTCCGAAAGATGGGAGTGCTGAACCAAAAAGGCGTCCCGGTAGCCAGAAATAGCCCTCGTAAATAACTCGTCGTCCGTGATACTGACGGCCATGGTGGTGAGCTCCTTCTTGGAGATGTTTTGCTTCAGGTGGTCCAGTGGCTGCTATCAGTATCTCTAATCGGAAGAGGGGAAGCAGTTTAATC
The DNA here is from genome assembly GCA_023624055.1 of Paecilomyces sp. PK2413. Lineage (NCBI taxonomy): Eukaryota > Fungi > Ascomycota > Eurotiomycetes > Eurotiales > Thermoascaceae > Paecilomyces > Paecilomyces sp. PK2413. Next base: position 826,493 of record JAMADQ010000011.1, on the reverse strand, counting down.
TTTTAGTATAGCGCACGGTCAGCTTGGAGGCATGTAATAATAACGATGGCCTTATTTAGGTCCGCACTCACTGGAGGTAGTAGGACGGGCGTATAGATCGTTTTGGTGGTCCGCGGGTAGGACAAAGTATAGAGACGAGCAGCGAACAACAACAAAGTCCGCAAGGTTAGAGAGACAACAGTGTAAGCATCAACAGTGAAGGTCGAGTATACTGAAGAGAAGCAGAGGGAAAAAACGACCGGGGAGTCGAGCAATTAATGAACGGTAGCAGGAAGAGGTCTGCCGCTAGCCCAGTTATGGATACGAGCAGTCAGCATCAGCAACGAGTTTCCGGGGAGCGGATGCCAAAGGGAAGCACAAGTGCAGCTTGAAACAAGACCTCATGAGCATCTGGAGGCAGTGGGTCAGCAAGAGACCTGGAGCTTCGAACGGCGTGGACGGCCAAAGTTCGCAGCACCGGCACGCAGGTTTTTCCAGTGACCCTGCAGGACGCTTGGAGAAGCGATCTGGTGATGGGAGAAGCTATCCAGGTACGGCCTTCCGGCCTGGTGAACGGGCCAGGAGCGAGACATGACGGCGATGGGCAGTTTGGCAGAATGGAGCGGAGAGTTCGACGGACAGTGACAGATGGAGAGCACAAGAAAGACGGAGAGCCGTGCACGCTGAAGTGAGGCAGCGAAACGGATCGCTCAGCACCAGAGCCGGGCCAGCGAGAGCGCTCCAGCGTGCGTTGGTCTACGAACCGGTGCTGCTCGCTAACAGAGTCATCTCCCAGGGGGTCCGTCCAGAAGGCCGTTTTTCCTGCTGGCGACAGAGTCCAGAATGTCCAGATTGCCCAGATTATCCAGATTATCGCCCAGAATGCCCGCAGCCGCCCCTATCGCCAGCCCAAGACGGTCCCCCGACACGCCTCCAAGAATGCCTACGAGGTAACGAGATAGGTCCCCCAAGGCCTTCCCTAGCCTCTCTAGGGGCGCCCGGACAATCCCCTCCAAGGCATCGCCAGGCCAGAGCAGAGAGCTGTACGCCTACCAGACGCTCGCTCGAGTCTCTGTCTGCCACGTCGTCGCGCACCACGAAGGAGCCACACACTGATAGGGAATCCATGACCCAGTCGGATGCCTTCAACATCGTCCATCTCACTGCACTCGAATCGGGCGCTGGACGGCGTGCTGTGTGACCCCCTACAGACGCGTCTCACCACCTACCCCCAGAGGATTCAAACCTCAAACGGTTTGGGGTGGGAGGAAGGAGACTGCTGTTGGCATCACCCCCAAGTCGAGCGCATCCTGTCGTCCGTACCACCGTCGATGATCAGATAGAGACAGTGCAACCGATGCCCAGACCAGTATAGCTTGCGGCAGAGCTTCCGGGTCCTGATCCTAGCTGGTCACCGTCGAAGATCCTGAATCCGCTGAGTTGCCAATTCCTCACGATGATCTGCTCGCCATGTCCTAACCGGGCTTCGCGTCTTTACTAATCATAGCACCGTGATCCCACTATCGGCCACTATCTGTGTATCTAATGAAGGGCCAAACAGGATCCATCGTGTGCACGACATCTTGCCCTCGAGAATTGTGACTAACCACGCCTTGGTCACCAATGTCGAGACTGAGCAGTAGTGAAAACAGTGCAACATTCTCATGTATGCCATGGATAGAAGCACACCGCAAAGGGATAACGGTCGTCATATGGCCCTCATCCTGCTTACAAGCTAAGCTCCTGGAAATCCGTTGCACTGACTTCCCCATGGCACCTGGGACATTCTGTGTCTATCTCCGTACAAGCAGTGCTCAACTCCACCCCGTCTTTCACCCCACGATCGAGCAAAAGAAAAGAAAAGGTGCTGCTAACTACTGCTGGAGTGCCTTCATCTTCTTTTCCCCTTTTGTGATACTGTCCTTGTAGGCGAAACTCCCCGTGTCTCCACAAGTTCTACCCATCGGATATCCGACAGATGTTTATGCCCATGGAAAGATTCCAGACTTCGAGTCAACTCCCGCTAGAACCAGTAATATGATCATTCGTCCTCTCCATCTGGAGGATGGGGGATCGACCAGTGAAAGACGGTCGCCAATAGTGTTGCGGGTTTGGCGCAACAACGGTGCGGTTTAGCATGAATCTGGAAGTTCTCCTGATCATTTCTGATCGTTATTATATTATTCTCCCCCGCTATTTGGGCTCCGCGCCAGATCCCAGGCCCACCCCGTTGGTGCTGCTTTCCCCAAAAGGGGTATGATCTCAAGATCTCCGTACCATCGAAAGTACTTTCCAAACACCTCATCTCACCGCCGTGCCGTCTCCATCTACTTTGCTTGTCTGGGAAAAGGGTAAGTGATACCGACAACAGGGGGTGATCTAATAATCCGACTTAGCAACGCGAAGATCTTGGCTTCACGCTGGGGACGGTTCAGAACTTCAGATAGCTGGTTCATGTCCGTCATTTCGCATAGAACTCGATCAAAGACTGGTCCTCGCGCCGTTTCAGGGTCCTGGAAAAGACAATTTGCTGAGAACGTACGGAGTACATACATACCATAGGGAATATACGCAGTGGGTCCTTCGTGATAGTCAGATCAATAATGATCATAATGGTCTTTGAGTCATGGTACGTGTACCTGAAGCACTCGTGAAGTTTGACAGCTGTCGTGTGTACGCAATATAGTGCACAGTTCTAAGTTACAAAGAGGGAAAGCTACGAGACTGAAACACGAGTCCGAATTATTACCGGCTTCGAGTACGGAATAATTAATACAAGCAGATACATTTCCGCGGGAGATTATTAGTAAATTTAGACTCGAGCAGAGTTTATCGTGAGCGATGCAACAAAGCTGTGCCGTGAGTAAATTACCGTCAAACTAAACTCTAGCACATAATAATGTTTCTTACGTGGATGATAGTATGCGCGCTCTTGGCCGATTATTATTTCCGCAAGTGACCATGGGCATGGATATTCCTCGCCTACGGCGGTGACGGCGTTGAGTGGTCCAACTCCGACACCCAAAGACTTCCTGGAATGCCAGGCACAAGCAGGACCGTCCCGCTCGCCACGACTAACATTATTCAGTAGAAACATGGCGAAGGAGAAACGGCATATCGGTCATAAGCATTGTCGTTACCCGAAATGGCAATCTCGCTGACAATTACGATGATTGACAACCAGCATATCGTGTTGTTGACTCACTTCCACTTCCAGAAGTTCTTCCAAGTCACAGCTGGCGGGTTTGTATTCGCGCAGAATATTCGCGGAGAACACTTAGCTTATGCACCCCTGAAACGATGTCTTTCTCTTCGGAGTACGGAGTACGGACCATTGCTATACTCCGGTACCTGACAGTGACGGCAATGTGCCTTTCATGCCATATGCCACGTTGACGCTCTCTGCGCCCAGGCTCCATACCATACTAGAACCAGCATCATCATAATTCCATCATTCGCCGCTCACAACGGAAAGCACAAGATATGCAAAGGTCTCGACCCTTTTGCTGAGGTGGTCACGGGTCTTGGTGGTGACTTTACTCCATACATCAAGGGAAAACAGACTTCGGACCGTTTCCCGTCCGCTGCATCAGGGACTTGTTGGAAACGAGAGAGGCCCGTTGAGGAAAAGCGACGCTGCGCCAACTAAGCGAAGGGTCATCTCTTCTCAGGCCCTCCATAGACTATTTTCTCGTGACCTGAGGTGAAGTGGTGCCAACGACAACTGTCTAACCTTCTTCGTGACTTAGGCGTTATTCTCTATCGGTTCGGGAGTCGAATGCTCACCACCAGCACTGCCAGTTCGCTATACGTCGCCCACTTTGCCAACCCAACGACGAGATGCCTCCGCTATCTACTGCCACTCAGTAAGGCCAACTGTGCTCCCGACGGCCTCGAATAGCGTGAGGCCACCCATCTTCACCCAACCCTCAAGTGCCCAAGGCACCGAAGGGGAAAAGTCATCCTCCCCACAAGTATGAGTTTCCATTCCGCCCCCAATCTATGCATCTCGTCCGATATGGATATTTGGCTGCCCTGCCTGGCTCCCGCGGTTACCGTGTTTAGGACGACCACATCATCGGCATCATCATTGGACTACGTATACGATAGAAAAAGATAGAATGCACACCCCAAAGACATAACCTAAGCACCCAAGAAGCACCTCGGCATCTTTAGACGATAGATAACAAGAAAGAAAAATTAAAGGTGAGGAAAAGGGCCGAAACGCCCAACAAAGGTTATACTGCATCCGCACCCACCACCCGTCCATTTACCCGTCAAGTCATCCTTCACCGTTACTTACTAGCTATCGCATAATGTTTTCTCGTGCGAGAAAAGGAAATGACTTGTGATTCACACCCATCCTCACCCAACCTCTAAGGCCTCGATCTTTCCGGTCCCGGTTCCCCCAAGTTTCTCAGGCTCTGAGTTGTCGTAGTAGAAGCTTCTTCCCACCGATAGATACTCTTACGCCAAATCCTGAAGATGATGACTCAACCGTTTCAGGAACAGGTCTTCTGGATAAATCACTCATCAACGTCAACACCAACGTCAGCAATAAATCTCACCGCCACGATATTATGACACGACACGATAGAACTGACTTGTTCTTTTGCTCATATCGTGCTATTATCTCCGTCCCGTGTCCGACGCACTCACTCGGTGTCGGAGACAGTGATGCCTAAGCGTGATCGCATCACTGTCGTCAGACAATGCACTGATGAATAATATGTAGTTGACACCCGAAGGAGGGTGGTGGGATGCCCTAGTTAGCAGCATTTCCTTGTCTTTTTCTTTTCTTTTTTCCAGTACTTCATTCATACCTAGCTTCTTTCACATAACGCCTCCATAGAGCCTAGTACTCCAAGCTCTACAGCGCAGAGGAAGTACGAAGAGGACTGTTCTATTATGGTATAATATAGAGTATGCGTATGGCAGCTTGTTGCCTTGGTCCACTTCCCCCAGGCCCTCAAATCCTCACCCCACTGCCTATAGTAGCATCAAGTAGATCTGTCCATCGAAGGGTCTATCAGAACATTGACAAGCAGATGGCAACAGTATTCAGCTAAAAAGAACAAAAAACTAATAAAAATGTCACCTACCTTAAATACTGCTCTGTGTTGTATTTGTCATATTAGGTACTAGAGTTCATAGTATTTGCTATGAGAGTAGTGCAGTAAGTCCTTCTTGCCTGATAGACATGAGACCACGGTCCTCCTCGTAAGGGAAAGGGGCTATAATTTATTCATGTAATGGATATTTCAGGGAGGGTACAGGGAGAAAGCATAAACAAATTCTTGGTTAGTTGTTATATGGATATTGTATTTCGAGGAGTAGACCGCATGTGTAATCCTAACATACAATGGCCGATCGGTTTCAATGTAAATGGGAAGGGAAAACATTTAAAGATATAAAACGAGGAAAAGCAAAATATGTTTCTATCTATACATAAGACACCGAGACCGTTATTCCAACCTAACCTGCTCCTGCTAACTCGCACATGTTCTCATATATCATGGTTGTAATACAATCAGCCCTTGGATGGCTGAAGGCTCGACAGTACCCATTTATTGTCTCCAGCAGGACAGATTATCCCCTCCTGTAAAGCCCACATTCTCAATTCAGGATCTTCCCTCTCGTTGTTGTTCTCTCCTTTCTCGAAATGCTTGCCAACATGTTCCATCCGCTCATCCCAACTGCGTGGGCCAGAGAATTCCTTACCACAGAAACCGCACTGGCTCTGTTGGGGTGGCTTGCGCTTTTCATGCCAGCAGCGGGAACGAACGGCGTCCAGACTTGCTTCAAAGGCATTCTCTTCGAGCTTCGATGGCTTGAGGCCGGTTTCTACAAGCCACGGGGCGTGCATTCGACGTTGGTGCTGCGTGAAGAGGTCTTTCCGATTAAAGTCATTGTAAGCCCGATCACCGTCGTTATTCATAGTATATCTGTTGTTCTTGGAGATGGACGGTTTGCAGTCGCCGACATCACAACGGTAGAATCCCAGCTGCAAGTGCTGAGAAGTGATGTGACGCTTCCACTCGTTCTTCGAGGGGAAGGCGCTTTCACATCCGTAGTGCGCAAAGCTGCAGGCGAAGATCCGTTTGGTGGTCGAGTCTCTCGACTCTGACCTCGACTTCGACTTGTTCTGCTTCGGACGTTTGATAGCGCACTTCCCAGCTCGGTTAGAATCTGGTTTTCTGCTGCACGTGTAACCAGCCATGGGTCTTGTGATAGCGGCTAACGGGGTTCGCTGCATGCTATCTTCACGGGCATCTCCATCTTTCATGGAGATCTCCCCATCGATGTCCGTGTCGACCTTCATGTCTTCTAGACATCGAGATAGGGCCTTCTCTCCCTGGCCTAGCATGTTCTGATTGGTAACTCCGTAGGGGGCCTGTAATTCAGGGTCTATGTCTATGTCTGGGACGTTTTGGAAGTCATGCATGGACTGTGGTTCATACTCAAGCCCATGGCCAGGACCTGGTTCCCAAAGATCGACTGCCTGCAAAAGATCTTCTATATGTAAACACAGTGACAATTGACTGGAGAATTAACGTATGCACTCACTCAGACTGCACCCACTCGGTGCCGGGCTGAAGCTTCCTTCGCTCTCGGACATCCATGAGAGGTCGCTATCTCCAGGTAAGCTGGGTGATGAGTCAAATTCCCGGCGTAAGAACTGCGGGTGCATGTCCATGAATCCAGAAGTTGCTCCAGTGTATGGGATGAATCCAGTATCATTTTCAAGAAATGGGTACGGTGGAAACTCAGATTGGCCATTCGTATGCTGCCCCCTTCTCAGAAGCGTGGTATGAATACTGGATAGTCTCTCCCCGGAAGTAGGGAAACACGTCGTACCTGGTTCTGCAGTGGAATATTCCACGAATTCCTGAGACCATAAATCCATTCCGGGATAATAAAGGGCATCTTCTTCCGAAACAGTGTCGTTCCTCGTAAGATCCATGCAGCCTGGGAGGTCACCAAATGGCTGTATGTAATTCATCTTCCAAATAAGGCAATCCGCTTGATTCCTGGGCCAAGATCCTGATCAGGGAATGAGAATAGTATAGATCGTAATTGCCGATCCAGACAAACATCAGCAACACCATATGAAATCAAGGACCAAAATGTGTTTTCTGAAGACCCCTTTCTCAGGAAAGAGGGGTCTGGATGGGATATATTATATATGCAACTTACAACGCCTTCGCAAGCACATGGCGGGACCTCATCATCGGCGGCATGGGACCTAGTCGGGCTGCACAGCTGTTTGACATAACAGGAATCGGAGTACTCTATTGAGCCTCATTCTCCAGCACTAGTCCTGCTGTCGGTAGCCAATGTGATTGCTTGAGGTGATAGCACAGCTCGAGCAAGGTTAGGCCCCCGGTACCCCTGCAGCGACCATCGCGATGGGTGAATCTCCACGGTCACCCTTCCTCATCACCGGGCGACATGGAATCCAATCTCCACTTTCCTCTGCTACCCTGGGGTATTCTGAGATAGAGACTCAGGACCATGGAACATTCTGAGGGCCCTTGATGATCATGTGGAGCTGTAGTTATCGTACCACTAGTGTGTTGTCCATGAGAGCTTTCCCTCATATCCTGCTTCCGCGTTGTGATGAGGACATGTCCATCGTCGACATAGTCACTGCGAAAGTAAATCGACTAGCTTAGTTGGCAATTTACTCCAGAAGAGCCGCCGGACGGGATGATCTACCCGTTCTTCCTTTCCATCTGGACAGTTGAATTGATTTCTCATGGCGTGGAAAGGCCTGAACGCACTAATTATGCATCATGTCCGTCGCGAGCCTTAGGTGCATCGTTGGCTCTATGCTGGGCTCAGCTCCCTATCCGGAGCATGGCTCTAATGTTCTCACAGCCCCCAAGGTGTTTTTCCACCCTGGCGTTCATCCGCACCCCAGCAGCCGCAATACCGGCTCGATCCCACGATCGTCGAACAACGGCCTTCGTGTTTGGACAGGAAAGACGCCAGCTTCGGAATGTGGCTGCGGAGCGGCTCTTCGGGCGTATTATGCCACGAGTATGTACTCAAATGGGATCATCCCATTGCCGAGCAGAGAGCGTTGGTCACACAAAAAGTCTCACGATATCACCCTGTCGCCATGTGCAAGTATTAGTATACCATTAAGGTAGGGACCCAGAAGAGATCTTTCTCCACTCGCAATACAGTCAATGTACCCCATGCAATACATAGCCATATGCAAATCCATCACAGCCACGAGAGGCAGGATTGGACATACAATCGTCGTACTTATCCTCCGCAGACCGCCTGAACAACATGAGGTTAAAGCAGTTATCTACAGGGGATGGAAGATAAAATCAACACGAAGACAAGACAATCGAGCCATCTGATGTCGCGGCATTCCTAGTTGGCGGACGCCAGCAGGCGCGCCTAGGATTGTCAATCGGGGCTGAAACGGATGGTCATCATTGGATATACCACTCAGAACAAGTTATTGCTTGCTTTTGATTTCAACCGCCAGGGTTTTCCACCCATCTAGCTGGAGGCAGCCGCGCCTCCCCCTTTCTCCCAATCCCAGTGCGAAGCGCCAAATAAAAGCCACCGACTGCGAGTCGGGCGCAGAGATCCCTGTCTGGCTTCGTTCTATTTCCATTCTGGGCGCCGACTTGAGCGCAACAAGAAACCAGATGGATATCAGAAGGCAAACAAGGCAACCTTCTGGTCTGTCATCCGGGATCACCTCGCATAGATAGTTGCCCTGTCCTGTCTATTTGTCGTAACAACGACGATCTTTCAGAACCATGAGACTTTTCTCGGTTCTTTTGGTGTTCAAAACGTGCTATAGCCGCCATGCTCTGCCACTCCCTGGATGATGCTAGCTCGTTGGCAGGGAAATTAGTAACAACTATATTTGTCTCGCAGCAGGCTGCATGGCTGGTCCGTTTTGATATCCACGAGCCGTGAGTGTTTCATCACAACAAGATGAACACTCAATTGAACATAATAATAGCTCAAACTGAAGCTCGTGCTTTGGACGCAGTCCTGTGAAGTCGTTCAGCTGGTTGTGCTTTGGTCATGAGAACGAACCATCAGATAGGTTTGCGACACGTTCTGGAAGGAAGGGGAAGCGAAAGGCATTGGCAATTCTCTGCTCTGTAGACAGCTCTGGTGTCCGCAGCAGTCAATATCTCTTGGCAGCTAGGACCTGAGGACATCGAAGTCAACCGTCAACAATGCAGGCATGGGCCACGAGGGAAAAGATCTGCACGTTCTATTTGAAGATACTCCAGTTCGCTGCAAGCCCACGTTTCATCGTCGGGAGTTGCCTTGAAGCTACAGACCTCCCAGTGCGTAGAGGCAACTCTGGCCACTGAGTACACTGGATCATCTATGCAGATCATGTTCGTCATTATTGAACCTAGAAGAGCGGCGTTTGCAAGCTGAAACAGGGTCTATCCTGGAAATAACAATACGTAAATCAGCATGGTATTTTCTCTGCCAACCATCAGTGTGATGATTGTGGGTAGGTTTGAGTCTTCATTTCCAGGCTAGTTCTTATAATTGCTTTTGTTTTTATCTGATACTCCCTATGTCGGGCAATAGTGAATACAAATCGGCGAGACGTAAAAAACATACGAATCTAAACCGGTAACATTGGCGAGAATTGAAAATGGACTGTATGACTAGCATTCTGTTATAATTGAAGTAGCTTAGCTTTAAGAGAAAACATGATTTCAGAGATAGATGGATGCTCGAGAGGACTACTGCTTTGTACACATGGCAGCAGTAAATTTATAGAGATAGACCATTTATAATGATATATGCTAGTCGGGTATATACCCACAATTTGTGAGTTAGTCGGTATCTATTGGTGCACTTTGTACGATACTCTTGGCAATAGGTGCAAAATAAACAGCACTTCAGATTCGGGACGAACCACATCTCCGCCGCCCGAGGGAGAGGCATGAGCTCGACGGTAGATCGCTTCGTCTCGCGATGAATTGAAGCATCTCCCCATCGTTTACATCCCTACAGCCTAGCGATATCTTCTCAGGCTCTCTCTCAGCTTGAGAGACGCTGCAGACCAAAGGGAGGACAGAGTGATGCTGCGAACACGATAGCGAGTTTATCCCGCACTCCGACCAGATAATACCACATCTAAGCGGGTTGCGGCCAGCGCGATCCAGCCATGTACGGATGCCCCTCTATGTATCTTGTGGCATTGCTCCTCTGCAATGCATTTATCAGCGCTCCTAGATATGACCTGCACTGAGACTGACGCGGTGATTCGCTTACGACAGGACCGTCTACTCCCTCATCATCATCAACAAGGCCGGAGGTCTTATCTACCAGCGCGACTTCCAGGCCGGTCTGCGCAAGCTCTCGACAAACGATTACCTCGTGCTGGCCGGTACATTTCACGGGTATGTTGTCCATCCATCTCTTGCAAGTGTATCCCGTCAGGGAAGTCTAGAGCGCCGCGGATCTGACTGTAATGCCCCATGTTTCAACAGTGTCCATGCCATCACCCGGTCCTTAACACCTCATATTCCCTCGACTGTGGCACCAGCGACGACAGGCACCACTGCACAGAGTTCCTCAGGGACATCAACACCTACGCCGGGCACCGTCTCGACGCTCCCGAACCCCGGCGTTCCCAAGACGGGTATCGAAGTGCTGGAGTCGGAGAAGTTTCGTCTTACCTGCTTCCAGACTCTGACAGGAACCAAATTCCTGCTTTTTACGGATCCTCTGATGCCCAACGTGGATGTTGTGATGCGTAAGGTCTACGAACTATATGCGGACTACGTCATGAAGAATCCGTTCTATCAGTTGGAGATGCCGGTGCGCTGCGAAGCCTTTGATAGACATCTTGCTGGTTGGTTGAGAGGGAGAGCATAGGGACAATACAATAACAACTGGAAGGGACATATGGATGGAGATACGAGCACTAGACGTCAAAGAGGGCTGGGTATCCTATTTTCATGAGGTATGAATCAGGAAATTACTGTGTCGGTATCATTAGGCATGTTTCTGCGCATACGAGTTCTGCTGTGGACTCGAATAATATAATAGACCAGTCAATCCGAGCTTTAGAGATCGTCCGAAGACATATTCTAGAGATACAGTGAAAGAAACGCCATTCATGCATCAAAGTCATTCAAGGCGGAGCATTTGTATTAGAGTCCCTACGCCGTGTCCATCTTGTCACCGCCATCCTTCTTATCCTGATCGCCGCTGGCCTCGCCGTTCTGATTGAGCAGCGGCTGTCCTTCTTCGGGAACGCTGTCCAGAGCTGCCTTGCGCTCTGCCTCCTCCCGGTCGCGCTTCTCCTTCTCCTGTCGGTTCTTCTCTTCCTCGAGAGATAACCGCAGAGCGAAAGCCAGCTCTGGATCGTTCTCTGCGGCATCCTCGAAACCGAACGCACCCGCTTCGCCGACATCCTCTCCAGCACCGGCACCAGCACCGCCTTCGCCACCCAGGATCGGAGTCACTTGGAGCTCTTCGCTGAGGAGGTTGGGACCGGGAGGAATGATAGCCAGATGCGAACCGTCTCCACCCTTGACGTTCTCAATGAAAGCCTCTAACTTCTTGGTCGATTCCGGCTCGAGGTCTCCGAAAGCGACGATATCGATCGAGACGTTGCTCTTCTTCATCTTCTTTGCCAGCTTCACCAGACTCTTCTCATCTTCCACGATCGGGGAGCAAGAGAATACGACTATGCGTTGTCGCTGGGACTTCTCCGATCGGTGCTTCAGGGCCAACTAGATGCACATGTGAGTCAGTTGTAGAACCTAGGATGCGAAGACGGCTTTGAGAGGCATACACCAGCGACTTGTATAGCGGAGGAGAAATGCGGGGTGCCGTGGATCTTAGTCCGATGCAGACCTGACAGGATCTTGCCAAAGTCGGATGTGAATGTAGAGAGAACCTCTGGGCCATTACCACCCATGCTCATAAGACCAACGGCCGACTGGGGATGTGCGCGCATCTTGGCAGTATGGATGACGCTGACGGCGTCGACCTGTGCTTGCCATCGTGTCGAGCTGGTAGGCATTAGTGAGGATTCTAGAAGGAGGGATCAATGCGCACTAACGTATAATCTCCATTTCTGCTGCTTTCGCTGTTGTCCACACTGTAAACGTCGTCAGTAACGGACTCCTCCGTGGGGATGAGAACAGGGAACCGGACATGACCATGGTAGCCTCGAGCCCCATCCTGGCGGTTATCCGGAGACTGACAGCTCCGACTGATCGAAATACGGGAAGATAGACGGGGTGACAGGAAGAGAAAGCAAGATAGGATCTGGGGGTTGCAGTATGAGCGCTGAACGTGGATGACGATCGGGTGGCCGCCTGGAGCTGCTATGGAGATGATGATGAGGTCGACCTGAAGCTTCGCCCGCCGGCGCTAAGATTAAGTGAGCTAAGCGCCTCCGCGTTGTTTACTCGCTCTCGCCCTCCACAACTCGCGCCCTCTCTCCAACATCTGTCTCTCTCCACTGCTTGAACGGCGATCTGACTGCTAGTTGGCGAGTTTCTGCCTGAAAGAAAGAGCACTGCTACCTGCGCAGCATACATCTTCGTGTCCTGCAACATGGCTTCACCCGTGTCCAGGAAGCGCAAGTCCACGGACCAACATCACCAGGCGCACAATGACGACGGCTCATCTACGCCTACTACAGGACCTGTGCAGAAGAAATTGAGAATCACGCAAAGCCAGAAACAGGCCCTTATTGACAACCTGCAGCTCGAGAGTATGTGTGCCCTTTGTTGAGCCTATGATGGTTTCAGACGGCATCCCTTGATTCGACCGATTACTGATGGTCATAGTTACTGAGCGTGCCCGCAATCTTCGTGCCCATTATGCCCTCCAGGCGCAGGACCTCAGGGCACGGATAGAGCGCCGTGTCAATCGGATACCAGTTGCCCTCCGAAAGGCGAATATCGGCGAGCTGTTTGAGAAATACAAGTCCAGCGACCACAGCGAGCAAGCGGCCCCTTCAGAGAAACAAACCTCCAAGACCGCTACCAATGCGAAAGCTACATCTGGCAATGTCAGATATCCATCTCTATCCCCAGGGAAGACGCAGTCACGAGGCGTTAAGCGTGCAAGGTAAAGATTATCCCTTCCACACCTTGACGGCAGCTGACATGAGAATAGCGAAGCGGGCCTCTACTCAGACAAGGAAAATGCACCGGCATCCACTGATACTTATGATAAGATTGAAGTGCCGAAGAAACGTGGAAATCCAAAGGCAATGGCTGGTCCATCGCGGGTTATCTCGCAGACAATGCGAGAAGCTGATGCCAAAATTCTATCACCAAAATCGAACAATTCGCGCACATACGCTGTCTCTCCGTTGAAGGCTTCTCCTGAAAAACATCACTTATCCTACATGTCACGGCCTGTCTCTCCATTCAAGCCCTCTAGCCCTAACAAACCAGGCTCTGTGGTCGCGGCAATGGTTGAGAATGCTCGAGCTCGCGCCAAAGACACTGCGTCCAGCAGACCTCCTTCACAGGCGAAGAAGACTACAACACGGCCAGCTTCAAGGGCGACACCTTTATCAGTGAAGTCTCCCGTGCGGCCAGCAACCCGCCAACAGGATCGCACCATCAGCAGTGCCACCACAGCTTCAAACGCATCGTCAGGGACCACTGTTGTCCGGTCGACGCGGACTGGAGCAGGTACCAGAAAGGCCGGTCCTACAGCAGCGACCAAAAAGACAGTTGCCAGGAGCCAGGCCGCCACTGCCACCTCAGCTGCCAAGAAGACCACTGCCGCCGCGTCTCGAAAGGCTGGCACAGCAACGCCAGTCTCAGAGACTCCCGCTACGGGACGACGCGTGTTGAGAAGGCGGCCCTAGATTCTTTGCTCAGCGATTGCATAACTACAACTCTAGGCATCACCAGCAAATGGATTCCCTTTTGTTTTTTTGGAGACCCGATGAGACAGCTTGATCTTGATGTCGGCGTTAAGTAGTTCTCTGGTGCGTTGATGATTTTAAACCGCCATCAACATCCGCACCATCTCAAGTCAACCCTATGCGTGTCGGGTCATTTACTTATCTTAAGGGGTGTATAATAGGACGGCGAACTGGCACAGTGTTATTGGTGTATCTGTTGTTCTATTATTGTACATGGGTTCGAGGTGTTTTGTATTAATTTTTTTCAATAAGGATCACTCCAGGACGGGGCTTGCTTTTGGCTTTTATTTCACCCCGTGATTTTCCATGCCAATCGAGACTATCAGTTTCCAATGAATATTGATCATCACGCACAATCTTGGCTATCGCTCGTAGTTACAGGTGTTTTTGAGCCGGTAGGTGGCGTAGTGGTATCAACGTTACCCGGCAGGGCTTCAACCCTTTTTCTACTGGTCTATCTGTTGGGGTTCTTTTAGATCTAGGAAGAAAGAGAATTGAAGCTTATGGGTTCAAATCTTACAACTGGCAATAATATTGCTATCTGGCACCTAGCTTTGGCTAGACTGTATAGAATATTTAGGTTTGCCACAGGCAGCAGGTAGGGAGTTACGGACCTATTATGCACTGACATGCTTTTAAAATTTCATAGCCAGTCTCCCTATCAAAGAGGATTGGGGTCCATCCAAGAAACCCCATATGTGACGGGAATTAGTCTAAGGGATGTATGGGTAGGGAAGAGCTGGGAAGCTAAGGAGAGACCACTCTTACCAAGTGAGCAAAACACACAAAGGTCACATTATCATATATAGGCCTAAGGCTTATCACACTCATTTGTACTATTCATTTGTATTTAGGGAAGGTAGGCCTTGATGCCAGGCAGGGCGCATCCCCTGCATAGCGAAATCGGCAGCTAAATCGGGGTTATTGAATACTACGACTACTACTACTGGTGTTTTTTATGGTAGAAACCCATCTTATGTAGAATATCTCAGTTGGTTTGATTAAAAGTTAGATTAAGTTCCCTGTCCAATAAAACTCAGAATACAAATGAATAATAGCAGTCTACGTGACTTCAAGAATGAGTGCTAATACGAACAGGAACAAGAGTCTCGTAGAGAAGAATATCAAGGGAAGAAGAAAGTCCACTAGTTAAATCACATTTGGCGTTTTCAACCCGTAATTTGCGGATTTCGCATTGTAGCTGCATGACGCGCTATGGTATTCATAGAATGAGGCTGGTTAGAGTGGTAGTGGTACGTGACAGATGAACACGCAAACAAATGATTTTTTTCGGTCGAGAGCGTCCATTCGAAACACCAAAAGACAAGAAATGGGGCGGGGGGGGGATAAGTACTCGATAACACACGCAAGCTTTCAGGGGTAGTAGTAGTTGCAACAAAAGGCTTCAAAACAAGTTCAGTCGGATCTGCGCCACCGGTGAGGAGAAAAGAAAAAGGTGAATACTCTGCACAATAGTCCCAATCAGATCGGGAAAAGAGAATAGAAGATTAATGGTGAAATAGAAAGGACACAGGGGGCTGCCAGATGAATGATAAAGTAGTCGTGTCCTGTGTATTTCGAGGGGAATTGAATCAAATGGCGGCGTTTTCGACCTCGTCAAAAGCAGACACCTGGTCGCTGAAAAGAAAGCACTGCAACTATGATAACGGCCCGGAGACCAGTACCAAGTAAACTGTCCTATCAAGCAAATGGTGTTGCTGGGAAACGTTCAAATGACAAAGAGTAACAAGGCCCGGCAAAGTGTAACCGGATAGCCTTTTGGGAATCAAGTAAAGTCGCGCACGAGAACAGCGACGAACAGCAAGCAAAGAAATAACATCGGTCCGTGGTAACCAACCAGCCATCATCTGTACAAGAAACTTAGGTCATGTCAAACAGAAATGAAATAAAAGAAGAAAGAAATCCGACCAAGCGGTCCGCTCAATGGTTGAAGGTTTCTGGGCAGCCCATCCATATACAACAACAATCGCAGGGTTGGTCAGAACGCCGAGTACAAGAGCTATCGAACCGTGGCAACCGTGCAAGAATCAATGCGCCAATAGAAATGATAGATTAGCCGGCTACGCCCATAGCACCAGGAGCAGGACGAGGCCTGTATGGAAGCTGCTGTTGCTGTTGGTCGGTAGGCTGTGCTGTACGATTTACGCCCTGCTGGCCCCCGCCACTGGTGCTGTGGTCACGATAAGCGTTTTGCTGCGATGGTTGGAGTTCCAACCCAGATTGCGGACTTGTCTTACTTGGATATGTCGATCCACTAGGAGTTTGCACATGACGCACAGAACTCTGCATCTGCCATGCTGTAGCCTGGGAAGGATCGGTTTCGATACGCGCAGCGACAGGAGTGTTATTGCCCCGGCTGGAAGTCGTCTGGCCGGGGGCATCCATACTCGTGCCCACTCTTTGAGGGAGGGCGCCCTTTCCGAAATCGCCGTAGCGCTTTAGAATCTCTTTAGTCGTGATTTCGGCGCTGTTGTTGAAAAAGGACGTGTCGTTCAGGATTGATTGGAGGTCCTCGGGAACCTGGGAGAGATCGTCAGAATCCAGCTTAGAAAATGGGGGGAACAAAGGGGCCTTACCTCGCACATAGTATCATTGTATGCAATCAGAGCAGTGACCGCCTCGATAGCAAGGAAACTCTCATCCATACCGCCATTCTTCGTGTTTGAATAGAGAATATTCGGGGTTATGACCGTCGCCAAGTTGTGGATGTCCATCTTACTACCGGTCTCCTCATCCACGTGGGAGAAAGAAGAGGTCCAGTTCAGGAAGGCAAACAAGACTTCCATTGTATCGCGGTGTGCCTTTGGCAAGAGACAGCATGTAAGGTGTAGAATACGTTTCTGCTTGTCAGGGTCCGAAATCTTCTGCGATATGACAAAGAGGCGATGAAGCTTAAACGTCAGCAGAGGATCAGGCATTTCGCGGAGGAATTTTTTAAGTAAAGCAGCGATCTGCACAGGATTTTCCTTGCTCAGATCAACCTGCTCGTACTTGTTGTCAATCAGCTCGGCAAGATCCTTCAGGCGGCGAATGTTGCCATTCTTTCGGAAAACGCCCTCCACTGACATATCCATCTGGCGCATAGCAGAAACGGCATCGTCAACCAATGCTGGGATCCTAAGAGCACCGGGGCCGACACCATGAGTCGATTCTGCACCGTCCTTCTCCACGAGATAGTCAAGGGCGACACCGAAAACACCTTTCCTCTTCCCAGCCTTCTTGTTCTCCTTGTTGAAAGCGCGTCCAAAAATATTCCAGATGGTCGGCTTGCGAGATTCGATCAAAGAGAGAAGTTCCTCCAGGTTGAAGTGGCCCTCCAGCAAAGGTTCCATAGACAGAACGGCAACGTGGCGCACAATGAAGTATTCCAGGGCTGACAGTTCAGAGAAGTATTTCTTGGTCCTTCCAGCGGATGCATCGGCGAGCTGCATCGCGTCCATAGGACCGGAAAGCCCTCGCTGGTGGCCGGGAACAAATTTAGCATTGTCCGGGCTGCTGATAAGATTGGTACCAGCATGTTTATAGGCGTTCGGGCGTTGTTCTTTGGCCTGCTCGGCCGCAACGATTCTGGGAATATCATCCAGTGTCAAAGCATCCTGGTTACCGAATGTCAGCTCAGTGACGGTTTCTCCATTGGCATCTTTTTCCTCTACAATTTGGAATCCAGGGTTTCGAGACTCAGCGCCGTCGCCGCCTGAGGAACCAGGTCGGACACTCCTTCCTTCCGGGCCATCGATGATCCTTGATGCACGGGCTTTCTTGTATGTGGTCGACAGGGTCCGTTCATTCCTGGTTGAGCGTAGCCTACGCATTTCGCCAACCGTCTGCTCCAGCGAGGATTCTTCCGGCGCATCCTTGGACGAGCCAGCGTAGGATCTTGAGCGGGTATTCGACCTGTGAGGCGGGGAAGTGAGTTCGCCTGTCGGAGAAACCCGATGCCCTTCATTAGCCTCGTATTGTTGAAGATTGGGATCCTCTGTCGCAAGCGATCAGTCAGATGTACGCAGTGTAACTGGTAAATACATACCTGATGTGTGGGGTAGAGAGCCGCCGGATCGGAGGACTGAGAGAAGCCTCGCAAGAGCAACCTGGAGCAGGAAGATATACTGGCGTAGCTTGGTCACGCGCGCAAAACCTCCTTTAGCTTCTGGGGCGTGACCCTTCTGGACAGCACAAGTGCTGCAGAATGGCCGGTGGTTCTTCTCGTTCCATTTTCCATCAGAGAGATCAACAGTGAGATCTTTCTGGCATGCAGCACACTGTAAGTGCGGAGGCTTTAAGTGCCATCTGCGCTCCCCCAAGATTATGCATTCGTCATCAATGGGCTCTCTGCATGCTGTGCAGCAATCGGACTGCTGATCAGCCAGTCCAGAAACTCCCGTCATAACATCACCTGAGGACTCTTCCTTGGGCTTCAGTGACTCTATGTCGCTCAGTTGGTCAAGAAATTGGTGCAGACCAGCAGCGCTCTCTTTTTCACGTTCGAGTTTCAAAGTCCCTTGTAAGCCGATTCGGATAAGGAGCTTCAGGTAGTGAGCGAGGCCTGTAACTAGCGACAGCAACTCCTGCGTAACACCAAGCTTCCGCACGCCGGTTTCCTGAGTCTTGGAAAGCAAGGAAAAGAACGCCACGATCTTTTTGCAAAGCAATTTCGCTTCCCGGCCGTATGCAAGGTCTATCCAGAGTCAGTTAAGAGACAACTCATAGGTAAGAACAAGTCTATTTACCTTTCATTCCCTGTCCCTTCATAACCGTAGCCAAGTTGTCTATGGCATAGAATAGCACATCGACATGAGCAATAAATCTACGAGCGACAACGACGCCATCGACATATGCACCGTTGCTCACATGCAACAACATGTCTGAAATGCAAGCAGCTGAAGATTCCTCAAAGGCTGAGAGAATACTCCATATCCTGTAGACTTTCTCCTCCATCTGGTCCTCCTCCCGTCGTATCCGATTGCGCTCCTCGTCCGTTGCTTCGGTGTCCAGCTCTGGTCGCTCCAGAAGCTGACCTGCGGGGGCCAACCGGACATTCCAGAATTTATGGATCATGTAGCATTCCGGGTGCCAGTGTTGGTTCTGTCCGTTACGGAATATTTCAACGAACTGCTTCAGAATAGCTGTGTGGCAGCCATTGCAGCGTTGAGCGAATTGGGTCGAATAGTGATAATGACAGTAGACTCTTCCCTCGTGCTCGTAGTAGGAGTCTTGGGCACCAAAGACAGTCGGACACACTGAGCAGGTAAAGTGCTCAATGTGGTATTTACGGTCCAAGGCCGTGATATACGACCCCCGCAACGCACCACCGCATTCGTGGCAAAGAAGGTTCAAACGTCTGAAGTAGTCAGTCTCACACAGAGGATACTGTCCACTACCATCCTCAGCATCGACCGGAAAGAACTTTGAGGCGACTATCTGTCCACAGTCCTGCTTATAGTTAGAGATGATTATATCAGCAACAAAACAACGATAGGATACTCACGCTGCATTTGAAACACTCCAGATGGAAAGTACCGCCTAGAGCTCGAACAAACTGCCCAGTCAGAGTTTCCCCGCACTTTTTGCAAATACGGGGCGAACTGCTGGGAGACTTGGTGTGAGACCGGCCATTGGTGCGTGACCTGTCACGGTGAGAAGACTGTTCGCGCGCAGACGAGACATCTCGCGACCCAGCATTTCCTGGCTCTTGTCGTCGACCAGTACGTCCGTCTGCACCTGGTGGGCCACTTTCTCCAGCCGGGGGCTGCCCAGCTGCAGCAGTATTCGCAAAGCTGGTGGTACTCGCGTGTCTCGAGTATTGAGGATCGAGGCCACCGAAAGGAAGACCTCCATCTAGCGGAGACGTTGGGGAGTGATTCTGATTGTTCCCGCCATAGCCACTCGTTGACAACGAAGGACGAGAGCCTTGATCTGCTCCTGCTCCCTTGCCAGGCACGAGGCTATCCGGCAGCGCTGAGCCTCCGGGAGGCATATCCGTCTGGAATTCCTCCGTCGTATTTTCAAATATCTGATATCAACTGATCCTTCTAAATCCCACCGTGGCACTTGTATCTCGATAGGCTCGTGGATAAGAGGTAAAGTAGGTGACTATGCCGGGCAGCGTAAAGGAGCGAGTAGGCGGTTGCTTCCAATACGGCGAAATCGCTGAAGCAAAGGCACGTAATCAAAAATGCAAAGGTCTTTGTTCCCTCATAGATCACAGCTCCTCTCCCCTGGAAATATCCTCGAATGTTCCCAAATTTCTGCCGATGTTCGACCTCAAGACATGCAGATGTGAGATGTTGTTGGACCAATAACTCTTAGCCGAGTCGATCGAAAAATATCGGTAACGGTGGCAGTTAATGAGCGATAGGGTATCCCAGAGATGGCCACAATGCTGGAAGAGGTCTTCGGATATCAACAGGTTTCCTGTTTGCTGGTTCACGCGTCAGACCTCAAGGTGAGACCAACAGGCGGCGGAGCACGCTGGCAGACAGGATAACAACCATTCCCGTCCTGTTGGTGACCTGGGATATCAGCGACAGTCTCCCCAAGGAGGCGCAGCTCGTCGACCAGACACACAGTGGAGATAAACCTGCCCAGAGGACGCGTGAGAGACTCAAAGGGGGAAAACAAGATGTTGTTGTGGAGTGACAAGATGCTGGTGTTGCCCCCCTATGCTTCATGTTGCTCCATGCCCGCTAGACAGCATCACGTGAGCCGTTGCTGACCGCCTTCCGTACCGCTAAAATAGCGTATATAGATTGCACAGATATAACTAGATCGGCAGTGAGATAGTCCAGGGAACTGAGAGGACATGGAGATGCGAAAGATGGTCTTGTTGGCGACAGGGAATTGGGCGTCACAGCCATGATTGGGCGACCTGGTCTTGCGTGAGGCCAAACAACAGAGGGCCGTTGTATGGTATGGCGTTGATAGAGAAAGCGGGGAGAAGGAGGAGACGGGCGGCTAGGTACGGTAACTTTGGTATTCCCAGGTACCAGAACCCACTTGGAACCATAGAATACGGTGAGACGCGGTACTTGACACGATGGCTGTCGTGGGGAGCGCCCGTTGGCTGAAACAGCGCCTACGCTGGCGATCTCTATGGCTGGGTCTACGACTGTCTTTGACTTGACTTGCGCTGCTGTTAATAATAGATAGAGCAGCCATTAGTTAGTGACTTAGCTAGTTGGTTAACTATTTCTTCTTACGACGTAAAATCTATCCTGGTCCTTATGTAGATTGCAGCCTCTGTGCAGCCTGAAGCGCTGTGACTGCTGCCTGTGCGTTATTATTGTTGCTGTCCATGGGTCAGGAAGAGCAGGTCTGTTCCCAAGGCTGACACTGATGGCTGGTGCTTCCCCAGCTCTCGTCACTATGGACTGTAGGCATTGTACATTTGGTCATTGACTGCAACAGAACGTCAGGGAGTGAAGGCATCTGCCGTCCTCTCCTCTCCTTTCCTTTTAGTGTTCCTCTCAACCCACGTTCTAGCTTCACTCTCCAAGTGAGTTTAAATCGTGAGATCGAGCTCTACGCTCTACGCCTTACACCACAACACAACACCAAGCACGACATCATCAAGCACTGAGCGAAGACCTCAGGCATCGACTGTCATTTTCGAAATGTCAGACCAGGCAATATTGCGCATCACGCGCGTAAGTCTTCTGCAGTGACATTCTGTATATGATTTGCCAAGTTCCACTTGCTGATAAGACTGTTTGGGCGGGGCATCAGGAAATCAAACAAATCCAGCAAGGAACAGACCTCTGTATGTTTTACCAGTTGAAGGTATACTCTCATCCAGACAGACAGCAGATTAATCGAATTGTTAGCATTGGCCGTCGCGTATGAGGACTCTGATATCCGCAATGTTCAAGCTCTGGTTGTCGGCCCACCTGACACCCCGTACGAATTTGGCTTCTTTGAGGTAAGTTTATAGAGATACTGTTCACCTGATAAAGAAAACTACATACTGACGCTGAGCTTTCTAGTTTTCGATCAAATTCCCCAAAGGTGGTGCCGTCTTTGTTTGCCCCTTTGCCATGACTGACGAGCCTATTGTCAGATTACCCGGCCAGTCCTCCTCATGTCAAAGCAATGACCACAAATGGTGGTCGCTGCCGTTTCAACCCTAACATCTATGCATCTGGAAAAGTCTGCTTGTATGTATCCCCGGTCCCTGGTCACAGTGCTTACATGGCTGATTGCTTCGACAGATCGATCCTGGGGTAGGTCTGTGTATTCCGATCTATGGCGCAGCGCTAATCATTGATAAGCACCTGGCGCGGAGAGAGTGGGGAGCAGTGGTCCTCTGCGCAAGGCTTAGAGTCGGTCCTGATCTCTATCCAGAGCTTGATGTCCTCGAACCCATACGAGAATGAACCTGGGTACGAAAACTGTACGGACAAGCAGCACAAAAAGGACATGGAACTCTACGTTAGCAAGGTAAGAATATACGTCTGTTAGCATTCTTTAAGCCTTCTAACGTTGGTTCAGATCCGTCACGAGACTTTGCGTATTGCTGTCATTCAACCTCTGGAAGATTCTCTTGGAATCCAACCTGACGGGACTGTCACCGCGAAGGCGGATGAATGGGCAGGTGAAACAGCTGATGAAGACCACCTGATAAACGAGGATAGAACTCCCTTCCAGCCTTTTAACGACTTGAGGAAGAGACGCTTCCTCTGGTATTACGACTCGTACATGCAAACCATCAGCAAGGCTGAGAAGGAAGTGAAAGTCAAAGACAAGTTCTCTAACATGCCTTTCGAATGCCACGCGAACTCGATGGACGGGCACTTCAACTACCCGGAGCTGAAAAAAAGAATGCAGTTCATTAGAGAGACGATCGCTGCAGAGACACAAAAATGGGCCATAGAAGGGCTTGCCGCAAAGGAGCAGGAGGTGGGGATCGCGGCTAACTTGCAACGCCAGCATGAACAGATAGTAGAGGACTTGAAGAAAAACTTCACTATCGATCTCGCCATCGCGAACGGAAACCCATTCGTCTGGGAGCTCACCTATTTCGGTAAACCTATGACGCACCTTGATGGCGGAGTCTTCAAAATCGAGATCTCCCTAAGCCCTCGCTTTCCAGATGAACAGCCCCGAGTCTTCGTCCGCACTCCTCTCTACCATCACAGAGTATCCAAGGACGACGGCATCCTCTGCTACTTCCCTCGCCGGACGGACGAGATGAGGTACCACGTCGAGGCGATTATGGATGCTCTGGAGGAGGAGTCACCCCCATACGACCCTAGAACCACGGTCCACCCGGAAGCTGCAAAACTCTTCTGGGGTTCTGCAGAGGACAGGAAGAAATACAACCGTGCCTTGCGCCGGTCCGTCGAAAACAGTGTGGAGTAAGTTTCACCTATGCTCCAAGCATGGTTGGTGTCTAACATCGTACAGGGAAATCTATGCTTGAATACAGGACGGTCTTCATCATCGACATATGCCTTGTTTCTTCTCTAGTTTCTTCTCTAGACTGATCTTGTTGACACTGCTGTTACATTAGCCTTAGCATCGGCTGGGAGTTCAGGTTACGGCTGGTTGCGATTTCTCAATAACCCTCACTTTTCAGACGCATGGACTTGTTCAGATTTAATGGCGCTGGAAAGGAGAATCGGACATGAATTAGCGCAGTAATTGATAATCTCGCTGTGAAATAGGAATCTGCAGTTACAGGCAATAGGCCCTTCATCCATAAAAAAAAATAAGTTCGCTCTTAACTGTAACATGTAGAATATACCATTCTTATACCCTATACAGAAAGATTAACAGAAACACGCGTCAGATGCGCCCATTGTCTGGGCCGGTATAATCGTGGATCTTAAACTGATAATGGCAGAGAATTGACATTTGACGGCAAGTTATGCGCCGAATTAGCGGTGGTCCAAGCTTCGACTCCGGGGCTAGGTTGATCCCCTGACCTTTGAGTATCATTGTCCACTTGAGCTTCGGTCTTCCACATCTACCAGTTCGCCCCGGTCGCCACGAAACTGCTCTCGACCTTCCAGTAATCGGAAATTCCAATCATGGCGACAGGAAATACCATCGAACTAGGCACGGTCCTAGTCGTCGGCGGCTGCGGCTTCGTGGGATCGCATATCGTCGATCAGCTGCTCAACTTCCCATCAGAAACGGACCCCAGCGCTGCGCTCCCCAAACCCCAGAATGACAAGCGATTCGAATACCCCCTTGCGCGTGACCGGTATCCGAGCTACAAGGCCAAAGTGGCCGTAGTCGACCTGAAGACGACGAACAATCGTTTACCGGGAGCGACGTACTACGATGGCGATCTGACATCGAAGGAATCCATGCTGGAGGTCTTCCGCAAGGTGAAGCCGGATGTGGTGATGCACACGGCTTCGTTGATGCTGGATGGAAACAAGGAGTTGCTGCGAAAGGTCAATGTGGACGGAGCGAAGAATCTGCTGGACGTCGCGGGCGGCGCAGCGGGTGACTGGGGTGGAAAGTGCAAGGCGTTTGTCTACACGAGTTCCTCGTCAGTGGTGCACGACACACAGAGTGATCTGGTCAATGTGAACGAGGAATGGCCTTATATTCGTGGCAGGCTGCAGAGGGAATACTACTCGGAGACGAAGGTAGGTTTCAATGGCGGCTTTTGCGCCGAACGAAAACCTGAGACGAGAGATGCTGACTGTTTGCTGTGCAGGCGGATGCGGAGGAGATGATTCTCAAGTATAACCGCACCTCGCCGTCTAAAATGCTCACCTGTGCTGTCAGGCCAGCTGGTATTTACGGCGAGAAGGACACGACCTTCACGTTCAAGATTCTCGAGCACGCCTCCAAGGCATCCCCTACCGTTCTTCGCTTGCAGCTTGGAGACAACAACAACCTTTTCGACTTTACATACGTCGGAAATGTAGCCCATGCTCACATGCTCGCCGCCAAGGCACTCCTCGCTACCTTCTTGCGCTACGAGACTGGTAGGGGCGCGGTTCTGGACCACGAACGTGTAGACGGAGAAGCCTTCAATGTCACGAATGACTCCCCGGTTTATTTCTGGGACATGACTAGGGCCGCTTGGGCATTGACTGACAAAGTGGTGGAGCCGCAGGAAGTCTGGGAGCTTCCCGAGGGACTCCTAGGCGTCGTGGGTGGACTTGCAGAGACCGTGCTGGGGTTGTTTGGCAAGAAACCGCGCCTGACGAGGCAGACTGTGCGATACTCGTGCATGACACGTTACTACTCGTGTAACAAGGCCAAGCTCAGGCTTGGTTACAAGCCCGTGGTAGGGGTTGACGAGGGTCTCGCCCGAGCTGTGGGATACATAGTTGAGCGGGAACGACAGGACTCGGGGAAGAAGACGCTGTAATTTCTTGATTCACATGGGAAAAGAAGAGAGACCGCTAAAAAATCATGTACGTGTATATATCAGAAACCCTACCGGATGACAGTAGGTACAACTCTTTCAGATATAATTGCTTTAATCTCGATATTAAAAACACTCTTCTTACGCGAATTAGCCGTGTTCCAATTCTCACTTCTCGTGATCCCAATTCCCACATCTACAGCAGATCGTGTCAATTGCAATTGTGGACCCCCATGCACCGCTGTAACCATCACTTGATACGGCTTCTTCATTCCCGAACGGCGCGCTCTCTTCAACTCCACGTCTGATCCACCATGTAGCGTTACCCATAGTAAAGCAATCAGTCTAGCTCGGTATGTTCCTTTCCGAAATGCATGCATTACACAATATCAGATCGCTCGAACAGTTCTCTTAACTGTTCAACTGCACTAGCGGTCACGCCAGGGCCAGGTAGACCGACCGATCGGATCCACCACGTCCATTCCGATGGCATCGCGAGTGTGAATTAAGAGGTCGACATGAAGTAAAGTCAAGGCTGACAGAACATGCAAACCGTACTGGCTAGTTTTCTTTCAGACAGACCGTAAATCATACCTAATGGACAGAAAATAAGAATAACCAATCGTCCGTCAATCATACCGTGGTTTCTGAACTGCGAATATAGGCCGAGTCGACAAATTGCATTGAATAGTAAATCACAGATATCAAAATTAAACCCTTCTAGAGTGCATTAAGTCGATATAGAGTATACAATAGAAGCCATGTTTCCAGATCGGATATGCTCTAGTTATGTATGTACATACATACTTGGCGATGAGCTGACGTGAGAAGGTACCTAAGACACGATCGATCGTACCTGCATGTACCTGACAAATGTCTCAGGAACCTCTAGTCAGGAAATTAGAAATCAAGGAGACTATGGAAGGATTTCTTTTGTCTTTTTGTGGTTCCTTGCTACTTCGCTACTGTTGGTGGTGGTTGGTTGGTTTATAAAAAATAAACATGAGTCGCAGAAGAAAATCACTTTTTTTAATAAAAACGTCGCATTCGACCAACGCTCTCCCAAAAGCATTTTAGATAAGAACAGAGATAGATTCATAACTAAACAAACCGTTTTTGGTTATATATCTACATATTTTGAAGATGGATGGACCTCACTTTCGACCTGGAATGATTTCATCTTTACTTTCTACGTTGGGGTTGTTAACAGGAAGTGGAAATGGGTTAAACATGTTGCGTGAACAGTCTAAATCTGTCTGAAAATCAAGGCTTGATTCTATTCGCCAGGTTGGTATCATAAGCTTGAAAAAGAAAATCAATTTCAAGCAAGGAAAATGCACTCGACTGGAGTGATACTGGTGGTCCGACTGAGCGTGCAACACGCTGCGTAGTAACAATAGACTCTAATCTTACAATACATGCATAGCTCTCTCAAGGAGAGGCCATTGTTCTAGCACATATGACCACTGACGAGAAAGCGCTCGTTTACCCTGTTGTGTAAGTGGTCTTAACGAAAATGGTACAACCTTCTCTGAGAACGGGTTGGACAGACTACCGTACTAAGCCGAATAGAAGGTGTATACCTCGGAGCATAGCACTTGGTTACAGGAGCGGAATCGTGGAATACACGCGCAAGAGATCCGAGGTACCAGATAACTGCCGATGGTCGAGCATCACGAAACCATCGAGTATTGTACCATGGACATGAACACCTTTACAAACAAGGAAGCGTGCTCCTGTAGACTGCCAACGAGCAGAATCATTGTACTACTGTTTCCGGCTGCTGAGTATATTTAAAGTTAATACTGTTGCAATTGAGACGGTATGACAAGCGATAGGATATCTGAGGATTGGGTTAAGTCTCTTTAGAGCTCGGGCTACCAGAGACTGCAAACATCGACTGAAGTCTCGGAGAAACCAGTGATAAAGTCCTGTCACTTAAGACTTTTGTAGCACCCGTTAAGCCTTCACTCAAAATCTACCTTTTCCTGAGACAGTCGTGCCGGCTGAAGTGAGCGTCGCACAGTGCCTACCGGTGCAGTAGCGTCGTAGGTCAATTCGACCTGTGGTGCGCTAAGTCTAGAGTCCGTTCAGTGACCAGCCCAAGCGCACGCCACCCTGTGAGGTTCCATGTACGAGAAGCCTTGACGCTGTCACGAGGCCAATGTCTCTGTTTGGCCAGCGGTTCTAGCCAGCGCCTTCATCGTTGTGATCTAGAAACAATTTCGTAATGACAATGCTTTGCGACATTGAATTCCTGTTCAATTTCTCTCGAGGATGATAAGAACTTGGTTTCGTTTTTTATGCTCGCACGTCAAGCATTCTAGGCTGTTTCTGCTGTCCAGAAATGGTGGTTCGAGGGTCAGCCGGACGGGATCCACTCGTAGAACATTTTTAGACTGCCCCGGATTCCCCAGATTTTTGAACCGCGAGCCCTCTGTTGCCGGTTCCTGTGGAGCTATCGACACACAGGTCTCGAAAAGGAATCAGCTTGGATCCCTCCATCCACTTAGGGTCTTTGGAGAAGAGGGGAAGATCTGCAATCCGGAATTTTGGTCTCTTCTCTATCCGCTTCGCGGGTAATTGACTTCGAGTCAAGTTCAGAGAAGAACCAACCAAGACAGCAGATGCGTTTGCGGATCAACTCCAGCAATCGAATCAATGTAATCGATCGATGGAAAGAAATAGGATCGGGACGGCGATCGCGTCCGTATGTCCGGGATCCTCCCGCTCAGCCTACTGATTATCCGTACAATCTGGCGGAACGATGGGAGTCTTGATCGCTAGATCCAGGGAGGTAACCTTCCAGATCTTCCAGCTTCCTTTTTGGGGGTCAGAAGACCTGATTCTACCTCCCTAGGCCCTGATCCTGATACGTAGTGCATTCTTGATGACCACACCAAGCAGGAGGCTGATTGATCAGCTTTTCCTTCACCCTAGCATATACAAGGAGCAGAGATGTGACGTCCACGAGAGTGATAGACGGCGAGACAGATACAGAGAGGTTGTACGCAGATTAAGATCACCTCGTAGACATTGGACGACCCCGCCTCACCCCGCAAGGATATACTCCACAAGACATGGGAGTCTCCAACTCTGCCGGTTCCAACGGCTCTCTACGTCGGAGGATGGCCTCTGAGGATGCTTGTGCGTCTGTGGGCGAGACGATCGCTGTGCATGCGTGGTTGAACGAAGATAGAAGCGGCTGGCACGAGCTGTAGGGGCCTCCAGAGAGCGATGATCCTGCGACTGCTGCCAGAGTTCGCCATCAGAAGGCGTCTTACAGCATCAACGGAACTCAAAAGGGTTATTTTGGATTCCCGACGGCATCCATTCGGAGATGTGACCGCGCAACGACTGCCACTCTGCTGTGGAAACAATGACGGATCATGTGAAGTTCAGTGTTTTGCTCTTCGAAAAACGCCATCAAAACAAAAAGCGTGGGCGACAGTATTATCAATCGACATGCCGGAGCAGTGCAGGATGTCGGCGCAGGACAAGTCGGACGCAGTGGGTGCGGAGATGCTCTCCCGAATCCGATGCTGGTCAGCAGTCCATCTTACGCCACGAGCGCATCCACGGCGAGCGAAAGAGCAGCGAACTTTACGCGTACGGCAGTGAGCCACCAGGTCGATAATGGGGGCAAAAACCGTGAAGGTAGATTATCTTTAGCTTCCTGTCTATGAAGCCTTCATGTGTGCTGTGAAGCCCGTCGTGCTCTGTTGGACAGTCCCGTGCGATCCGAATTGGGGAGGCTGGCTGGCGATGTGGGACTGAGATAACACACTCGCCCAGTGACGAGCAGCGAGCAGATGCTGCATCCAAGGGAAAGCAGAAGGCAGACCAGGAAGGTTCATGGATATCACATCATCGATCTTCGTGCAGGCAAAGATACCAGACTCGGGTGTTTGTTTGGTTTCAGCGTCCGGGAGCTCGAGTCGGATGGTAGGGTTTCTATGGACGGATCGATCCTGCAATGACAGGCGCAGGGATGTGGCACGACGGGCCTGATGCTCCGGAGACTGTGGTAGAGTCTAGGAAGTCTAGGAATTTCTACTGATCCATCCCCCATCGCTTCACGGGCACCCGGACGAATCAACCGCAGACGCGTGCGAGTACGTACCTGGGACTAAGCGGCCAGTGCCTGGACTATGTATCGGGCAGGACGGACAGATCCTCAGCGTACGGGCGATGAATTGATTACTTCCTTCTCGAAGGGGAGGAGAGCAACGATCCGATAACGGGTTTACAGGACTCCTCCGTATACTCCGTAGAATGGAATGCTCGGATTCATGCGAGACTCCCCCCATCGGTTCGCATCGGTGATCCCAACGTCATCGCGATGGAGAGACCCAGGCTGGTCTCGCAGCTGAAGGGAGACACGTAGGCTGTGAGAGGAGAGGGCCTCCGGCAAGGGACGACGGACGCTTCTCACGCAGACGGAACCTATCCGGTCAGAACAAGCTAAGAAAGACAGGAAAAAAAGGAACGCAAAAAAGGCGTCGAGATAGCGGTTGAGTTGAGTTGAGTTTCTGCTCCGGTTGGCGCGACAGCATGCTGATAAAGGACCTCGAGGAGGATAATAATGGAGAAAGCGAGCAGCCAGAGAGTATAATTTGACTAGGTTAGGGCGTCTGACTAGATTAGTCTGTAGGCAAGTCCCAGTGGTGAAGACGCAGAGTCATGGATCATGGATGGGCATTGGCGCTTTGCCAGGACCGGGGCAGCATCGTGTACAGATGAAGCTGCATCTGCCTCGTTCTGGCGATGGGAACCGTAGTAACTGGATAACTGGATAATAACTGGATAGCAACTGGATGGTAGCAACTGGTTACTGGTAACTAAGAGGGCTGGTGGGAAACAGTTATGATTATTATTCTTCTTTTTTCCTTTTTATTTATGATTTTTATTATTATTACTATTATTATTATTTTCGTGGGAATTCTAAGCTAGGATAGACTGTTCTTATTTTTAATTATTTTTAAATTAGTTACTGCTAGTCAATTACCATGATTAATTAATGAATGAATTAATTACCTGTGTGCCAGACTCACGCACAGAATATCTGGCCCTGTCAGCGTCGCGCGTCCGTCTCGTGCCTCTATCTCGTCCACACCAGTTGAAACCTCGCCCGTCCTCGCTCTTCTTCCCTCTGGATCTCCCCTTTCCTCCACACCAATCCCTTCTGTCACGACAGCTGTAAACCACCATCAATTCTCTCTCTTTTTTATTTTTGCTCTATCTTCTCTTCTTTTCTCCCTGCCACCTCCTAGTGCATGCCATCTGGCTAAGCGTCATCGGTGAGAGGTGGACTGCCTCCTCGTTCTGCCCAGTCTTGGTGGTCTCACTGGTTGCTCCACCGCCCCGTCGACGCCTTCGCGCCCCTCCCGCAATACTCTCTACACGGCCACTGGTCAGTCAGTGGTGGTGATCCGGCGTCAGTCATTCTTCATTCCTTCGCCCAGCTAGACACACTCTCGACTGTCCTGGCTCGTTGCTCGTCCTCGCCCTCTCGCCCTCTCTCTTCACGGGCACGCTGCCAGCGTCCACCGTCAGTCAGTCAGACAGCACCCGCTCCGGCTTGCAGTGAGATCATTGTCTTCAACTGCATTCCTCCGCGACAGGTCCCCCCGCCATGGCCCGTTGATGTCGCGGATGAAGCCGTAACCAGCTCTCGGGCACCCGATCTGCCTGGCAGACGGTTCTGCTCTGCGATATATCTTCTCCCAGCTCGACCGACCAGCGCTCGTCCTCCCGTACTGGCCCCTCTCCACGTCGTGCCCTCCGCTTGGAGGCACTGCTCTCGATTCTCCCTTGTTGGTTCAGAATGGCCGGCAATGGCACCGACAGTCCGCAATTCCTGGCTCCGCCAGCCGTCATGGCTCTGCGGCAGGAGGCCGATCCGAAGAGGGTTCCCATGGAGCGGACCCTGAGTGAAGACATGCGGGAAGAACGCGAAGATCTCAAGGAAGCGGCGGAG
Organism: Paecilomyces sp. PK2413; assembly: GCA_023624055.1. Classification (NCBI taxonomy): domain Eukaryota; kingdom Fungi; phylum Ascomycota; class Eurotiomycetes; order Eurotiales; family Thermoascaceae; genus Paecilomyces; species Paecilomyces sp. PK2413. Next base: position 795,272 of record JAMADQ010000011.1, on the reverse strand, counting down.
CAGACGTTGAACGTCATCCTCGACCTAGGTCTGGATGGCCGGATCAAATGGGTCAGCCCGTCCTGGCGCCAGGTCGTGGGCTCGCCTGTCGAATCGGTGGAGGGCCGCATGATCTCGGATATCCTGGTGAACAACTCGACCGCCTTCCAAGATGCGATCGAGGCGATGAAGGAGGATGACTCCCGCAGTCGCTTCATCCGCTTTTCGGTGCGGATGGGACCTGATTCTGTCCTGAAGTACTCTCCGGAACCCAAGCCGCTAGAACAAGATGAGGAACGCGGAGAGACCCAGGAGCAGGACCTTGAACAGGAGACTGCGAAGAAGGAGGAATCACAGAAAGAGGAGGAAGAATGGCACGGAGACATCCTCGATATGGAGGCCCAGGGTATCATGGTCTTTGACCGCTCAGCCGATGGGTCTGGACATGTGAGTGTTCCTTCAGTCTTGATAAACGTGTGATGCAGAACTAACGCAGACCTTACAGTCGATGTGGATGCTACGACCGTTTACGCAACCCCGAGAAGTGACGATTGATCTTCCCCCGTTGCTGGTGGAATCGCTGGGGGTTGGGGCTGAGGTCCTGGCCAACTATCTCACTAACCTGGCGGAAGCTGCTGGTAACGGTGCCGATCCCGCGAAATATCCTCCTCCTAGCCCTGTCCTGTGTCGGATCTGTGAGCGTCAGATCACTCCGTGGTGGTTTGAGAAGCACTCTGAGCTCTGTCTGCAGGAACACCGGGCCGAGTTGGATGTCCAGATAGCACAAGAGAATCTGAACGAACACCGTCACGCTATCGTCAAAGTCCTTGACGCTCTTGAGGCTCGACAAGGGAGACCAATGACTGGCGATGCCAGTGCGCCTGCTCTCCCGCAGCCCGAATACAAGGGCCTCCCCATTGGACCCTCACCAGCATCTTCTGCGCCCTCCTCTGGACCGACAAGTGCTCCCAGCTCTTCTCCTGCGACACCACCTAGATCAAGAGATCAGTCTACATCAGGAGTGGGTCATGCCAGAGGACGGTCGTTCGCTGTGCGACGACCGCTCTCCCGTATTGTCGAGTTGATTCTCGATCTCTGCGACACTGCCCTTGAAATCAGCACACCAGCTCTGAAGGAATCCCGAACAGACACTGGCGATGAGTTCCGGACGCTCTCCCCCCAGTCTGAATCGCGGATATCTCAGGTCCTGCAGTGGCAATCACCCAGTTCTAATACACTTGATCAGGAACAGGGACTTGCTGCCCTGTCTGCTGATACGGAAGTGGCAACCAGAGCCAAGGTAGATGCCGTTATTCGCCATCGCAGGATTGTCGAATACGCAGAGCGGATTCGGATTGAGTATACCGTCCTGGTTGAAGAATGCATAACGGCCGCTCTGAGAAAGGCGGAGCGAATTGCGGCTGGACAATTGAGCGATTCGTCTTCGACATGCTCTGAAGGAGAAGAAGAACGTGCGGAGAACACGGACACAGAGCGTGCGGTGCGAAGCGCGTCTCTCGAACCTCGACCAGGGCCAAGTTCTCCAATGCCAATACCGATGCGAAACCCCTCAGAGCAGTCTATGCCGTCTCCGAGAACATCATCGGTCGCTGTGTCAACTCGATCCAGTAGCCCGATGGAATGTCCTACTCCGCGCTCCCACAGGAGCTACGCCGGCCTCCTAGGCACGTCTCAGCCCTCTAAAAGAGGTTCTCTGCTGGCGGAGAGTGATACTGGAGAATATAGCGATAGCAGCTTGCCATCATCGTCTTTCCTGGCTAACGCAATGCGGACCGACTCTCCATCTTCCGAGAGAAGCCTTTCTCGCACGACCAGTTCAAAAGAAAGGAAGAGAAGAAGCTTAGTGCTTCCTGGCCTATCCAGCTCCCCCCGACGACAGCACTCGCCTGCCAGAACGGGTGGTCCTCCTCAATCCCCGTTGAGAATCTCCAAACCTCGCATTCCTAGCGGCGGCGATATCCCTTCTCCTGTCGTATCGCCGTCGCTTACCACTGCTGAACTCGCTTCTCATCCATCTTTACAGCATCCTCATCATCATCACCATCACCACCACCGCAGGCAGTCGTCGACGGCCTCCTCGGAGGTGGCCAAGCCACCGGTTTCGCCGCGACTGTCGTCAGTTAGCCAGCCCCAGCCCCGTCCTGCCCCTCCGTCAATCAAGGACTTTGAGATCATCAAGCCCATTAGCAAAGGTGCCTTTGGCAGCGTGTACTTGTCCAAGAAGAAGACTACAGGCGAATACTTTGCCATCAAGGTATTGAAGAAGGCGGATATGATTGCTAAAAATCAGGTCACCAACGTCAAAGCAGAACGCGCGATTATGATGTGGCAAGGCGAGAGTGACTTTGTCGCGAAGCTCTACTGGACTTTCTCGAGTAAGGATTATCTCTACCTTGTCATGGAGTATCTCAACGGTGGGGATTGCGCATCTCTCGTCAAGGTTTTGGGCGGGTTGCCTGAAGATTGGGCAAAGAAATACATTGCAGAAGTTGTTCTTGGGGTTGAGCATCTTCACAGCAGAGGAATTGTCCATCGAGATCTCAAACCCGATAACCTCCTGATCGACCAGAAGGGACACCTCAAACTGACTGACTTCGGTCTGTCACGCATGGGTCTTGTCGGTCGCCAAAAGCGCGTGCTGAAGAGTCCAAATGAGTCTGCTCCTGATCTGCTTAAGCAAGGGCCCTTTCCTAGAGCCATGTCGCTGGCGTCGTCTCGCTCGGCTTCCTTCGACCTGCAGGGTTCGCCCGGATCTACGCCGCTTATCACGCCCGAGGTTTCGGGCAGCTACAATCAGCCGTCGTACTTCAGCCTCAACCAGAGTTCTCTCCATCGTGAGAATTCAAGACGAGCATCTGGATACCGGAGTGATAGTGGCAGTAGTGACGCCTTGGCGTCAATGTTTCAGACCTTCTCTCTCAACGAAGGCAGTGATACACCCGCTCCCGTCCCTGTAGTACCAAACAAATCACTACCGGATGAAGAAGCCCCAAGTGAGCCCAGTGATTCTCCTAACCTTTACGCCCTCCAGCCAACTGTGAGCCATGCGTCGTCGTCGGTCGGTGGCCAGCACAACCCTTCCCAGCAGTCGATGCTTCCTCCGGCCATGGCGCTGTTCGATCCCGAAGACCATAACCGGCGGTTCGTTGGTACCCCGGACTATCTCGCTCCGGAAACCATCAACGGTGTCGGACAGGATGAGATGAGCGATTGGTGGTCGCTTGGCTGCATTCTGTTCGAATTCCTCTTCGGCTACCCACCTTTTAACGCGGCTACTCCCGACGAGGTTTTCGAGAATATCTTGAATAGAAGAATCAACTGGCCCGACTGTGCTGAGGAACTGGCCTCCCCAGAAGCGATAGACCTAATGAACAAGCTCATGACAGTCAAGCCTGAAGACAGACTTGGCGCCAATATCGCTGAGAAGTACCCCAGCGGAGGAGCAGAGATCCGTGCCCATCCTTGGTTTTCGGATATCAATTGGGACACGCTGCTCGAAGACAAAGCACAATTTGTGCCAAACGTGGAGAATCCCGAAGACACGGAGTATTTCGATGCAAGAGGGGCCACTCTGCAAGCATTTACTGAAGAGATTGAAGACCAGCTATCTCCGCAACATCCATTCCCCTCGGCAGAGTATCCTGATCGTCCACACGATGCGCTTTTCAAAGTTCGAACTCAGGTAAACTCCATGAAGCGAGGCTTGATGCCGCTTCATATACCACCGCATGTCCGTGATACGCGTAGTAGAAGACTGAGTGAACCTTCGATGGCGGACGACTTTGGGAACTTCAATTTCAAGAACCTCCCTATCCTTGAAAAAGCCAACAAGGATGTTATACAGAAGCTACGCCAGGAGGCTATGCAGACACAGCAGAGGCAGGCTATCTCAGCAGTCCAGACGCCGTTGTCCACATCCGGCCCATCTCTCGAAGGTAGCCCTCCTGTACCCATGCCACTCCAGCGGACGCTTTCGCAGAGCAAGGGAAACAACCGACCGTCTTCTCCGTCGAGCCACAGCCAGGCGAATTCATCTCCTAGCCGACCATCGCAGCCATCGTCTCCGCTGCTCGTTCAGTTCAGCACTGGGCAAAATCATGAGCGCAGAAAGACCTCTGGCTCGTCGTCCACAAATTCTCTTCCATCTGGTACCACTCCTCAGCATACCGCTTCTGAGCCATCCCGCCTGACGACTAATATCAAAGTCGGGACTTCTGTATCGTCTCCTTCGAAGCCTCCTCGAGCTCCTGGACAGTCGCCCGAAAAGACACCTTCTGGTCCACGCCAGAGTAGTGTTCCCACGTCACGCACTCGGTCGCAGACCTTAGGCTCCCAGGACGGAGATTTCTCCGCACTCAAAGAGACATTCGTGCCAGGCCATCATAAGCGTCGCAGCCAGCTTTTTGATGTTTCTCCGTCGTCTTCGGACAACGAAGATCCTCGCACTAAAGCCTTGTTAAAGGTGCAGCGCCGAAGGCAGAGCTCGCGACGATTGTCAAACATTAATCTTACAGAGGGACCGTTTTTCAGGCCTCTTGATGTGCTTATATGCGAGGATCACCCTGTTTCCAGACTTGTCATGGAGCGGTTGTTTGAAAAGCTACGTTGCCGCACTATCACAGCCGTCAATGGATCCGAAGCAGTACGTTATGCTCTGAGCGAGGTGGAGTTCGATATCATCATGACAGAATTCAAACTGCCTCAAATCAATGGCGCCGACGTCGCTCGGATGGTGCGTGAAACGCGGAGCGCCAACACGCACACTCCAATCATCGCTGTTACCGGCTACTTGAAAGATCTGCCAGAGACTCACCATTTTGATGCTCTCATCGAGAAGCCGCCGACTTTGACCAAGCTCACGGAAGCGCTTTGCAAGTTCTGTCACTGGAAACCGCCACCGAAGGACTATAACCCTGCACAGCCCCTGACTATTCCAGCATCTGCCTTGCGGCAATCATCGGTGCGTGCTGAAGACAGTCCTAGCTCGACTTCATCCGGCTTCCCACAATTGGTACCTAGTTCGTATCGTGGGTCTAGCCGCGAAGACTCGGTGGGCAGTAGCTACTTTGGAGATATGGATTCCATTAAAGCGGAAGAAGTACCGGTTGTCATCAGTCGCCATGGCGAAGACTGGGGCAGTAGTCAAGGCGGTCTTGGGATTTCCGACGAAGCAGCTGTGAAAGCAGCAAATGAACCGAAAGGCGATCCGGCTGCTGTTGCTTTCCCGCAATTGCTCCATGCTTCCTCAGCCCCAGCTTATGTTGCTCTTGCAGGTACGGTGACTCCTCGGAAACAGCGATCGAGTGAAGCTATCCGCGCAAAGCGAGAATCGCTCGAGAAGAAGCGGTATGAGTGTGCAGAATCGGGAGACGACGAGGATGAAGAGCTAGGGCACGCTCAAGTGCAGGCTCGTAGTCCGAGCAACAAGACTCCACGGTCGGGCTCCAAACTGGGAACAGAAATGATGAGGACGAACAGTCGCGGCAGTGTTGTTAGTGGCAGTGAAGAAATCCTGAAGAAAGAAAAGGAAGCTCTCGAGAAGATTCGGGCGAGCCATGCTGAGGGGACTAGTGATGAACAGTCTCGTGAAGCAGGCGACTCCCCAGCTGATGTTAGTCTGGAAGATACATTTGAGAGGCTCCATATTCCCGAAGAAGCACTCCAGACAGTGACCGAAGATGAGCTGGAGGATCAAGAACCGCCTCAAGAATCGACGCACCGGCCTTTTCTGCCTCAATACACCACGCAAGTCCATACGTCCTCTCACACGGCGTCTCAAACCACACAGGAATCAGCTTCTATGTCTGAGCCCCAGTCCGAGAAGAAAGGCCATATCACGCCGCCTATTATATTCCCTGTCGACCACAGCTCTGATGTTGCTGCTAAGGCACCCATGCCCTTGACAGAGATGGATCCTGCGAGCGCTAGTGGAACAGCGGCAGTCATTGAACCAGACGTCGATACTGATGTAGCTGTCGAAACCGACGCTGTCAGCTCTGCCGATGCGGACGCCACACCGAGGCCCATGCATACTCCGCTCTCTTCAGAGCCGGATTCCGATCCGGATCCAACCCCCCGACTGTCGGACAGAAGCCGTATTGGAATCCTGCCGTGGAAGAGACGATGAGAACTTAGATGGTTCTTTGAACAAAGATCCGCCATCAACGTCTTCCATTTACCAAATTACACATTCACATCCATGTTCTCAACAGACTTGGCAGTAGCCAATTAACGACCTATCTACTCTCTTCACTCTTGAAACTCCTTTTTCCATTCTATGTCCATTGTTGATGCCAATTCTCATTCTATCCTATGACCACCATACTCGTCTCGATCGTTCTCATTTTCATTTCTCCATTTTCTATGTTAAAACAATCAGTCGTGTCACGTTAGTTTTTGTCCAGGTATTATTTATCCATAGCCAGCGGGGTGTTCAGGTTTTTGCTCTTGGGCTGGGCGGATTCGGCTCCAGGGTTGCCGTCGGTTGTTTTCCAATTCTGTTATCAAATTCCTCTCCTACATTCTCACGTGCTCTCATCTCTGCGATGCCTGTTCCAGTCTGTTCCAAGACCGAAGAAACTTGTGTAAGTGTTCAATTTATTCTTTTTCGAAGTAAATAAAAAAGCAACCAAAAAAAAAAAAAAAAAAAAGTCAAGAGAAGGGACTTTGGAAGAGAGAATGACCTGTACCAAATACACCACAAAAAGTGTCCCAAAAAGAAGGCACTTGAGAGAAATTGAAAAGTTTTGCCAACAGCAGGAAGAGGAAAAAGGAAACGGAAAGAAAGCGAGTTCTATTCTGTTCTACTAGAGATTGAAAATGCTCTTTTCTGTTTCTTTTTCTCTTTCTCTCCCTGGGCGCTTTTTGTCTGTCTTGTGCAACCCCCTCTGTCTCTGCGTTTATTCTCTTCTAGTACAGTACATTACCATTGCCTCTTCTGTTGTATGTATCTATCTACGAACCAATCAACCAGACAACCAACCAACCCGCTCAGTGGTTCTTGTTTGATCAACTGAATTCAATTCCGTTTTCCAGGCGCGAAGTCGCTAAGGCGTGGTGCTGCGGTTGAAATTCTAATTTACTTTAAAGGCACTTGTAATAAAAAGAATCCTCCGCCTTACTTGTGTACAGAAATTCTTAGTTGTGTTTTATCGTTCTAGTCGTAGTGGTATGATAGTCGAGACAGAATATGTTGATCAATTTAGAGGATGGAGATTGCAAATTCAATCTCGTTTCTTTTTTGCTCGTTGCTACTCCCAAGGAGACAGATCGACTGGATCTCTACCTACAGTAGTAATTAGTAATTAAAAAGGGTCTTTATCAAGAAGAAATGTACCAGACATACCATGTATGCAACTCAACTAGTTAACTCTTGAGAAGACAATTTCAGTTGGCTGATTCGTTAATAACGCAGTCAAGTAACTAGATAGCACCCGGACCTACTTACTACGACTTAAGAGTAGAAAGTTACAATATAGGACAGACAAGTTCAGTAATGTATGTACTTCTCAGAAGTCTCATATTTATTGCGCGGGATTGCTATCTCTATAAGGCTCGATGTGTCGAGCGTGGCAGACTGTACTTTGCATGTAGCATGTAAAAAGCGCCTCATGGGGCGCCAACTAAAGAAGTATTTTATGGTACCTTGGAAGGAGGAAAGAAATTGACAGAGAAACATGGAAATGAGACAAGGTAGCCCAGTCCTAGGAAAACATATCACACATACAGCGTTCAGCATTGTACACAATTCTCACATCGAGAATTTCGAGGGAGGGAAAAACAAAAAGTAGCGCCATGACGGACAGGAAGCGCTAGTTATCAACATAATCACAGAAGGGTATGGTCATTCATTAAAAGCGGAAAATGACATAGAATGGGAAGTATTAGCAGGAAAAGGGTAACATCGAGATATCAAAAGGATCACAGCTAGTACTGCTGGCGAGACGCAGCAGAGACAGAGTCATCGCGCACAGCCGACCGAGAGACGGTGCCGGTGCGAGGATCAAGATGCTCGGGTTGTTCAACACGGCCCTGCTCCATGAGATCCTCATGTTCGACAGCGGGTTGGCGGTGGAAGAACCGGTTACCACGACGGACAGAAGATGAGAAGCTAGGTCGGCTTCCATTGTCGACAGACTCACGAGTCTCGATTCCTCCAGCGGCGTGAGGACCGCTCTGGTTAGAACGGATGCTTCGCTGCTGGGACAGAGAACGTTGGCGATCTTCCTCTTCACGGACCTCTTGCAGTCGTCGCTCCGCGGATTCACGGTTGGCGCTGCGGACGATTTCGTTATACCTCGAAGCATTGCCGCGGTCCGAATACACATCGCCCATGAGATCTTCGTCAGTCATATTTTGCATACCAAGAGAGAAATCCACATGTTTGTTAGGGGAGATAGCATCGCCACGAGCGCGAGCAGCGGCAACATCGCTCCCTTTCCGGAGAATCGAGTGGTTGGGACGGACACCTCCGCTGGAACCAGGGCGGATACCAGGACCAGAACTGGAGCCAGGACGGAAAGCGGTAGTGGAACCAATCTCGCTGCCACCAGCTGAGCCTGGCGGGATGCTGCCCTGAGTTGCTGCAGTGTATGTGGGCGGAGCGTTGTGGTGTGTGACATGCAGGGGCACATCGACACGGTAACCAGACAGGTTCATGCGAGGTCCCTCGATGCCGATCTCTTGAAGCGAGACCATAAGCATGCAGATGAACTTGTTGCGGCGCTGCAGACGGAGTAATTCGTTCTGCCAGTTCGACTTGTAGAAGAAGATGACGTTGAGCGTGATAGACAAGTTCTCAGTGACTGTGCGGAGTTCGGTCAGGATGTTTCCTTGGTACTCGCGCTTCTCACTGCGGACAAACTCAAGTAGGCGCTGACGAAGAGCATCGATCTGCTCCAAGGTCGTGCCAAACTTGATGACAATGGGGACAGCCTCTGCAAGACCCCCGGAACGACGCTGATTCAGGATGAACAGGGTGTTGAGGTAACTGTTGGGCGCCTGGACGACATGGCCTTCCATCTTCTTGAATTCTGTGTACAAAAGGGCGATCTCTTTGACGAAATAGTCGTCTCCCGTCAATGTAGCTCCAGTGCTCCCATATATGGTTACACGGTCCCCAACGTCGAAGGGATGCTTGACGAAGACGAAGATAACGGACTGGAGGAACTCCGTGGCCGTTGTGGAGAAGAGCCAGGACAAAGCCAGGATTGTAGAACCGGCAGATGTGAGCACACCAGCAGCCGACGTAGAGATCAGCGACAGGAAGACCAGAATCGTAATGACCACGACGATGAAAAAGAAGACATCATCGAGCTTGCCCACAACAGAGTCCAGATCCTTCAGCGATGCGGTGATGGATTTCCGCTCCCGTCCAATCTCGACACAGACAGCTTCCAGCTCCTCCATGGAAATATCACCGTTCATATCCTTGTCAAACATGGCGAAGGCCGCTTCTGCCTCCTCTGAGTTATCAAAGGCGGCCTTAAGATCACCAGAAAAGACGGTCTCGAAGCCTTCACGGACAAAGGTTCGGTACAGACGTCGTGCCAAAACCTGGCTGCCCGACGTGGTGCTGAGTAGTGTTAAGATAACCTGATGAGGATGTGTGCTGTTGGCCATCTTCTTGCCAGTGAAATCACCGACAACGCCACCGGCAACGTCTCCGACCTTGTTGAGGGTATCTTTGGCGATCTTCCCGGCTTTGTTGGCGTACTTCAGCGGCGTCCGGACACCGGACTTCTTCTCCTCACGCTGCTCAAACTCGTCGTCTTCGATAGACAAGATTTCTCTCGAGTAGGAGTAGAGCTTAGTCAAACTACCGATCTGGAACTTGTTGATCTCGATGCGGTCAGCGTAGGTACGAAGATGGAAGCTGATGGCTATCAGCTGAATGATGATCTTTTCAATGAAGTTGAGGACCGTTCCCACAAAGATCGAGACGATGATCTTGTTCACTGTGGTCTCCCAGCCTCGCGTGGTTTTATCGCCATCGATATGATGATTCTTCATGGTAGGAAGGAATGAGATCTCCACGCCCAACCACCAGAAGAACAAGGTCGCTGGCAGTTCGAGGGACTTTCCAAGGTCGCGCCATTTCTTGGAATTGTTGGTGAAGATAGTGGAGATGATTCCAATGGGCGCAGGGAGGCACTTGGCGACGATTCTGCCTGCCCACAGCGTCAACCAAACGATCTCCAACCAAACGGAGAACCAGAGCAGCTCGACACCGCCGACGTTGGCGGTTTTGAAGCGTAGCGCGCCCACCAGGAGCGGAATGAGCAGCAACAGGACAACGGGAACTATATAGGTGAGGTAGCGGACGATGAAGCTAGAATTGTGGATTTTGATGAAAAACTTGGCGAAATTGGTGGTGGGATTCTCCGGGGGCTTGTAACGAGCAGCCGTCTCATGCAGAGGGTTTGTTGCGGCATCAAACTCGTCTATAGGCTCGGACTTGTGCGAGCGAGATCGATGTATCGCTATGGACTGACCGCTCCCCTTATCGTCCTGCTGGCTGGCGCTGGCAGCAGCCGATCTCTCGGCTTCCAACAGGGCGAGGTCATCCTCCAACCGCTTGGCTTGCTCACGGGCCTGGGATGGGGAGGGTTGGACCCTCCGTGGAGGAGGAGCATCACTTGTATTGATGCTCAAGAAGTTGTGATTTGGCTCGTTGGACTCATTGGAGTCTCCTGCGCCTTCACCAATGAAGGTACCATCGTCAGAGGGCGAGTTGTCTTCTGTGCTGTTTCTGTCCTTCTTACCCGCCTCCATGTACTTGGGGTCATTGATTTCCTCCGTGGGAGTCGACATGGTGTCGATGCCGTCCTGGACGGGATATTCCACGAGAGGAAGCGACAAGAAACGAGGACGTGAATCCCCAAGACGGCCGAGGGTATGTTGAAATTGACCACTACAACCGACTAGAGCAGTACAGAGGTAACGACTGTGGGGGATTAACGAGTGATTCCCAGCATAAAGCAGTCAACCGTGCCAACGGTTGTCGTGAAGCAGACCAGGATGGACAATTAAGTATGGACCAGGAAAAGAAGGGGGGTCGCGAGAGCAGAAGGATCAGCGACAGAGGCACGGCATCAGTGGAGCTTCTGGAGCTTCTGGAGGGCAACTCGGAGATGGCTTGCAGTACGCAAGAGGCGAGCCGTGGCGGCGACGGATGTCGACTAAAGATAGAGCTGGGGGAGGAGGCCCTGGGCATAGTACCATAGATCGGGCGCCGGCATGGTAGCGCGTCCTGTAGGGACGATTTCCTTCAAGTTCGGGACCATGTCGAGGGCCCTACGCGGCGGGGATCCAGTCGTGGTGCGTAGGGTCATTGATAGGATCCGGCTGTCGAGATGAAGAGGGAGATGGTAGACGACGAAGGTCCACGCCGGCGGACCTTGGCGGTGGAGATGGCGCTCGTCTCGCCCATCGACTGTGCTTCGATCGAGATCAAACTTTTTCCGCCTCAGCCGTCCTGCAGTTCACAGATATGCTCAAGCTACGGTCGGTTCCACTGCACGGTCCGTTCGCGAGTCTCGACTGGTTTGGCGCCGTCTGGCCGATGTGATATTCTCTTTTGATCAGCCCGCTTGACGGCTGTCACCGTCGTCACCGTTATTTCCCCCCGGAGCCGCGGCGGGTGAGGCCATGAGAACCGCAGGAATTAGAATAGGAGTCGATGCCGTGAGCCAGAATCTCCTTTCCTTTCCTTGGTGGATATGCTACTAATAACGTCTTTCCTCCCGGTGGAAGCTTGGTGTCGTCCGGATAGAGAGCATGCTCCATACAATCGAGCTCTGCAAATGATGGTGACCGCTGCTTCTCCATTCCAACCCAGCTCCACGACGTTGGCCCCAGCACTGGTCCTTCTGTGGAGCAGTAGCGCTTGCAATTGACCTCTGCGTCTACGGAATACTAGTGCACTACGGAGTTATGGTATGGTGCTCTCTATGGAGTACTAGAGTGCTATCTAGAGTACGGTGTATGGTAGGCTGCTGCGCTCTGTGAGTAAGGAATTATTCACGAAATCATCAGGGCATTCCCTCGGACCACGGGTTGTCCTCAGGCCCATGACGTTGGAGACCCAAACTTCAAAGGGATAACCATCTGGCTGGTTACAGATGTTTCATCGCCTTTCTCGACCCAGGAAAAAGCCACCGCAGTTCGATTCTAGGCCTTCTTTGCCTCGACCTGCAAGCCCCCTACTTCTCGTTCCAGACTCGCAATAATCAGAATCATAATCTCCCCGCTGGGCTGATGTTCACCGTTCTGCGTTTCCACCTTCCAAACAGCCACAGGGGCCACTACCGCTGTCCTCAACGCCACCACCAGGCACGGCCTGAAGGTTTGTTCCAACCAAGAGTCTAGTCTGCCAATCATTCGCCGGACGTTCTAATAATACATGCATAAACCCTGTACCCCTTGAATAATGTCGCGTCCAAGATCATATCTATCTGTCTTATTATTATTATTGCTTGTCGTTCTCCGTATATTCTTTCTATTTGAACGCCGGCAGGGGTGCCTTACATCCTCTTGGGACGGGATCCGACGCTACAACACGGCAGATAGGCGAGGGCCCAACCGAACGATAAGCAGCAATAGGTTATCTTGGACTTTAGTGCTGTTTCAGACCATCGCTGACGAACTGAGTCGCGAGAAACTTTCTGTGCTCGCAAGATGGTCCTGATCAGTTCATTTAGTGTCGCTGCTGGCCCGATCTGCAGTCACGTGATTCAATAGCGTCCACTTCACCGACTTCTCCAGCGGATCGCAGAACCGAGGAAGAGAAAACGAATTTAAGAATGCTGCACTCAGTTATTTTACAACGGTCGGCTGCATACTCCGTATGCTACTCCGTACGCCAGGTATAAGACTCGACCTACCCTCAACTCTTTCCCTAGAATTGTAGGAACTCTCTGTCTGCGTTGTCATCGACGGAGTACGCATGCGGTATCCAGCGCACAATGCGAGCGGCCCAGAGGCATCTCGCTATGACGCATCTCGCACCAATTGCCAAGCGCAATGGCTTGGAGGACTAACACTGAATCAACGATTACTCGCAACATGATACCATTGGTAACTTCGAGCGAGGCCTTTTGATGGTTCATGTCCACTATGACAGCAGATCAGTCGTTTTGATGCTTCGAACCCCGCTATACCGCTGTGTGTGTGCAGCGGTTTAGTGTATGCTTCTAACGCCAATTTAGCCGCATAACGTTCCAACCATGTTCTTCTTCGCGTTGTGCTAGGTTGTGCACGGCTATGCTGATGACGATATGCTGCAGCGCCGGTATGTACCACCTCCTCTCCTCGATATTTCTCCACGCCCGATCGCGCACAGATGCAGCCATCTGATCATTGTCTGGCGTGGATGGATGTGGTTGGAAGCGGAGATTTACGAGTCAGACAGACTTTGGCTTTATTGCCCTAGGAGTTCACGCGGAATATCCAGGCTAGATGGTGAAGTCGATTGCATGAAAAAAGTAATTACTAATTACGGGACCAAACAAAAGAAGTCATCCGAGCAAGCGCTGATCTCTCTGGTCGGCCATTATCGAGATACGCACTACTCCCGAGATCTGCTAACTGCCCATCCCTGTCCACCAGAGAAGCGAGCAATCGACATTGAATCGGAATTGTTCCGCATCGGCAATATTTGCCCTGGAAGTTGGTATCTTGGACTGAAGCTGAAGGCCCCAGTAGTACACCACCACGACAATGGTAGAGGGGCCATGAGCGCTGATGGTTAACCAACTCAATGGGCACCTTAGTATAATTGGACTTTATAATAGATTATATATGCAAGTAGCGTTGTTTCTAGGGGAAAACTAAAAGCAGGCTCCTAACCAGCTCGATATACAACTCGATACCAGTCGAATACCCACCTGGTACTGGCGGGCATCAGCCAGAAATATTCGTATCCGAACCACATATACGATGGTAATGGAGACTTGGAGAGGGTATCTGCATTTAAAGTAGCATCATCAGCAGTTCTTTGAAGCAGATCGCCGCACCTTCAGACAGCGTGAGCCAGAACAGCAACAAGGGAAAAGGGAACTTGCATTATCAGAGTACTGAAGACATGTGGCAGGAGTGAGGGGCAAATCCAGTCAAAGGAAGAAGCCTTGCACGTATACAACAGACATTTCACATCGAGCGCTGCTTTGAATCTTCGTACAGACGGCATCTATCGACAGATGGGAACCGACAGATCATGTTCAGCTCCAATCACGACATGGATAAACTCTTGGTCACTCCTGGTCGTCGACTCGAAACTTGAATATTGGAAGCGGGATGTTTTCTAGCGCAGCACGACGCATCCAACATTAAGCTCGTTGACTATTTTTGAGATGCTGATCCCTGTCTGTTCTTTATGGAGGAAACTATGTCAGTTAACTCAAAGGATTGCGGGGATCGTGGACGTTTTTGGTTCTCCGCAGCGCCAGGATCGTAAGAGGCGCAGGATTGCGGAAGAGACGGAAGAGAAGGTCAAAGGAGACATCGTGTTGACAATATTCAGCTTCTTCATGTAACAAATAGACTGACTGTTTTAGCTTGTAGGTAAGTATCGAGGCATAAGAATCTTCCTTCGCCTACTAAGGTGGTGTCTGATCTACGAAGATGGCTGAGGGCAATGTTCTCGACCTGAGGTATCCAGCTTCCTCCATGATCTGGACATAATGAATCTATTATTATCATTATTATTATTCTGAGCATGGAGTTATACCCAGGAGAGAAATAAAAGAATCAAGCCTGAACCAGAGTGAGTATGGCGTATTCTTTATTAGAGTATAACTAACTCGATAGAATGTGCTCTCAACGTCCCGGGCGCACGAGGGAAACTGTCTGCGCATTCCACGTGCCCACGTGCGTTCCCGACCAAAACGAGAAAAATAAAATTCCAGTGCAACTGTCTCGCCAGGCTTATCGATACCATCCCAGCACAACAACAATCATTGATAATATTTTATTATTATTTTAATATATGTATCCTGATGATAATTATCCCATGGAAGCGCGCCGGGAGTTCCTGTGATGAGCCGTGGTAGAGGTGTTGGTCAGGGGCAGCTGGCGGCCGCTGATTGGCTGCTTCGCGAGGCTGGTGGACGGGCAAGCCCACCGGTTGTGCCCCCTCAACTAACGTGCTCTGTCTGCTCTACACCAGCTCGTCTGGATCCTCCATCTTCCATTCTCGAGCCCATTTATCTGCATCCAGGTTCGTCGCGATCCAGAAGTGGTTGACGCTGGACGTCTCAGCTGACCGTCGTGTTTTCCATCTACCCTTAGAGCTATCCACCATCCATCATGAGAGGCGAGGTATGAATGCTCGGAATCTTGATATTGTTTACTCCCCGTTCAACCCCTGAACGTACACGACCATGCTTTGCCACAGAGCAGATTCCAGCCATTACACGCGCCAACGGCATCCTTTCGACGGGCAGTACACTGATATCTATATGTCTCTGTTTAGATCTGCCACCTTCACATCGGTCAGGCCGGTATCCAGCTGGGTAACAGCGCTTGGGAGCTGTATGTGTTTTCACCGCCATTCTACATCTCAACGTCGTGACAGCATCAGGCCATACTGACTGCTCTCGCAGGTACCTGCTGGAGCATGGCTTGAAGGCTGATGGTCGCCTGGACCCTGACGCGGGCGACATTGGTGAAACTGGTTCCTACGATACCTTCTTCACCGAGACCAGCAACGGCAAATATGTGCCTCGCTCTATCTTCGTCGACCTCGACCCGTCGGTACGCATCTGCACACATGAAGAACAAGAATATCCTGGAGGGACGCATTGGCTGACTGTCGCAGCCTGTCGATGAGATCCGCACTGGAGACTACCGCCAGCTCTTCCACCCGGAGATGCTGATCAACGGCAAGGAGGATGCTGCCAACAACTGTATGGAGAATGACTCGTGGCTGAGGAAGGATGTGCTTGCTAACATGCATAGATGCTCGTGGCCACTACACCATTGGAAAGGAGCTGGTTGACGGTGTTATCGACCGTATTCGCCGCATGGCTGGTAGGTCTCCTGCCCTGGAGATGTAAGCATCTGAGACTAATCTGTGCAGATAACTGCAGTTCGCTGCAGGGCTTCCTGATCTTCCACTCCTTCGGTGGTGGTACCGGTTCTGGATTCGGTGCCCTTCTGCTGGAGCGCCTTGCCACTGACTACGGCAAGAAGTGCAAGCTCGAGTTCTCCGTGTACCCTGCTCCCCAGGTGTCCACGGCCGTTGTCGAGCCCTACAACGCGGTCCTGTCCACCCACAGCACCATCGAGAACTCCGACTGTACCTTCCTGGTCGACAACGAGGCTGTGTACGATATCTGCCGTCGTAACCTTGACATCCCCCGTCCTAGCTACGAGCACCTGAACCGCCTCATCGCCCAGGTGGTCAGCTCCATCACTTCCAGTCTGCGTTTCGATGGTGCCCTGAACGTCGACCTCAACGAGTTCCAGACCAACCTGGTCCCCTACCCCCGTATCCACTACCCTCTGATCTCGTACGCTCCTGTTGTTTCCAGCAACAAGAGCTCTCACGAGAGCTTCAAGGTTTCCGACTTGACCTTCCAGTGTAAGTTGACCCATCTCTGCAACGTTAAATAACGTGACTAATCTTTCACTATAGGCTTCGAGCCCAACAACCAGATGGTCGTCTGTGACCCCCGCAACGGCAAGTACATGGCTGTGGCCCTGCTGTACCGCGGTGACGTTGTCACCCGTGAGTGCAACGCGGCCATTGCCTCTGTCAAGGCCAAGGCTTCCTTCAACCTGGTTGAGTGGTGCCCGACTGGTTTCAAGATCGGTATCAACTACCAGAAGCCCATGCGTGTTCCTGACAGCGAGCTGGCGCCCGTCGACCGCTCCGTCAGCATGCTGTCCAACACGACCGCCATCGCCGAGGCCTGGAACCGTCTCGACCACAAGTTCGACCTCATGTACTCCAAGCGTGCCTTCGTCCACTGGTACGTTGGTGAGGGTATGGAGGAAGGTGAGTTCTCGGAGGCTCGTGAGGATCTGGCTGCTCTCGAGAAGGACTACGAGGAGGTCGCGAGCGACAACCTCGGTCCTGAGGAGGACGAGGAGGGCGTCGAGTACTAAGCGGAAGAGATGATGATTGTGTGATTTCGAAAAATATTTCTGGCCATTCGCTGTTCCCATATTCCCCCCATGGCTGGGCGTGTCTTACTTCTGTGAATGGATCCCCCATGCCTTCGTGTGTTTGGACATCATCTTCCCTCTCCTTCGAGACCAGTCGAGACGAGCGAGACACCCATTTTATTATTACAAGTTTCTGCTATGCGATTCGAGCCCCCTTCTATTCGAGGCCCTTTCTCTTGACTTTCTGAGCGTGTGTAACATCCGCGTTACATGTAGCTGTAAGAAAAGAAAGAATTGATTAAGAATTAGATATGGTTTTCTATCGTACCGTCTTTCTCTTCTTTTTGTCTATCCGCTGCTCAGCACACAACAAAAGGAACTAACAAGGAATGCTCTATGTGTTGTACATGCATGGTTGCAAATTCATATATGAACAGGGTGAAAACGCCGGAAAGAAAACGAAAAGAGGGAGGGAAAAAAAAAAAAAAAAAAGGAAGTCTATTTCTCGCTAGCAATGTCCATCTCGCGAAGGATCTTCAATGCATGCTCGTATGTCCACATGGTGACTGCACTGGCAGGAGCAGCCTTGAACAGGCTCACGGTCAGACCTCGATACAGGCCGCGCACGCCCTGTGTGCGGAGGATCAGCTGGATGGTCTTGAAGACCCCGCGATATTCAGGGATGTTCGAATGCACGTATTTCGCTCTGGTCGGGCCCTGCACTTGCAAGCGTTTCCGGACGAGATCTAGCGGGAACACGCCCGTCTTGGCCAGCACGCTGGCGATGACGCCGGCGGCGGCGTCCCCGGATCCGAAGGGCAGGTAGTCGTTGAACGACGCCATTCTAGGTCGTAAGGTCTCGTATGTAGCGAAGAAAAGGCCCATGTATGGCACGATCTGTCCGACTGCGGCGCTGCACCCGCGGAAAAAGCCCAGTGGTCCTTCGTACCGCGCAATGTCCCGGACGGAGGACCAGAGGGAGGTGTAGACGCGCTCCCTCCCTTGCGCTGCGAAGCG
Source organism: Paecilomyces sp. PK2413 (assembly GCA_023624055.1). NCBI lineage: Eukaryota > Fungi > Ascomycota > Eurotiomycetes > Eurotiales > Thermoascaceae > Paecilomyces > Paecilomyces sp. PK2413. The sequence goes on along the minus strand of JAMADQ010000011.1, from coordinate 777,146 downwards.
TGTGCGTAAGAGGTCGAGCGGGTAGGTAGCTGCGGTCGCTACGCCGCCGGCGAAGGCTCCTGATATGAATGATTCGACGGAGGGAGGGAGACGGTGCGGGTGTAGTTGCGACAGCGCTTGCGTCGTGGTACGGTAGGTGGTGAACTGGATACCGCCGTAGCAGACGTAGAGGAGTTCTGCTGGTATGTTTCCTTTCCAGAGGCCCTAATTGCAATCAATCAATCCTGTTAGTCCAGATACCACATTGAGCAACTGCACAACTGCACAATCTCAGTTTCAGTAGCCGCGCAGATAAAGATAGGAAAAGACATACGGTCAATCCCTCCTCACGGATGATCGCCCGCATCGTGGGGAGCGTCCCCTTATATACTGGTCCCTTGAGGCCATGGATCGATGATGGATCCGATAACGAATGGATCTGTAACTGCAATCTGATCTTGACGACATCGAGAGGCGCAATGCAGAAGCTGGACTCTTTATCAGTCGCTTGCGCGATAAACGAGGGATGCAATGCGTTCGTACCGTGAGACCAGACCGGCTATACCGCCTGCGAGGACGACCTGCCGTCTCGTGCCCTGTTACACCAAGGCATATCAGTGAGTATGGGCTTCTTCAGAGTTGCGCAGCTAACGGTTGGTGGGTTGTGTCTGACGTACCTCATCTTTCAGGTGTTCTCCACCGCCCGACATACATGTGATACTTTCGTGGAATCTCTCGACAGAAAAAGGAGTATATGAAATTAATAGTGATTAGACGCGATAGCACATTGAGAGGAGAGGCGATTGTAGAAATGAGAGCAAAAGAAACGAAACCTGGTGTTGATGGTTGCTTGTTGATAAACCTGGCGGCGAAAACAAAAGCTCCGCTTGCGTCGGGGAAATTCCAGTTGTTCTGTTTCGGGTGACGTCGCGGGATCCACGTGCTGGTATGTATTGCGGTTACTATTCTTACGACGCTTACGGCACTATCCGCGCCGTTGGAAACGTAAAACACGTACGGGCCAGTAATATACTCTCGCTGCGTTCCTAGAGCGGAAATTCCCGAGGTCCGTAATGTACTTCTGGAGCTCCCCTCTTGTTGATCTGCTTCTCCTTCTTCTTCTCTCCGCTGTATCTCTTCGATACACGCAGCAGTTGAAATGTCGCGATCCTTGAGGGCCTTCTTGAGCCTGGCGCGGCGTCCGTCAGGCCGCATCCAATGCTACTCTCCCGGCTCGACCATTGCCTACCGTAGTATCCAACAATCTACCCCCGGACGGGCGGCACAGCTGAACGAACATGGGTTTGGGGAGTCGGACACCCATATTAGGAGGACACCATCTGGACGCAATTTTTCCCCTGAGACTTCCTCCATTGGCAAAATACCAATTCCTCAGCTAGAGGGCGAGACACCTGAAGGGATCTCTGCGCAACCGGGCAGTTTGCGGGTTCAGGTGCGGGGAAAGCAAGGCGAGCAGCTCTTGAAAGGACTTGACTACGCGATGCTGCGCGATGCTTGTTCCTGTGAGCGTTGTGTTGACCCGCACTCGAAGCAGCGCAGCTTCCGCACCTCTGATATCCCGATTAATATCACGCCGCGGAGTATAAAACGGAATGGCGACAAGCTGGAGATAAAGTGGAGAGATGATATACCTGGTTACGATGAGTCTCACACTTCTACATACAACGAAGAGTTCCTGAGGTCTCCGGCTAGTTACAGTGTAGGCAGCGCGACTCCTACTCGGTATAGAGCCCATTGGGACAAAAAACGCATGCAGCATATTCAGCATTGGATCTCGTACGACGACTATGTGAACGATGATGTGAAATTCGCGACGGCCATGCGGAGACTGGCGCAGACTGGTCTGATCTTCGTCAAGGACGTCCCCGACTCGCGCGAAATGGTCGAGCGGATCGCGACGAGGATGGGACCGCTGCGCAATTCCTTCTATGGATCTACGTGGGACGTCCGGACGGTGCCCCAGGCCAGGAATGTCGCATATACGAACCAATTCCTCGGTTTCCACATGGATTTGATGTACATGAAGGACCCGCCGGGCTTCCAGCTGCTGCACTGTCTGAAGAACTCCTGTGATGGAGGCGAATCGCTCTTTGCAGATGCCTTTGCAGCCGCCGCTCGATTGCTCAGGAAGAACAGCCATGCCGCGCAGATTCTGCGGGAATTCCCAGTCAATTACGAGTATATCCACAAGGACCAGATGTACCACAACTCGTGGCCTGTCATCGAGACCGTATCGCCGGAGCACACTTCGCCCAATTACTTCCGCCACATCAACTACTCGCCGCCATTCCAAGGCCCCTTCCGCCCGGAGGGAATCCCTGCGAACGAGTGGGGTAAGAAATTCCGGCAATTCAGGAAAGCCCTGGAGGCTTTCACGAAGGAACTGGAGGATGAGCAGGCCATCTTCCAGCTGAAGTTGAACCCGGGCGAATGTGTGATCTTTGAGAACCGCCGGGTGGTGCATGCGCGTCGGGCATTCAACACTACCTCCGGTGAACGCTGGCTGGCAGGAGCCTATGTGGATGAGGACGCGGTTCTTTCGCGGTTCCGTGTCTGCAAGGCCACTCAGCCCGAGGCGTGGAATCATATCGAGGCTCCCGCTGATGGCGAGTAGTTGTTATAAGTTGGCATGATGAGTCTCAGTGTTCGAGGAGCTGTCTCGAAACGGGCAACATCTACATACGTCTTGTACATATGAATACACATGTAAAAAGAGAGAAGGAAGAACCCACTCTGGTAAACCGAGCATATAAAGTTCATAAGTTTTCATTTTAGCTTTCAATTGTCTGGTGCCTAACTGGAAGAAAAAGAGCACTGCCTATAACACGAAAGAGGTGATATGACAAAAGGAGCTACCTAGGTAATATAGGTAGTTAATAAAAATGGGCAGCGTAGGGAACTATCATAGTGATAAACTGTTGAGCACAACCGACATTTTATGAAAATTCGAAAAGAAGAATATAGAAAGAAGCTCGTCATCGCTAACGGGAGTTCAGAGATCTAAGGCAGGAAGAGGGTATGTACTGGATATGGTGCAAAGTGGGAGAAAACCGTTTAGGCCACTGATGCAGCGGGCTTGACGGCGAATTCCTTGAGGAAGTCTGGGTCGGCGTTGAGTTCTTCCCGGACCTGTGTCACAACAGATAATGATTAGCATCACAATTTTCCTATAGGAGATGTGCACCGTAATTGATGAGACTTACAATATCCAAACCTCCCATCAATTCTCCCTTCACCCAGAGTTGGGGAAATGTCGGCCAGTCGGCGAATTCCTTCAGACCCTGCCTCACGTCCTCATCGGCGAGGATGTTGAAGAACCCATACTTGACTCCATTCTCACGCAGAATGCCCACCAGCTGTCGACTGAAACCGCACTGAGGCGCGCTGGGGGTTCCCTTCATAAAGAGCATGACGGGGGCAGCCTTGACGAGCTCTGCAAGACGGGCAAAGAGCTGCTCCTTGCTCTGCTGCGGCGCGGCCGCTGGGGCGGCAGAGGTGCCGTTCGTGGCGGGATTCTCAGTCGCAACACCGTTCTGTCCGTCTACACGAGGAGTAGCAGCCAGCGCTGGGGGGATTGTGGTGGCCGTCTTGGAACCACCGGCGGCGTTGCCGGCGTGGCGCTCAACTGCATCGCGGACCTTGACAGCATCGCTGCCGCTCACGGATTCGAGGACCTTGCCGTCGCGGAGCAGGACGAGGAAAGGAACTGCAGTCACGTCGTATTCCTCAGAGATATCTGGGAGTTCTTCCGCGTTGATGGAGACGAAGGAGATGGTGGGAGGGTCTGTGACGGGGTAAGATGCGGCGAGGGTCGACAGGACAGTGCGCATCTGCGCGCAGGGAGCAGCCCATGGGGTGTGGAATGAGAGGACAACAAGCGTAGAGGGCTGCAGGGAGGCGAGATGCGACGTGAAGTCGGACTCAGACGTGATCTCCTTGAGGGTCGACATCGTTGGTGGTCGCGTGTGGCGGAGGAGGAATCAATGGCGGGGATGGAGGGGTATATAAAGCAGAGGTGTGAGAGACTGGCTAATCTCTAATACCAGGGACTCTCAGGTAGGTGTTTCAATGAGGCCAGGAGAGTAGAGGAGTGCACGACAAGAAGGGATTTCTCAGCGGGTGAGAACAACGGCCGGATCAGATAAGATCGCAAACGAGAGGAGGCAATTGTAAGTCGTATTATTAGTCCTAGTTCAATCCTGTCGATCCGCTTGGGTCATTCCGGCGTCGGCCTTCACCGCGGGCAATTCTCGCCGGAATCGGAGAATCGTTGATGCGCAGTGACGCCATCGCCCGCGGTCCTCACTGGTCATACCAGTATAAGCGGTTCTTTAATGGATTACTTTAATGGATTAGAGAGAATAACTAACTAGTTATCTAGATTCTGTATTATTAATAGAGATCCTCCAGGATGCTGTATTGTGAGTGGACTTTGTGCAGTACCTATTTTACTGCTCCACGTCCAATCAGCGGGAGTTACCCAGCGATTCAGCAGCGATTCGTTGGACTGCGCTACATGAACTTCTTCATACTGTATAAATTTATCGAAATGGTTTTCGATCTTAATTAATTATCGAATCAATGAGGCAGTCTACTATTCCATTTCAAGCGACAAACAGGAGCCTGGACAGACTTCAAGTGGAAAAGTTCCAACGTTATCATCACGTGACGCAGATAAAAGTCAACTTTTGCCTCCGCCAATTCTGGCCAATCCATTGAATATGCTCATCCAAGACGGGAAGTAAAAACCTCGTGTATCAATCTGCCAGTTTACGGGGATTCCAATTCGTCAAACATCCATACGGCCCTTCTACTCTCTGAACGAAGTTCTCAGTGTTGGAGGTAAGGGCTATTCTGATCCACACCAGCTGGCATCTTGCCAGCCATGACTTTCGGAAAGAAACGCAAGCGCGACGAGACCAGGGATGAAGACGACCCAACAATGGGCTCAAGTGGAGGCTCGAATGGATTTGGAGTAGCCCAGGCTCTTTCTGTCCTCCAAGCTTCATCAACAGCTGCTCCGGAGCAGGCAGGTGACACTGCAAAGGAAACGGTCACAACAGAAACCAATCAGAACGGTTCCTCAGAGATGAGAGCTACGAAGAAAAAAAGAGGCGCTGATGGCGAGAAGACTAAATATCCCACCTTGACATATACCCAAGGCAGGTTGCAGTCTTCTATACGCATCGCCGATCTACAAGGGCTGCTGCTCTACTGCTTTGCGGATGGTATTGCACCGCAATGGATTTCCGTGAAACATTCAGGCCATGTCCGCAAGGTCGTCGTCTTGATGGTGCCAGGGCTGGAACTAGGCATGTTTGATGGTACTATCCAGTTGGAACAGAAGCCAGCAGAAGAGACGAGCCAGGCAGAGGAGCCCAAAAAGACCGATGGAAACGATGAAGAGGACCCCAAGGCAGAGGACTTTGCTAGGTGGAAGCAAGGCTTACCTCAGAGAGACCGCTCTGGACATTTCAGTCCAAAGGAACTTTCAAAAGATACCCTTCCGCAACCGTTGCAGCCTTTGGCTGATATGTTCCCACATATTTGGCCCGTCAAGGCTCCTGGAGATTCAAAGTATAACAAAGTACACTCTCCATTGCAGGCGATCCTGCTGTCTTCCTTACCAAAGTCTAAAGAGAGTGGCAATCAAGGGAAAGGACCAAAGGCGCCGAGAGTGGACAAGAACTACATCTCGCAAAGAACCCCGGTTACGAAATTCATTTGTTCACTGGACGACCTCCGAGAGAACGACTACGTGCTCCATCCGGCTTTTTTCTCTACGGAGAAGGCGAAAGAAGCAGAAATTGAAGCCCGCAAGCGAGCTGGAACGTCAGTGGAAGACGGCTGGGTTGACACGCACGTCTCCAGTCTCGCTGACGGCGATGTGCCTGAGGCGGAGATCCAGCAAGGAAGCATGACGGCTGGCCGTCAGGTACTTGCTCTGGACTGCGAAATGTGTATTACCGAGGGTGGGAAATCAGAACTCACGCGGATCAGTCTCGTCAGCTGGGATGGCGAGGTGGTGCTGGATGAACTTGTTAAGCCCCAAAGACCTGTCATAGACTACCTGACGCGATTCTCTGGAATCACGAAGGAGAAGTTGGATCCCGTCACCACTACTCTCCACGACATCCAACAGAAGCTGTTGGAGATCCTTACGCCGCGATCTATCCTTGTTGGGCACTCCCTAAACTCCGACCTGAACGCGTTGAAACTCACGCATCCCTTCGTCATCGATACCTCTATCATCTACCCTCACCCCCGCGGGCCACCTCTGAAATGCGGCCTAAAATGGCTCACTCAGAAATATCTGGGCAGGGAAATCCAGAAGGGCATGACTGGCCACGACTCAATCGAGGATGCACGTGCCGTGCTCGAACTCGTCAAGCAGAAATGTGAAAAGGGCGAGCGCTGGGGCACCAGCGAAGCTTCCAACGAGAGCATCTTCCGCCGTCTTTCCCGCTCCGTTAGATCCAGCAAAGCCGGTCCAGGCGAAGGACGTACCGGCGCCGTTGTCGACTGGGGCAGCCCTGAGCGTGGCTTCGGCTCGCAGGCCACAGTTGCCATCGGCTGCAACACCGACGAAGACGTCGTGGCGGGCGTAAATAGAGCCGTCAACGGCGACGACAACGACTCATCCATTCCGGCCGGCGGCGTCGATTTCACCTGGGCCCGACTCCGCGAGCTCGAGGTTCTCCGTGGATGGTGCAATCGACGTCCGGACCCCAACAATGCCAACGAGTCGACGAGCCTAGTTCCCCCGCCAGAAGAGACCACGCCTACCACGTCCGCGACTGCAACAACTGGAGCCACGGCATCTGATCCACCAGCAGACGTCCTATCCGAAACCGTATCCCGCACGGTCTCGAACATCCATCGGATCTACGATTCGCTCCCCTCCTGCACGCTGTTCATCGTCTACTCTGGCACAGGCGACCCGCGTGAAGTGGGTCGTCTGCAGTCCCTGCACAAGAAGTATCGCGATGAGATCCAGTCGCGGAAACCGTGGGATGAGCTGAGTGTCAAATGGACCGATCGAGAAGAGCAGGCTCTCAAGAAGGCCTGCGAAAGAGCGAGAGAAGGATGTGGGTTTATGTGTGTGAAATGAAACGAAACGATGTGTTTGATGAAATAATTGATCTTGAGTGATACATTTCGGGCATCTAGGAGGATATCCATACAAGTCTGTCCTTTGCATTGTTGGAGATTCTAAATCATCAATTAAGAATTAAGAATATGGTCTGTTTTGAATGTGGATTTTGAAGTTCGCCCTCGACGTTTGTGTACAGAACAAGCGTACGACATGGCGGAAGAAGTGCGGTTCATTTCAGTTTTGTGTACGACTGATGAGGATGCTAGGCTGGGCAATGCTATGCTATGCTATGCTATGCTATCGGCGGTATTGAAATCCCGTGTACATATACCAAGACCGTTAAATGAAAGAGTCAAAAGAGTGGAAGAAAACAGCAGAGGTGGTCATATCGGGTTTCGATATGACACCACGTTCCATGCGTATACCGAATGCATATCATAGTGAGTAATAGTCAGTGGGCAGGATCTATACTGCCTTACTCCTCCGTCATTGCTTCTTCGCGTTGCATGGCCAGTTTGGCGAGCACATCCCGCGCGGCTACCTGCGCCTTTCGCCGTTCACGTGCATCGTTTTTGCCTGACTTTTGAGAGGAAGTTGGGTGGTCCAGACTGTCTTTGCCATCCTGCTGGTCGCGGGAATCTAATACGTCCACGTTGGCTGCATCTTCATGTAAGAGCTGTTTTTCCGCAGCATCCGTGCCCACATCGGAATTTCGAGCGGTGCGCGTTCCGCTGGTAGACCCTGATTTCGAACGACCGGGTCGCCCGCGAGGTTTCTGTTTGGGGGCCGCAGTATCTGGTGGCGTTGGATTTGGATTTGGAGCATTTTCATCCTTTTGTGAGCCAGCACTCACGTTGAGATCTTGCTCCTGCAATGGAGCGGGATTGGGGGTTTCTGGTTGATTATTTGCTTTCGTAGTTTGGCCCGCAGATTTTCGCGAGCCGCGCGGTCGCCCGACCTTTCTGGTCTCTTGGCCAGAATTGTGATGGCGGGAATCTGTCGGCTGCGACAGTCGCCTTCTCTTCGCGGCCGGTTGTTGAGAATCCAGATGAGTGTGGTAGATTGCCTCCGCCATGGCATCGAGCGTATTCTGGTCTTTAGTTCCTCCATTCGCTTCACGTGGCTTTGGAGTGGTCTGGCCATCCTCCAATAAAGCGGCTGGCTCCGCGACATCATTGAGAGGTATCTTCACAGAGTGCATAGCAATGTCATCGACAGAGGTGGCATCTGAGAGCTCATTCGCTTCGTCGAAAGAGTCTAGAACCTCATTGCTCCGGGCGCTGTGTTGTGGTCCCAGCCAGGGACGTTTTCCGTTTTCATTCAGTAGCCCCGAGCTACGCGCTCCTGCTGGGGTGCTGCTTTCGAGAAGATATGGGGTGGAATAGGGAGCCCGCGTCGCTTGCTCTTCCAAGTAGCGATTCTTCAATTTCAGGGCTTCGTTCTCGAGCCTCAGCCTGTCCACCTCATCTGACCTGCATTTGAGCTCCTTCAGGACCGTCGCCAGCATATCGAAGCCCCCATCGACCCTTTCGGGCTCGAGTGAGGCCCGGTTCGGGCCATGTAGTTCTATCCGTAGCGCGGTGAAAGCATGTTTCAGCTCCGTCATCGTGCCGTGTAAGGTGTTTACAGAGCTTGATATTCGGTTGATATTCATGCCCTGGTTCTGGATTTCCTGTCGGACCGAAGAGCTGTTTCCAGGGGTCTCTAGAGAGTCGGCGCTCGCGACAACTGCGTCTTGGTTGGTTTCAGGCTCGCTTTGCGCGTCCTGCTTTGGGTATAAGAGACGGTCCACGAGGCCGTCCTTGAAGATGGGATCTACCGTCCTCATGGTGACAATCTCTCGAAATGACACCTTTGACATCTTCCAGAAGACGTTGGCCCTATTGAAGTCAGCAAGGTCGCGACGTGTGTCCAGAGATAACCTACCCATGGCTCAAGTCGCATATTGCGCCCAGTTTCTGGTCGCAGAGCTTGCAGGTGATATCCTGGAGGACAAATCCGCGCAGCAGACTCAGATCGGATGTCAGGGGGATCTGCTTCCTTTCGGATGAGATCGCGATCCGATTGACGTCCAAGCTCAGCCATCCCGCAGCAATCGAGTACGAGCTAGAGAGCTTGGCCCACTCGTTCTCGCAGGCGGCAAGGGAGCTGGAGCAGCGGGAGCACTGGCAGAGGACCGCAGGCCTCGTTATCCGAGAGAGATCCATGATGGATATCGGATGCCAGGCGAAGCAGCAGCAGCTGGCGTGGTGTGGACAATTGTGAGTAGGGTGTCAGAAGTTGGAACCTCGTCAAGAAGCGGCGCATCGACCAGGAAATCGAACGAGCCTCGACCGCTGACTAAGGCGCCGGGCGACTGGGACACGCTGGCGGGCTTTACGTTGTTCCGGCCCGACGCTTATCGATAAAGACTGCCCAGCCAGTCCCGTGCCCAGTATCGTATTAGTTAGTTAACTAACTTAGCCATCCATCTGAGCCAGGATTAACTAATTCAGTAGAGTCGCGGGGAGAAAACACGCCCTGCCCCGCACTGGTTTGACAAGGCTCTGGCTTGAGAGATCTCGCGGTGGTCAGCTGCCTGGCTGCTGTGCTCATTGCTCTCCATGAAGCGTACCATCCTGTCTATTATTCTCCGACCGCGCCTGTCAACTTTTCCAATCCCTCGTAGGACAATTGGGTGCACTTACAAGTCCACAATGACGGCGGACATGTCAACCAGTCACTCCGCTCCCAATGGCAAGCCCAATCACTGGCACGGCGCAGGTGCTGCCGAATTTGATCTCCGGAGTAAGCATCGATAACTCGTATCTAATGAATTCAACCGTTAACGCGAGTGTAATGATTCCAGGCGACACCATGACCAAGCCAACACTATCCATGCTCGACGCAATCACGCACACTACCTTGCTGGACGATGTATTCAAGGAAGATCCGGTGACAAATTCGCTCGAAGAATACATTGCACAACGTACTGGCCACCAGTCCGGACTGCTGGTCATGTCCGGTACCATGGGCAACCAAGTCGCCATTCGAACGCATCTGGTGCAGCCGCCCTATTCCGTCTTGTGTGACCACCGATCTCACATCATTCGATATGAAGCGGGCGGAGTCAGTGCCTGGACAGGAGCTACAGTTTATGGCATTATCCCGAATAACGGAATTCATCTGACCCTCGAGGACATCCAGAAGCAAGCTATAATCGATGACGATATCCATTACTGTCCCACGAAGCTGATCAGTCTCGAAAACACTTTGGATGGGATGGTGCTGCCCCTCGATGAGCTGCGTCGGATCGTCGAGTGGGCTCATGGTAAAGGTATCAAAGTCCATCTTGACGGCGCAAGACTCTGGGAAGCAGTCGTCTCAGGTGCAGGTAGTTTGTCAGACTACGCTAGTGCCGTTGACAGTGTGAGTCTGTGCTTTTCCAAGGGCCTGGGTGCTCCAATTGGAAGCATTATAGTTGGCCCAGAGGAGTTTATCAAGCGAGCAAATTGGTTCCGTAAATCCATTGGAGGCGGTACTCGTCAAGCTGGTATCATCTCGGCTGCTGCACGAGTTGCCGTGGAGGAGACATTTGGTCCCGGGGCCAACGGCGAAGGCGGCAAGCTCAGAGATACTCATGCCAGAGCGAAGAAGATCGCAGATGCTTGGACAAGTCGCGGTGGAAAGCTGCTGAAGCCTGCCCAGACGAACATGGTCTGGTTAGACGTAGAGGCGTCTGGACTGGGTCCGAACGACCTGGCAACTATTGGAAACCAGAAGGGACTGAAGCTCTCCGGTGGGAGAATTGTAGTACACTATCGTAAGTCTCTGTGCCTCCCCAATAGACGAGGGAATGCTGCTGACGACAACGTGCAGAGGTGTCTGATGAGGCGATCTCTCGTCTGGAAGAAGTTTTCGATATTGCCTTCAGCGGAAATTTTGAGCGAAACGAGGACCAGACGAAACCATACGGGACAAAGTAGATGTATATTGTATAATTCCAGTAAAAGCCTTTCTGCTGTATATACGCCTACCCGCGAAAGTTTGAAACTGGTGGCCGCCCGCGTTTTATCTGCCGATGGTTTCAAACTTTTGTCGTATAATTGTAGAAATCATAGGTTTCTGCTTGAAGCACAGTCATATAGGTAGCAAAAGTCGAGCTCGCAGCCCGAAGGGGAAAGGTGTTTACGGAATTCAGGAACGACATCCGCGGACTCGCACGGGCCACAGGATGTTGATGCCTTGTCTTCACGGCCATCTCGATAAAAGACGGCTGAGCCATCCACCTCGCCTTGCTTGGTTTCTCGGACGACGACCCTGCCAGTCGATTCTGCCTTGTCTCCTCTGTCGCGACTCGCAGGGCAGACAGCCAGACCTAGCGCGTATGGATTCCTGGCAGGGAGTTCAGTGAGACCGGTTGGAGTCAGTGCTTCTCCATCTCCACGTTCTGTGCTGAATCGCGAGCTTTACTAACACAGCTCAGTACGGGTTTAGGATCTTACGAGCAGCTGCTGATTCCCCTCATCCGGGTCACATTCCGACAGACCAACGAACAGCACCGCTTTCCAATTAAGCGAGGCAGATGGGGATTGGGAGGTTACTGGATACTTAATATAATACTTAGGAGGACGTATCTAGGTCGCGGTGGCAGCACTCCTCCCAGCGGACGCTGCATCCCGAGTGTCAGGCAGAGCGTCGTCCTATATACCCTGCGGCATTCGTTGCACTGCCATCACCATTAGTCTCGAGGGTTGAAGAGCCCAGAATCCTGCTCCGACACCTACCTCTTAAGAACTCCCCACGCCGGGCCGTTAACAGCCCATTAACAGCTGAATCTGCATACGATAGAGCATTTATTTGTGTGATAGCAATTTGAAACTGGTGGGTACCTGAGCGAATATCCATTAGCATATTTTTCATCTACCCTTTTGGCGATTTCAACCTTTGTTGCGCCTGGTCACCTGTGTCAGCACGCACCGGACACCACTCCATTGTTTCCAATGTCTTCGTAGAAAAACCAACGTCAGATAGTCTTTGATGGCAGCAATTTTGAGTCTGCTCTGAAGCTAGATTGCTGATGCGACAGATGAACTAGGCATTTTGATACCCTGCTGTGTTATGCAAGCATACGTGCACGGTTGACCATTCACAACTACCCATAACGGAACGATTATCGCAGCCTGAGGTTCCTCATGGAGGCCACTCAAGAGTCGACCCAACCATACGCGGATCCCCGGCGTATAGGTTACAATAATTCTGGTCTTCATGAACAGGATGTGTCCGATATCATTTGCATTCTGCACCCAAATTCGATGGCGGCTCACGACGCCGTTGCAGCTACGGCGGACCTTGCGCCCCAGCACATCTTGCAGAGAGATGAGCTCGAGTACGAAACCTCAGACATAGCGGCTCGTGATATCGCACTCCGGTTATCGTCGCCAGTCCGTGACCCGGCCGCAGGGTTCTGTTTTGGCCGCAATGCCAACCGTTGCGATGTCGTCCTCTCTGCTGATGACAGTGCCAAACGGATATCAAACGTGCACTTTCGCATCTACCTGACCGACGATGGCATCATTATGCTTCAAGATACCTCGACAAATGGAACGGTGGTGGATAGCTGTCGGCTTCGGAAGAATCAGAAGGACTGCAGTCGGATGCTTACGAACGGGTCAGTGATCCAGGTGGTCATGGGCACTCAATCGGCCGATGAGGTCAAATTTGTCCTTCGGATCCCTCCGCGGGATGGCTATACTGTGCAGTACACGGAGAATCTGATTCAATATCTCCAGCGGGCTCAAAAACACCGTACAGATCTGAGGCGCCCCAAGATGCGTGATTTTCCCACACAACCTGCTCTCTCCTGGACCGTTGGTAACCCATATGGTATGCACTGGACAGGCGGGTCCCTCTACAATGTTACCGGCCAGATAGGTAAGGGAGCATTTGCAACGGTCTACAAGCTCGCTACCAAACAGCACGGGATTGTATACGCGGCAAAGGAACTGGACAAGCGGCGCTTCATGAAGAATGGAGTTTTAGATCAGAAGGTGGATAACGAAATGAAGATCATGAAAGATCTTAGACACGTAAGGACCTCGACCACTACAAATGACTCGTGCTAATGCTCTCCCAGCCAAACATTGTCCAATATGAGGGTTACCACGAGCATGATCGCTGGATATACATCATCATGGAGTATGTGGCTGGCGGAGAACTTTCCACTTATCTGCAGATGCAGGGTAAGATCCCCGAAGACATGGTCAAGAGTATTGCACGGCAAGTGTTGCACGCGCTACAGTACCTCCACAAACGCAAGATCACACACCGCGATATCAAGCCCGATAATATCCTCATTGCGTCTCTGGATCCACTGAAGGTGAAGCTTTCTGATTTTGGGCTTTCCAAGGTCGCACAGGAAGAAACGTTCTTGAAAACATTTTGTGGAACTCTACTCTACTGTGCTCCCGAGGTCTATCCGGAATATGATACTTACCGACGAGGGGAAGTGCGAAAGAGACGGCGTGTGGGCGATCCGTAAGTGAATACTATCCGCACTTTGAAATTGCTGCTGACTTGTTAGTCCGCCAAAAACCTCCCCGTATGACCAGTCTGTAGATATGTGGTCGCTTGGAGCAGTGCTCTATCACATCCTCTGTGGCGCGCCTCCCTACATTGGACGCGCAGATGATCGAGGTGCACAGATGTTGAGAACAATTATGACAACGGAGGCCGACCTAGACTTGCTTCGCAGAGAAGGAGTCTCAGACGAAGGCATTGACTTTGTTGCGAGGCTCCTGAACCGTGATCCGCAGCTACGGCCAAAGGAGAGTGAATGCTTCCAGCATCCGTGGATTGCGAACGTGCCTGATGTCGATGAATACCCGGACGATGAAGACCTGGCGGATGACTTCGAGGAGTTGCCTGTAATAGGAGAGGTTGAGGAGGAGCTAGACGCGTCCCAGCTCTCACTCTACGACAAGGTTGACGCGGGGGAGCAACACAACACGCCGGAAGAACAACAAGCAAAGAGACAACGTGTGAACGAGGAAACACCAGTGGAGATACGGTATCCCTCTCTCCCGCAAATTCAGAGCTTTGGGGAATCCGAATTGCATGCTCAGCAAACTGCGAGTCGCCTATTCGGTGAGATCAGGGGATCAGTCGCACACAGCGCCGGTGCGCCAGAATTCGATCTGAAGGAGCTTGAGGGCGAAGATTTCAGCGTCGTCGACTTCATGTCATCAAGTAGCGACTCGAAGAGCGACCACCAAAGCCAGGCTTCAGAAGTATCTCTTCCCATGCCGAAGTTTGGTGGATCTGCTGCTAGTCTCTTGGGCACCGAGGCCCTTGTCGGACAGCTCAAGATGGAATCAGCAGTCGGTGCCGACAGGGGCTCTGCAACACCAAACGCCCTCGCCTCAGCCACACCTTGCAGTCCTGTTACTAGAGCCCTCACTCCGGCTAACGAAGATGCTTCTGGATCCAGCAAGCAGGATGAGAATGTGAACGAGACCACGCCGAAGGCCGTCCCTTTCAGTCGCCGGATCGTACTACCGCTACCCGAGACATCCAGCGAGGGTTCGAAGGCAGGAAAATCCAGGGACAACCATGTTTATTCTGACAGGCACGTTAAGGACGAGTTGGATGACGAACTCGCTGTCACGATTGACGCAAAAACTGGCAAGGAAGTTCTGTCTGACTTGCCTGCCACAACTGCGGGTTCCGAACGATCAAGCGTGGAAGACCCCTACAACTCGCGTGCGCTATCCCACACAGACTTCATCAAACCGGGTCCTCTGCTTGGCAAACTCACGACCGTCGAAGGATCTATTTTTGACCTGACAATCCGCCTGCAAGATCGGATGACCTCATGGGGTCGGGGTCCACAGGCGACCATCTGCTATCCGGATCCTATGGACACGCGAATCCCAGCGTACGCGCTAGAGATCACGTTCTGGGCCCCTGCCATTGAGGCTCAGATCAAGGCTGGAGAAGACTGGATGAAAATTCCCGACGTGATGGCTATCCTGTCGACAAAGACTCGCAAGTGTGTCTGGGTTAACGATGTCGAATTGCGGCGAGGCCCCGAGAGCGACAGTGGTCGCGAAGGCTTTAACTTCGGTAAACTGTATACGGGTGACATTATCACGGTATACAAGCATCATGATCGATACCTCAAATTCCGGTGCGAGTTCTACCATGGAGACAGTGCACGTCCGCGACCGGACAGCGAGAAAGGCTTCATCGTCCGGAAGGTGCTGACCCCCAGGGGAGCAAATCAACTGCCCCAGCAGAATGCGGACAAGAAGAAAGCCGAGGAGTAATTTCTTGACAATTAGATCTACCTGTGAGACTGTTTCCTATCTGGTCTTAGAGCGTATGCCTTGGAAACAGCAAGGATAGTATGGAGGATGCGAATCTGGTTTAAGTACGGGAAAATGGTTTTGGTTTACAGTATCTCTTATCATCGACATGGATGTTTCAGGAGTTTTGGATGACGCTACTCTACTCACGTGGAACCTGGAGGAGGATTTGGATTAACGATTGTATCATGAGCGGAGATCTGGAGAGATGTTTTTTCACGTTTCCTATGTATTCACATGTGTATGTACAGCAGATACCGAAAAAGAGGTTATCAGGGTGGAACATATCCGCCTCCATGAAAGCCTCGTAAATATTACCGATGTGAGATAATGCATATTTCATACCTATCTAGAAAGAAGTCGGATCTAAATCTACGAGACTGCATGACATCAACCTAAGCATGGCCAGACCACTGCATCTGCAAGTATGAGACACGATCGCAGTGTTCCAACCTGAGGTATAACTGTGGCTAGGTTCCATACTCCAGCTGCATGTCAAGCCAGGATTCTCGAGTACAAGTAATACAGTTTGACCAACTGCTAACCGCTGAACCCACCGCATGCGCCAATCCCAAGCGAGCTCACCGATTGCCGGTAGAATCAGATAGATAGTCTATGGTAGTTAGACGCACGGCTAATTCCCATCTAGCATAGAGCGCTAGTGGTATTGCCAGGATGGAGATGGCATGCTCGAATCGCCGAATCGCGTGAGATCTGTTCTCGCTTAAGCTTATCTGGGATATTTAGGGACAAACGGGATGGATCAACGGAAACTTGGGAATATTGTACTCCGTAGGGAATGTGAGTGGTGCTCCACATAGGGAGTAGGGAGAGATATGGTACAATAATAATATTAATACCAAGACAGGGGAAACCGCTGAAAATGCTGCATGTCTGGACTCTGGATGCTTTTCCCCTTGGCTCGAGAGCTGAAGAAAGTTTTGCAATCGATTGAATTGACTGGAGGGACGAGAGCCGCGATGGAGCCTGGCACGATGGAGACGGCCCCATCGTCTAAGCACTGCTAGAGAACGATGGAGTATAGTCGACTTGCCCTGGTAGGCAGAAAACGACGCAGAACAATTAAACTAATTGATTAGGGCCTGCTGGTTGGATACGACGTGGCCTCAAGGCTCAAGCTCTCCCCGTGCTGGTCCCTGGTTGCCAAACTCCACCAGCACGACGGTTCTCCATAATAATATTGTCATCGTATATCAATGAAATCCGCCGTTTGCCAGCACTGACCATCGCTCCGACTTGGGGGTTGTGGGAGTGGAAGTAGTACGGAGGAGATGTAGTAGTAGTTGTGCGCTTGATGCTTAGCCTAATAGTAATAATAATATTATTTCTCTTTTATCCTCAGCCCTTCATCCCCGAGGAATCTCGCAATTAATTTATTATCTATGGTTCTACTAACTCCTACTTTATTTTGATTAATTCGAATCCACCTCCCCTCCCTTTTCCGGCCACCTTATCTCCACCACCGTCTCTCGTTCGCGCCCTTACTCTTCTGCTGCTCCCGGCGGATTTCCATCTACAATCGCCCATCCCCATTCTCGTATTCGCGTCGGACTGTCTCAGACTGCGCCCATCCGGAATCTCGATCGCTGGACGCCTGCTGCGACTCGCGCCGTGGCCTGACAGCGCCCACGAGCAGTCATCCTGTGGTTCGGACGGTCTTACTTTGCATTCCTCCGTCTTGGTTGGTCTCGGCTCAACCCGGCGGTGTCTTTGCGCTCCCAAGCTCTCCGGCGACAATTAATTATCTGTCCTCGACCGTCCGCTCTCCTCCTTCAAGCTGGATTCCTCAGCGTCCGCGGATCCCACGAGGGGTTCACATCACCGTCGACGGTCTTCCGTGACCATTCCATCGCTCAATCTCGAGGCTGCATCTCCGGTACGCGAGGGCCTGGGTAGCACGTCGGGCTTGTCCGCGGGCACCTTCACCCGCGCTCCGCTGCCCGCGATCCCAGGAACTCCTGCGCTGAACTCGCCCATGTCGCTGTCACGATCGCCTTCTCCCCATCCGGGCGGAGGCTGGTCGAGTCCCGGATTGACCCCCAACAGCGGCAGTTCGAGCCCGCGCACCGTCTATTCCAGCAGCACCGTTGGGCCCAGCGGGATCTCCTGGGCCGCCGCAAAGGCCAAAAGCGAGGAAGTCAAGGGCTATCCGTCCTTTTCGACGAGGAACAATGGCTTCTTTTCACGTCAGAAGCGCAGGATCTCCGCCAGTTTACCGCGATTTCGATTGAACGCGAATTCGAGAGACTACCGAGAGAAGGAGAAGCTGGGCCGGGGACGATGGCAGGATAACAGTAGTTTGGGAGGTCGGGTCATTGCGCTGCTGGGATCACTTCTGCGCCGGACAAGGATACGATTGTTGTTGGTGGGGGTTCTCATATTCGTAGGCTACTTAATGTTTTGGACTTGTAAGTGTATAACTTTTTTTGATCTGGCCTGCGCTATATGTCTGACTTTCGCCCAGCCATATTCGAAGCCTACCGGAGGTCGCCCATTGGAGGAGGGAGAAAGGTCGTGATTATCCTGGCGTCGAACATTGAGGGAGGTGTGATGGAATGGAAGGGTGCGCGTGAATGGGCCATTGAGCGCAACAGCATCGCAAACAAGAAGAGATACGCAAAAAAATGGGGGTATAATCTCGAGATCGTGAATATGATGACGAAGAAGAGATACGCGCATGAGTGGCGCGAGAGCTGGGAGAAGGTGGACGTTATCCGTGATTCTATGCGGAAGTATCCTCAGGCGGAATGGTAGGTCGATACTGGTACCCGGCAAGTATATGGTGCTGACAGTAGCAGGTTTTGGTGGCTCGATCTCAATACCTACATCATGGAATACTCGTACTCCCTCGAAGACCATCTTCTCAAACACCTCGACACCTATACATACCGTGACATCAACACCTACAATCCTCTAAACATCAGTCATCCGCTCACCGCCCCATACCTCGATCCTCTTTCGCGATCCGTGGACGGTGATGGGGACCCGTCTTCGATCAACTTGCTCGTGCCACAAGACTGTGCTGGGTTCAACTTGGGTTCGTTTTTGGTGCGGCGCTCATCATGGACGGATCGCCTGTTGGACATTTGGTGGGACCCCGTGATGTATGAGCAGAAGCACATGGAATGGGAACACAAGGAGCAAGACAGCTTGGAATATCTGTACACCAACCAACCATGGGTGCGACCGCATGTATCATTTGTGCCTCAGCGACGGATCAATTCGTTCCCTCCCGGGGCTTGCGGCGACGAACCTCACCCCGGAATACACTACCACGAGAAGGATCGCGACTTTTTGGTCAATATGGCTGGATGCGAATGGGGACGCGACTGCTGGGTAGAGATGTACAACTACCGCGAACTCAGCAACCACCTGAACCGAACGCGATGGGAGAAGTTCAAAGACGGAGTCAGCTCTTTGTTCAAAAGATTCTTCGGGAAAACTGAACAAGCAGCTACGCAATGATTCTGATGTACGAGGACGCCTGTCATACCTTTTCTGTTTTGATCTCAAGAATTTTCTGGGATATCCACCCGTCAGTCTCCTATCTCTGCAGGAGTTACTATTGGGTTACTGCTCAGTCATCTATTCGCATCCGGAGTTGAACGGGACCCTTTTCGGTTGGTCGATGTTTTTGTTCAATCATGTGCCCATGTCTGTTTTTCTCATCTAGAAGGGCCACTTTCTTCTCTTTTTTATACGTCTGGTGTATGTGACAGGATACTTCATTTTCTTCTATAATATGCATGAGAAAGGATTTATTTTCCTTTTTATCCATTCTTCTCTGCATGTATGTATTCTTCTCACGATCTATTTATTCTACGCTATGATATGTGTCGGCCTAGCCGTCTCTTTCTCGATTTTCTTCGTTATTTTATTTGCCTCAAGATTGGTGCTAGTTATCGGGCCGAGATTTTATACGTTTATGGATCAATACAGGCGTCACATGGATAGGCATGTTTGGGCATATTTTCGAAGACGACTTGCTTGCATGGTGGGATGAATTTGCCATATATAGTTATATTAACTTTCTTCCATGTGTTGTTGAACGTTGGTGCATCATGCTTGACTAAAGTTTGTTGGCTTAATGATGGACAAGGCTTGGATAGGACTGCGATTCTGCGATATTAACTTCAACGAATGATAAGTTATAATCAGAAGATTGATTCGAGATAATAGTGAGAATTATGAGGGTTTTAGTAATGCATAAATGCGCGTGTGGACGTACACCGTGCATGTTTCTGCATTAGAGGTAAACTACTGCCCCGCGTACGGTATGTATATATTGAACAGATAAGACTATGGTCAGACTGATAAACAATGATTTCCTCCGTAACCCGCTTCTTATCTATTGGGCTCCTCTAAAAGTCTCAATGTTTCGAATGAAACACATTGCGGCGCAGTTCTTGGCTCTCATCCCTAACTACTTAAGTATGCCCGTGACATCACGCCGTCTGAAGCTCCAACTGTTTTGGAACGAGGAGTTATGATTACTTCCTGAACATCCTTCAGCACCGATATTACAACAAACCAGCTGGGGAAAAATGGTATATTCCTTCCCCCTCCCCACGACTTCTCATCTCTCATTCCAGAAATTCCTCTCTTCTACAACACACCCCTCCCTCCCACAGGCCGCTTCGACAGCTCGCCATGCATTGCGCCTTGCTCTCAAAGAACACAAGCACCTACCCCGCGCGCAACGCGAGACGCATCTCCCCACCGTCCTCGTCGCACTGAACGATTACCTCCCGTATCTATTCGCTCTCTCGTATGGACTGAGTGGGAGGAGTGTTGGGAATGCTACTTCTGGCAGCAGCGGCGTAGGAGAGGAAGTGGAGATCACGCTCCGCGCGGAGATCGAGGTGGAATGGCGACCGACATTGAGCTCTGGCTCGTCGATACTGAGAGGCGTAGGGAGCACATACCGGGTGCATGGACGAGGGCTCGATTTTGAAATCGCTTTTACTCTCACTACGTTGGGGTATGTTCTGTCGGGGATCGCGAGGTCTGGGGTCCTGAGAACCTTGTATGCGGCACGTACGCCGACGGCGGAACAGCGTACGGCGGCGGTTCAGACGGCGACGAAGAATCTGTTGCAGGCGAGTGCTGTGCACTCTTTCCTGGCGTCGTCACCTTCTTTTGCAGCATTGACTGCGCACAAGTCCGGTCGAGGCCGAGACGGTGGTGATCGGGATAGTTCCGCGGCTTCAGGAGCTCAAGTTGGGATTGTACCGGATCTACACCCTGCTACGCAGTCGGCGCTGGCTACTTTGGCTCTTGCAGAGGCGACTTTGCTAGCTGTGCTGAAAGACGATGCGTACGTGACAACGTGTATCCAGGCCCGCAACCCGCATGATAAGGACTGGATGGTCCGGGCTCCTGAGATTCCTAAAGTCAGGGCATTGCTCTTCGCGCGTCTGTGTGTCCGCGGGGCAGAATATGCAGAGCAAGTCACGGCTGGTCTGGGGACAGTTGGGGCAGAAGCAAAGCGTGGTGCCGCAGCTGGGAGGATTGATGAGGATCTCATCAGATATGCGCGTACGTTGGGCAAAGTCGCGCGGGCCAGGGCTTGTCGATTTTTTGGTGTAGATGCAGAGCTATCGGGCAAGATAGGAGAAGGGATTGCATGGGTGAGAGCTGCTAAGGCTACTCTTGGGTTCAAGAGCTCTCTGGCTGGGGACGAAGACACCGCTGCGAAGAGTAGTAAAGGTGGGCTGTCTAGGTTAAAGCGGGAGTGGGCAGAACGCAAAGAGGAGAAGAAGATGGAGAAAGAAGCAGGAAATGGGAGCACTGGCGAGAAAGGCGCATTGGAGCCGGGCGATGATGCAGGTCGAGAGGAAGAGGGCCGGGTTCTTGACATGCTGGAAACGAAGTGGGTGAAGATGAACGATACTGTGCGTCTTCTATTGCCATATTCCATCCCGAGACTGGAGTTGTCATGCTAATGTATATCTAGGTCAATACGCAATTAATCCCAGCAGCAACCGGACTACTCTCGAACCTCCCCTCTGGCCGAGATATCCATTCCCCTCCTGCACCATACACGCCCCCCTCGCTGGACGAGGACGACCTGGTACGCATGCGCGCACCACCTGAAGAGGATGAACTCATCCCAGACAACGATCCGGATAGCGAAGATGAGGGCAGTCCTACTGGAGGTAAAGACGCTCCTGGCGCTTTTCCCGGGTCGCGGACTCTCTCCCGTGCGGAGTCGACTGTCTACTACTGAACGTTTGGGAATTCTCATGTCCTACTCAGTTCTCCAGAACCAATATCGGACATTACATGATAAGATACCCGTATGAAGCAAGTTCAGGAGGTATAAAACAGATATGCGAAGAACAATGGAATAAAAAAAAAAGATGTCATGATTTATCGCGTGCACGCAAAATGAGAAAACGAACCTGCTCCTGTCACTCCCGGTCCTTTTCAGAAGTTCAGAGAGCAGCCCGATGTAAGAGTATTGTATATGTACACTTTCCATTTCCATCAACCCAGCCAGCCGGAAGGCTTCTATGAGCCCGTAGCAAAGAGAGAAACACAGAGAGCCCCAATCGGACACACTGAAAACCGTTCTTTAGGTCCATGACGCCTGCGACAGGTCTCCGTAGTCTCATGTATCGCTATCGCAGTCTCGGTCCCATCTGTTTCTCTGGTTCTTCTTCGGATAGACATCAGGCGAACCATCACCAGATCCCTCCTTCCTCTTATCGACCAATCAAACTGAATCCCAGAAGAAATCCGTATCGTACAGCCTTTATGCCGACTTAGCAGCCTCACCGGCTTTGGAGAAGTAGTTCTTCTCCTCGAAGAGGTAACCCTTGATCTTGCGTTCCGAGAGAAGTTCGAAGTAGCGTTCTTTATATTGAGAATACGTCAGTAAAACTAGTTCACCAGCACCTTAAAAAGCTTCATGAAAAATATCCCATCCTCCTCACCCTCCAATTCAGTCTCAGGGAGAGCAAACCCGCAAGAAAAGAAAACCCAATGGAATATCAAGCAAACTCACCCCTCAGCCTTCCGCACTTCTCCAGATGATTCACTCCCTCTCTCTGATAGCACTTGCTCAGCTCCTCTCCAACGAGACGAGACATCATGCTGCGCACCCATTGCTCGCGAATGATGGCGTCACGAGCATTGTGCACGGCAACGTTGTCCTCGAAGTCGACGCCCTCGTACGTAGGCGGCACAGTGGGCTTCTTGGCCAGGAAAGCGGCGGACTCGGGAGTCGGCATGGTGGGAATTATTCGCTAAAGGAACGAGGAAGGATCGGGAGCGTGCAATTGGGGAGCTGGTGGTGCTGGTGGTGGTGAATCCGTCGCGATGGCCACTGGGAAGCTCTGTCTGGGATGAAGATGGACTGTCGTTCCAACGAGAGGGCGGGTTTGCGGTGCCAAATGCGGGAAAGCTCATTGGTCGAGGATGAGGCGGAGAGAGTGGCAGAACTGCCGCACTGGGAAGGACTAGCGTCGTCTGTTCTATACCATAGATACATACACCTGAGATTGATGGTGTGTAATTATGGAATCTCAATAAGAATTGTATCTCTTCTAGATCCGATAAAAACAGGTTTCATAAATACATTAGTTGGTCATAGTCAGTTACCAGTCCATTTTCGGTAACGCCAGGCAGAAATGCCATAGCTTTCCACATCTATGTCATGTCACCGTTACCTTTAGGTCTCAGCTGTGTCTCATTTTCATACAATTAAATCCGAATAAAAAAAAAAAATTTCATTGATTGATATTTCTAAACAACTCAGAGATATTGTGGCATCTCAGAGCTTGTAGAACCCCTTTCAAAATGTCTGAAAATGCCGTTGAGGACCTTGATATTGTTACCTTTGAGAACGACCCACGCACCTGGATACTGAAGGAGAAGGTCCACGAAGGGAGATCTCAGGATAGTCAGAGTGACTTTGAACTGAGCAATGTTTCTTCCAAAGTTTGGGAAGTCTACATGTGTGAAAACCATGCCAACCCTTCAGAAAAGGCTGTTATCAAAATATACAAACAGTATGTTCTCCTCTACAGACTTCTCCAGCTGCTAATCTTCTAGGATTCCTTACGCGGGATCTGAGTTTAATCGGCCTCAAATAAGACGCAAGCAAGCTTTGGGGGTTGACGGGGCTGCTGAAATCGAGCTTGGTGCTCTTAAGCTATTTACTGAAAAAGGGTGCACTTCCACACCGAAGCTTTTGGCATATGAAGAAGAGACCCAAGGCTCGCACGATAGCGTCCCCGGTGGATACATCCTCTATCTGTTGATGGAAAAGTTGCCTGGTTCTCGCATTGACAAGTATGCATTCTGGAATTTGGACGAGTCTGGACGTTCTAAAATTCGAGAGGAATTCAAAGATGCATGGATGTAAGTTTTTCCTTTGTTATCATTGAGAATATCTACTGCTATTGATTAGATATACATGTATAACTTATTATGTTGTACAGTAACTGTTACAATGCCGGCCTCGTGCCTTCCTTGGGCTTTGGTGAAACTTTTCTGTGGGATTCTACCTCAGAGAGACTGTGAGTGGTCATGACTCTATTACTACCACGTCTAAACGTGCAAATAGCCCAAAGCTGATATATCTAATGTGATAGCTATTTCACTGGGTTCAAGGACAGTTATCCATCAGATGAATGGCCGGGAGGATGGAACGAAAACGAGTGGGATGCATGGGGTTTACTCAAGTCACCTTATCCCGTCCAGAACCCAGTTCCTTCCGGTGCAAGAAAGAAAAACCATCCTCCACTCTCCCTTCGTCCTTCGGTACCAGCACATATTATTGCCATGTGCAAGGAACCTGAACCTCCTAGCAGTGGATAATACTTTATGCTTTCCTCGTCTTTAGAGAACGAGGATAGGAAACTTGACGAATAGTTACTGTTTATAAGCATCAAGTTCACGCTATGGTATGGGCGTCTAATCGCCTTACATAGTAGCTTGACAGGATCGATCTTTGATGATACAATGGGCGGGTTTGAGCTTGGTGTGTCACAAAACTAGCTGATTTGGAATATCTAGTATGTTTAATATGGGAAAAGATAGGCTCACAAGTTAGGTTGCAACTTCTTGCTGTCGTTAGCTTTATGTGGAATAACTTATCGAAGAATATGGTGTTGTGACTCAGATACCTTAAGCACCGTATCCTTACTCAAGGAATCACAATAAATGCTGCTCATCTATGGCCATTTGCATAACTGAACCTGAAGTACTACACGATGTCATATAATCAGAGGCCATTATTATTAGGAAACTTGAGGGTGAGCCTTCTTTGAGAACACCTTCAGACGGCAATTCGGTTTGTAACTCGAGTACCTACATTAGTTTGAGAACCTATAATCTGTTGGCACTGCCAGCATCATAGACATGCAAATTTCTGAAATAGCAACTATTTATTACTCTCAAAAATGGCAATCTACGTGAATCGGTCTATGCTTGTTACCCGATGGGTGTTGTCCTTTGCCAACCCAGCTTAACGGTTTTGACGTCATCAGTCGTATCAAGATCATGAAGTCATTTAAAACCAGACAATCTCAACCTCCTCTTATTATCTACTCTCAGGAACTTCTTGAATCAGATACGAGACCATCTATTTTACGACACAAGCACTCAGCTATAGCTATTTACAGTTAATCATCATATTGAAACCGTCCTGGCCAGTTACTTCGAAACTCAGCGCATACACAAGAGCAAAACCTGAGATATAGGGAAACGCCACTGCAAGAGGCCAACCTAGCTGAATTATTCGATTATCATAAGATTATTGTAGCGACAGAGAAACTACAATGTCAACCGCAACGACCTCACAACCATCTCAACCACCAAAACAAACCGCTTACACCCAAAACACCAACCCGGTTTCGCAGAATCCAACCGAACAACGCGCTGGGTCCGGCTCTCAGGCACAACCAGTATATGCCAGCAGCAGTAGTCAGCGCGGCAATGCCCCGTCTGCTATTCACCGTACGGCAGACTCACTGCCTTCTTCAGACGACAAGGTAGCCCGGCTGCAAAAACAGCGTGAGCGCGAGCGAAAGGAGTCGCTATCGGGCGCGGAGGTAGACACCGAATACGGTGTCGAGCAGCAACCTGCTGAAGGTCAGATCGCGGCTGCAGTTGAAGGGAAGCAAGAGCGTGCGCGGGCACAGGCTGGTGCGCATTCCGGTCCTGTGGGAAGCGCCGGAGGCCCTGGGGCTCCAGGATTCGGCGAGGAGGGAGATTTCGCGAAGAATATGGACAAGAAGAGAGAAGAGCATGACCGGATTTTGGGCCAGAAGGCCGGGAAGAGCCCTCCTCCCCCCGATGAGAAGGAAGGCCAGGAGGCTGCCGAGGGAGCTGTACAGGAAAGGGAGAGACTGAGACAGAGGAAGTTGAAGGAAGATGAAGAGCTGGACGTGAAAAGTGCAGTAAAGCAGGGAACCCACGATGCTGTCGTTGGGCCATAAAAAGGATCGATGAGTGATGATAGACGAAGCTGGTGAAGTTCAAGCTGTTCAATCTGACTGATATTGATTCCCATTTCTTTCGGGGCAAGTATATTGATATGCGAAAGTGTAGAAATAATGTAATATACAGGATCCTGCCATGATAATGAAATATAAAAAGGGTATCAACTGGAATTTCAAGTGTCCATATCCTCGCCTTCTCCGATCGAGACCTTCTTGAGAGCCAAATCCTGCTTGAGGCTCTGAATACGAGCACCCACTTTCTTTCGGAGAATGGGATTTTGTATCTTCTCCCACTTGTCAGTTTCCGTCTTAATGAGTGCTTCGAGCTCTCCAATCTCTTCCCGCTTGAGTTGAAGTTGTCTCTGTTGCTCTAATTGCTCCTCGTCGAGATTTTCATCAGGACCTTCATCGCCTTCGGCTTCACTCTCAGACTCGTCTCCAGAAGTATCTGCAGGGGAAGAGGGCTTTGTAGCAGACGGTGTACCTGCATGATGAATGCCTTCCGCTCCTGGTTTTGCTGTGATGGCTTCTTCATCAGCTCCCGCGGCCAGCGCGGCTTCCATCTCGGCTGCAAGGTCATCTTCAAAGTCGGCTTCCTCTTGGCCTTCAGCATGCGCGTATTCTTCTGCTTCCCCTTCCGCATCCTGTTCATCATCATAATATTCATCGTAGTAGTCGCCACTCTGCACTCCGTTCTCAGCACGGTTGAGAGAGGTAGTGTCGAGCAACTCAAATCTAGGTGGCCCGAGAGCAGATTCGTCTTTGGCGATCAGATCAGCTACCTCCTTCTCAACCTGTTCGATAGTGCGCGTGCTAATACGTTCACGGAAGCGGCGTTTTCGCACCCATTTTAGCGGAGGAGTCAGACCATGAGGATACTGATATGTTCTCTCGTCTACCACTTGCACATCTTTTGGCAGTGGATACTCCAGTGCTTCTTTTTCGTTTCCCACCGGCCCCAGAACAAGTAGCATCTGACAGATATCTGCAGACTTGTACCACCCGCGCTTGTCCCAACTCTTCATCCCTTCGATGATACACGGCAGGTCTACAAGTGTGGCGGCGTACTGTTTGTCGCGGATTCGAAGAACCGCGCGCCGTCCCTCGCGGGTCAGAGGCTTGAAGGAAAACTCAGCCCGATCAAACCGTCTCTCATTGATTGCTTGACGTAGATATTCGCAGTCCTCCCCAGGTAACATCCGTAATATAAACTGCTCTTCGATAGAAGGGTCGATTTCGGTGTCAGAAGCCTCGGAATCGTAGCCCACTCCGGGCGGCCGGTTCGGTACCAGGCCCTTATTCTTTATTCTGATAGACTGTACGCCAGGTTTCTTTGATGGGATAAGCTTGATTCGTTTGGGACCAGCGATGCCAGCACCGGTAACATCTTCGTCGTCTTTGTGCTGTTCTCGTCGCTTCTTGGATGCTGCGCTCTCTCCCTTGGAAGCTTTCTTCTTCGCCGCTGGCTTGTCTCCATTCCCCTCGCCCGTGGGCTTGCGACCGATCTTCAGTTTGAGCTTAGGTTGAGGTGTCTCCGAGGAAGCTTCTCCTTGGGGTGTTGATTCATTCTCCGGAGCCGGTTTAGGTGCCTTCTTTTTGCCCATAGTGAGCTTGAGCGACGGACGCGGTGTCGCAGACATGATGGGCGGATCAAGGTACCCCGAGTGCAGCCTGTAGAGAAAAGTGATGTAAGATCCTATCTCAGTGTTGGCGTGGTCGAAAAGTCAAGAATCGACCAGCCGCAAAGGTTGATGAATGGAAGTGAATGGATGCGGCGGCTCAACAAGAGACATGACGTGCGGCAAAGAACCGCCGGCGCGCGTCTCTCTTCTTCACAGTTCACACCAGCACCGCCATGACCTCGCACCTGCTAGCATCAGCCTTCTCAAGCCCGGTCGCAAACTGATATACGGCTCGAATATATCTGCTGATTTACTTGGTCCTATTCTTTACCGTCATGTCTGCGCCAAACCTCTACAATGCCCTTTTGCGACCGCCGATAATCCAGATCCTGCGAGCTACCGGCTTCCACTCAACGCGACCTTCAGTCTTGGACACCTTGGTGGATATAGCCGCGCGATATATGCTTCTTCTCGCCTCATCAGCCGCTGAGCATGCCGACAACAGCCACCCAGATGAACCAGTACCAGATCTAGAGGACATCCGCCTCGCGTTGCAAGATGCCGGAGCACTGCGACCGCAACTACGAGAGATGGAGGAGCTGTGGCAGGGCGAAGAAGATCTTAGGGGAATGGAATCCTTCCTGAGTTGGTTTACTGGGCCTGCAAATCGTGAGATCAGACGTATTGCAGGGTTTGTTGCTAGCCAGGGCGATGTGATCGAAGCGGAGTCGCTCGAGAAGGAGGACTACCTCACATCCCTTAAAAAGAAACACAGCAAAACGGGCGAGGAGTCGCGGTATGCCGGTACTGTCTTGGGAAAGTCTGCAGAGGAACACCCTATCGTCATCGAGGGTGGCTATCCCAGCATCCGCGACTGGGGGCTGCAGATCAAGTACCGGGAAGGTTCCTCAGAAAGCGCCTCATCTGCTGTGAGCAGCGCCCCGACGGATCTTTCAGAGATGGAAGATATGGAAGTTTGATGAGAAGAGCAGCGAAAGCGTGATTAATTTTCTCGGCCCCTGGAACATGGCTGTCAGAGTCTGTTATATCTCTTGGCGGCTCAAGTATGGCTTACAGAGTGACAAAACCCATCTCAGAAGACTGGAGAGTACGCCCCGGTTTTCAGGTTGGACGGCATGCGGATGATATTTGCCGCCAACAGCCACGCATCCCCAGTCGGTACTATCACTACAGATGGCTCCATCAGTGAGATGACCGGAGCGGCTAAAGCAGCGCCAAAGGCAGAGACCAGGCAATTTTACAGAGAGACGAACAGGATAAGCTGATGGACTAGGGAGGATGCAGGTCAGAATCCCTGGAGGCAGAACGAAACTCGACTGGGCGATAATGGTTATGCATCTTCAGGTAGCTCAGTGATGCCTGAACACGATGTGCATCTGTGGCGCACCCTCTTGTACTTCGATAAGCAGATATCTGTGCCTACAATAGGACGAAATATATGTATTCGTTTTACAGGTCTTAGGAGTCCGAGTATCCCGAGTGAATGAGTCTACAGAGCATTGCTAGACTGGTAGTTGTTTGTGGCCTTCTTCAAAATCTCCGTTGTTGTACATACCTTCTACACCTTTATACCGGTGAGGGACATCTTGCTTGTTGACAAATATTGATAGCAGCAGATCTCTCAGACTCAAAAGAATGCAAATAGGAGTGGCTTGAGCAAGCCGCATCCAGCCCACTCTTTCTCTCTATACTCCTACCGAATATTCTCATGAAGTGAACAGATAGGTAAATTATTGCGCACTTGCTTAGATTTCACTCGACCAGTATGCTACTAACTGACTTAGAATGTACATATTCTATCCCCTCAAAAATCGACAGGACCAATGCGGTGAGAAATACCTAGTTTGTCACACGCATCCTTAGATGCAGCGTGCTTTGCTATCTTCTTGGTTGGTCCTGAGCCATGGCCTTCGACTCCTCGAAATCGGACAGTAGTAGAGAACCACGGCAGACCGGATCTGGCAGACTGTCTATATTCGTCGTACACAGGCATTGCACATATCATCTGCCCCTGCTCGTGCAGGAGTGTAGTATATCTAGCAATCTCATCGAGCTGCCTATCTGGCAAACTTATCACATCCTGATCTGGTTGTTCCCAGAGCTGAGACACTTGTGCAAGTACTCTTTCAGTAGGACCTACTGGGTCTTGACCACTCTCTGAACCTTTCCAATCATGGGAAAATGGGACGTACTTGTGCAAGCGTGCAAGCACATCTTGCAGTTCTTTGTCTAATCCCTTTCGACTGGTAGATCCTATATAAGTGAAGAGAACCTCTTGATATTTACTTTTCTCAGCAGGATAGTCACTCGGGAAAGTCTCGCCGCAGATGCCGGGGTCTTGGCAGGCAGATCGATACTGGTAACAGTCGAGGACATTGGCAAATAGGTTCTATTGTACACCGAATGGTCAGTTTCGTTATCCAGAGAAGATGTTGAGATAAGTTCCACTGACATCGTACTCACTAGGAGGAATATTCCCAGGTAAAAGTTTCATAAACTCCTTCGCGAGAGAAAGGCGAAAGATCTCTTGGCCGAGCCATCTATCTAATAGGAACCCATTATTCGCACGAAGTCCAGAATTCACACTCATATATAAGACATACCTCTCTCAGTGGCCAGGGACTCGTACTCTGAATGTGGAGACATTTTATCGATGTATGCAGACTCAGAAATATTGTTTCTTCTTGAGGCACGGAACAGCAGATGATGAAGAGCTTGCACTTCTCTATCTAGGAGGGAGCTCTATATAACTACCCAGTGTGCGCCAATCCCGAAGCGGAAAGTAGTAGATGATTGCCCAGAGGTCCTGAATACCTAAAATCACTGGCGACAGATTGTGTCAGGGTTAAGATTTTCGTTGGCAGGCTGAGGCGAACCTTCTAGGATCATGTATGCATACAAGATAACGCCACAAGGCGATCACAATGAGGATAAAATAACTGACTGCCTTGGATACCCTCTCAGAAATCGTGATTTCTTAGTATCTAACATAGCTTATGCTGCTTGTGTCCAAATGGGGAAGAGTTGTGTAAGAATCCATGCACGGCTCAATTTTCGGGATGCGAATTAGAATGAATATTGAATAGGAGAGAAATAGACTGCTTTACATCGGAAGCCTCGACTACGCAATGTGATCGCCCAGTCATATGGGTGATCAGGATAACGGCGCATAAAGGGTAGGCTGTGCCGTGCAAGGCTGTAAGGTAGTGAGGGGGGCTGTAGTCCTCACAACCACAACCAACACAACACAGCACAAAGATGGTTTCACACTAGCCGTAGCAGACTGACCCCCCTCAGCCACCCAGACTTTAACTGTATGTCGCGTAAAACGTTGAACCTCAAAGCGAAGAAGTAAACGGCTATGTCGAGACTGTCTAGTAAAAAGCTACTTGCTTGCCTCGAAATAACGTCTAGGAGAGGATCCCCATATATTTTCAGCCTGTTTGGTGTTGGTGCCAACCGGACAGTGATAGACTTGATCATAAAGAACATAGAAAAGGCAATCCATAATTGACTGGCTCCCGATTAGCGGCCAGATGATGATCAAGTATACGCATATGCTCAAGTATAATACTCAGGTGTACTCCTTAATCAGTCCTGCAGTAATAATTCATGTTTCTTCCATGAGTATCCTAATAAATCCACTCATCATCTTTGCCCTTAGCTGTTTGAATCCCGATAATAATCATTGCGCCTAACGACAAGCTCGGGTATATGTATGTGCTACCTTTCCTGTATTGAAACATGTATTTATTTGTAGATCTAAATCCAGATAGACGCTAAAGGCTCTCTCTCAGCGATAGCCCAATTTCTTTCCGGTCATCAATCGATGTCACCGATATAGGTCAATAGGCAATAAGAAATATCTAAAGTGTACAAAGTAGGAAGCAGAAGACCATTCACAGTTTAGCCTTTCCCTGGCTCTTTTCCCACTTTTCTACTGCCGCTTTAGCCTTCTCAGACTGCTCCTCCTTCTGCTCTTCAACCCTGTCCCTCCACTGCAGGTTGGCGCTATGGCTATCCAAAATCCCCAAAGTCTCTCTGTACATTTCCTCCTTCATTGAACCCCAGATACCGGAGTTTGGCTTCAAGACCAACTTTCGATCTTTGATGAACTTAAGGGTCTCCTCTAGACCTCCGACAACGTCGACAATGCCCGCCTGGAGGGCCTCCGGTCCGGGAAACCGCTTTCCTTCGAGGACAAGCGTGCGGAATGTAGTTGGCGTTGTCTTCTGACGGAATATACTCATCATCGGAGCTTGCAGCGTAACACCAAATTCGATCTCATTAAGGCAGACGAAGCCTCGTGACGGGTTCTGAACACGGTAATCGTGGAACATAGCCAACATCAGACCTCCTGCGAAGGCGTGTCCATTAAGGAGAGCAATTGTGGGCATGGGGTAGCTAATACATAAGTCAGAAATGATTATTTCATCTATCCCTCACTAAATAGCAAGAAAAGGCATGATTTCCAAATACAAAGGAGCAACTCACGTCAGAAACCGTCTAAATAGCTTCCACAAGTATCCGTCCAGGAAGTCTGGCTGGGATGCAATGGCCGCCAGATCCAATCCATTGCTGAAGAACTTGCCTATTCCACTCGTGGTAATAACGACTCCCTTGGGGTATCGGTGTTCAATGATGTCCAATGCAAGAAGGAACGCCTCGATGAAATTCGTCGTCAGGCGATTGTCGGGAGGAGACGTGAACGTAAGGAGGTAGATGTTTTGGTCTTTCTCCGGGGTGGTGCAAACAAATGAGCCCCCCGTGGAGGTGATGGGGATTGTGAAGAGCGTTGTCATCTTGCAGGAGAATCGGTTTCCTCGTCTCTGCTCGGCCTCGGTTGTAAGTAACTGGCTGTTGCTGTCCTCAATGTAACCCGTACAGTGTGTTATACTCGCTCGTATAATTATGCAAGTCGCGCAATAGCGAGGCCCTCAGTAGATCAGGCCAGATGCCAGGATTTTTCTGAGCAGTTTCACTGGGATGGAAGCTGATTTATTTGGAGGTCAGGCCAGAATCCAGCTATATGACGATAAGATAAGGTTCGCTGCCTCGGTCTGATTACTTTATCCAGGGCACGTGCACATGTGAAACGGCCGAGCAACGCACCTCGGGAATGCATCTATTACTATTTGATCTTGCTGCGGACTAATAAGTTACCGATTACGTTCATTATCCAAGAGACCTCGATAGTTTAGATATAATAATCTGAGTGACCGTTCGGTTGTGGCGGAGACACTCGCAGGTGGAGGGCCCTCGGTGACTAGTTATTAATCGTCCTCTTAGCCTGTTGATACGTCGTAGCAACTACTTTAAGCCACAAGCAGGCAAGCTTCGTTTGTGATCAGAGGTTAATTCTCATTTGCGAGTTTGAGAAATCAAAATCAAAATGGAAACTATTCTTTTTCTTATGTCTAAATTGGACTAATTAGAAATTCAATTTTTAACGTTAGCTTTCTTAAGTACATGTATTTTTAGTCTTTATGTATTGTCAAACCCTACATTCCACGGAAGCAGCTATTAGGATATTGAGAGATTGATTACTTGCTTTACTATCTAGGGGATACTAAAATCCATAATCAGAACCCCAGTCGAAAACGGATGATATGACAGATCATATGGCGTTTGCTTTGTGCGCCGACATGTATTCTCTTAGTAATGTTGTCCCCAGCACACTAGAAAATATACCTTTTTTCCCTATTCGACATTAACCCATTGAGTAGAAGGGGTGTTATTATTGGCGACATGGTCTATTAGCGCAAGTTGCGCCAAAGCCCAGAAGCATAGGATCGACCGGCATGGGATCTGCTGGCGCTGGATTGCTGGCGGACGCAGGGGTCGGAAGGAAGTCATGCGAGGGGGCGAATGGCGTGAAACGGTTCGTTCGGGTCGAGGGGCCTCACTCGGTCTGCCGATAACGAGTTCAGCAACTCGGCGTACCGGTGCGCAACGAAAGCTTCTGGGCATCTGACCTAGTTGAATGGTTAATAACACCACTATAGAATAGCGTCCATCCAGATGAAGTCTGCTCCTGCTTCAAGAAAATTGTTTCGTAGTATGTTGATAAGAATCCGTATTTAAGTTTTGCCGATTGCATATATTTGGATATTTGTCCTTCAAAACCGAGTCAAAATCAAACTTTAACGACTGAATCAGATATCCACTGGTTATAACTTACCAAGTACGCGGCGTAACCGATCATCCCTCGACAATTTGGCTCTCAGATTATGCCCTGGGATCCAGGGAACGTTGAGCTCCCCAACCACAAACATCTCGTCGCTGACTATCGAGATACAAATAACGTCGGGGACATCACCCCTTAGCCTTATAGTTCTCAAATGCAAGTCCTGTCCCTGTCGCTTGAAAACTGCAGAGAGATTCTGCCCAATATGTTGTTCCCAACGACTTTGCACCCCATTTTCGTCTGCAACAAATAGGTGTTCACGTATTATATATGGGCGAACCCCTGGAGGCACTTTTGTCTTGTGGCACAAAGGTTCCCCATGACTCCTCCATTCTATTAATAATAGAACTTTCAAAGTTGTTCCGATGTTCAAATCCGGACATCTGCGTCGCTATATAGACGGGCTGCGTCTGTCTCCTACAGCTATCCGAGACAACGGGTCGGCATACGATGGATTCGACTCCATGGCACGGATAGGAGATAAGAAATCTAGACAGAAGGTTTGCTAAAGATATAAAAATTAGATATATTCTAGTCTAGAAATCATCAAGTGATTGAGGGGGGTTAAAACCCTTACCTATGTCCTTCCTTCAAGCATCACTTCCGTGTCGCGAATCGACAATCTGTCCCGAGCCTTCACGCCTATTGCAAGAACCATATTTGGTAAGAATTCTGAGCTAGATTATATGTTGTTTGAAAGTATAGGAAAAGTTAATATAAGATAAGATTTTCGATGGCCAATTCTGTGAAAATTAAATGATAGTTGGTCTCATTATCAAGGTAATGACACAGACAAGCCCTTAGTTGCGACCTGCTTTTGCGCGTCCTGGTCTTGCTTATAAGACTTATATAAACGATATATACAATTATATATTCTGTCCGGCTTTTGGTTTTCTCGATTGTAGTCTGTTGGAGTTCTCTAGTTTCATTTGAGCCGGGGAATATAAATATACAGACGGCCTTTATTCACAGTTTCGTATTAACCGCTGCTGTCGGACATACCCTACCAATCTATTGAATTCAGTGAAGGATTCACGTCACATCGTCTTATGAATAATATGTCGGCGCACGCCATCCCGTTGCTATTTCGAGCTGCAAACCCTTATACAAAGGGAGTAGTTCAATGAACTCCAAGCCACCTAATTCCTTCATGTACTGGTATAAAGAATATCGCCGGGATAAAGAATTAGATCCCTAGAGTGGCGGAGGCAGTGCTACCAGGCAGCGGAATTAGACGACGAGGTTATAGGCATAAATAGTCGATAGATTTCACTACCCCAGCAGTCAAGATGTCAAGTTAGCTATACTATTCAATCTAGTACGGTTAAATGCTCATATCTTTTTACCTTCGTGATCCTAGAATTCGACATAATAAACAGCCTAAAAAGATAGACTGTAGGAAAAGGACATGGCTGGACTACCTTGCTCCAGGCGGACCCCCCTTGGTCTAGATTTCTACACAGTTACTTAGCGGAACATCTGATCTCTTAACTCGTTGTGCCCCACAGGATCCTTGTTGGATTCTAGATATTTCTTAACCCAATCACTGATTTTGGCGCCATTCTTAGAATGTTAATCGTGAATACATGTAGTCTAGCTATCTGAGCGTGAAGTTTCAAGCGAGCCTGCTATCGAGCGCAACGTGTGTTCAAAGTTCTTCACAACTTCTTGCATGTAATCAATATTGATCTGTGTGAGACGGTCCTGCGCCGACCCCTGCACTAGGCTCTGGCCCCGATTCTGTAGAAGGGACAATAAACAGTTGGCCTGTGCTACCAGATCCATTACGAGCATATGTCGTAGCTTGGCTTCGTTGGCAATCGGGATCTGATATTGCCCGACACACACCTTGATCGTACTAGTCGTCATCTCTCCGTTGGCAATCTTGTCGAAGCAAGTCCCTGTTTGTTGCAGGACTGCGACCACACAGACAAGGTCAGCATAGCTGACCTGGCAGGTCGTGCAGATGATAAGATCCCGACACGCGCCAAGGACGTTACCTGTCACTTTAAATATCCTGTCCAGCTGTGGGTGTGGCTTGGCTTGTATTGCTTCGTGGACCTCGGGCACCTGAAGCATGAGGTGTGTGCGGCACTGACAGCCCCCTGCGGAGGCAGCAGGGACTGACGCCTCTGCCAGGTCAGTATTACGATCCTGGGTTTCTAGCATGGTTGTCTGTCCGACTGCTGTTGGGGAGACATCAAGGTCTCCAATTCCTGGAGGATTAATCGTCTATTCCTAGCATTAGCCTGTCTGCATCTTAACTCAAGAAGTGAGTGGGGACGGTATTTTGTACCTACATTATGTCCCAAGTCCAAGGATGACCAGTCAAAGAGGTAATTCGAAATATCCTTCGGCCACTCAGCCATACTGCTAAGCTCCTGTTGGTGCCCCTCGTCGTTAAGACGTAGTGGGTCTGCAATACCTGTCTCCCACTCCATCGTCATTGGAACTAATGATGTCTTGGGTGAGCCTGACAGCGGCATATTAAAGGCGGGCGCCTGGCCATTAGATGAGAAGGCTGAGCTGTCGACATTATTCGAGGGATCTATAGACGCCGCAGTAGGTTGAGAACTGGTGGATGAGATGGTGGTGGTGGTTGTAGAGGGAGCAGTATATCTGCAAGAGATACCCCGGCTGGTACATCTATTACATGCGTTCTGGGGCCCTGTACACTTGACTTTTGCAGTGCGACAGGACTCACAGGCAGTGATTGGTCGGCGGATTACGGACCTTCCACCTTCAGCACCGGGGCTTTGCCAATTCTGGATGAAATTGTTGGGGATGTTCGTGTTGCGAGACTTGCGGTGCTGATGGGGAGTCATTTTAAGCTGTGGAACAAGCAGCAAGGGTGCCGTAAATCGTAAGCGATAATCGAGTATTTCTGATGGAGCCCGCCTGGTACATATCGAATATTTACTGTAATAATATGGGGAGAATGGTTCAGTGAATGCTCAGCCTCATGAGGAGAGAGCGATTTGTGCAGTAGCTTCAGTCGTACATGTGAGAGCGTATGTACTCTGGCTTACGAGATGATGCGACTACGTGCGGGTAGTTAAGTGGGTAAGGAATGTCATAATTAGATGCTGCGCTAAGAGCGTGTTGAAGGTCCTGGGTGGCTTCGCTAATAGCTTGGCATACTTATATACCCAGGGCAGTTGCAAATAGTTATCTGTGCAGATATTAGTTTATATGTCGTCCCGAGTGTCGAGAATTAGAATATGTATCTCCATGTGGCATTCTATCCCATAAAGTGCGAGTCTAGTACAATATAGAGAACCTATATCCCCCACTCTATGCAACAAAGCACCACGGCTTGGTCATTGACTCCTCCTTGTCGTTTCACCTTCTTGTCCCGCAACTTGGATACATATAAGATCAAGTCCGAAGCAACTTCCTAATTCCCGTAATGATTTTGAGACAACGAGGGCTGCACACAGTGAGTGCCTGCTAGATATATAGGCGGAGAGCTTCGGGATCACGTATTTGTTCACTTACAGGAAAATTATTCTTATTTGGTTTCACTAGAAAACAAGCCCGGAAAGTCAGAGAACAGTCTAGGAAAAGTCTTGGATTGTGTCGGATAGGAGATGTCTAAAAGGGAAGGAATTTTCCGAAGCACTTACCCAAAAAGGAAATCGATATCCCGAACGAAGCGGAAGTTCATCTCTGATTCCGCAGAAAAGAAGAAAAAATAGAAACAAAAATAAGAATATCAGATTAGAAATCAATTTTACTGTTCCTCAATATCCCTTACCGATACTTACAAATCTTGGCGGTAGACCGCTGCTATACCGATGAGCGTTCTTTATAAATAAAGTTATACTTCAGAAACCATCTACAAGAGTTTCATCATTCATAACTGAATTTTGAACCTGATAAAATACACTTATGAGCTCCAGAAGCCCTCCAATGTCAACTACTCCTGACGAGAAGGCATCTGATGGGGCTGTCGAAAGTTGCTGCTCTTCAACGGCCTGTACTATCCTCAAGAATGACGAACAGGCCGAACCTTCTTCGACTGACGAACCAAATGTTTCTCCGCGCAATATCACTGGCTGGAAATGGTGGTTGGCGATTTTTTCCATTTGGTCCTCAATCTTCTTTTACGCCCTCGATAACACCGTGGTTGCCGACATCCAGCCAGTCATCATCGAAGATCTTGGCGAGCTCGACAAGTTGACCTGGCTCAGTGTTGCTTTCCTTCTAGGTGCCACCGCTACAAATCTTATCTGGGGAAAGATTTATAGCCAATTAAATGCTAAATGGTCATATATCTTCAATGTCGTCGTCTTCGAGGTTGGATCTGCTATCTGCGGAGCGGCACCGAGCATGAACGTGATGATTGTCGGACGCGCCTTATGCGGAGTGGCAGGCGCAGGGCTCTATGTTGGAGTTATGACACTGATCGCTATGACGACTACTCTTCCAGAGCGACCGCTGTACGTGGGAGGGACCGGCTTGACGTGGGGAGTTGGTATAGTGCTCGGTCCTGTTGTTGGGGGGGCCTTCAGCGAGTCTTCCGTTGGCTGGCGCTGGTCCTTTTATATCAATTTGCTTATTGGAGCTGTCTGTGCGCCTGCCTATATCTTCCTACTTCCCAGTAAGGACCCTCGACCAGGAGTCTACTTGAAGGATCGTTTTAAGGAAATAGA
This sequence comes from Paecilomyces sp. PK2413, assembly GCA_023624055.1. Lineage (NCBI taxonomy): Eukaryota > Fungi > Ascomycota > Eurotiomycetes > Eurotiales > Thermoascaceae > Paecilomyces > Paecilomyces sp. PK2413. Next base: position 738,748 of record JAMADQ010000011.1, on the reverse strand, counting down.
TGTCGTTGGTTCAATCCTGCAGATGGCAGCCTTGACAACTTTCATCCTGGCCATCTCCTGGGGCGGCGTCACTTATCCCTGGAACTCCGGGCAGATTATCGGTCTCTTTGTGGCGTCTGGAGTGCTTTTCATTATTCTAGGCTTTCAGCAGACCTTCCTGATACTCACTACGTTGACGCGCCGCATTATTCCCATCGAGCTTTTCGGTTCTCGTACAGTTCTCATCCTCTTCGCCTGCACTGCTGCAGGGGGCGCCTCTGCATTCGTCCCGATTTACATGATTCCCATTTACTTCCAGTTCACCCGCGGGGATACTGCACTCGATGCAGGAGTTCGACTTCTCCCATTCATTGTTTTGATGGTTATCACCATCTTGACCAACGGGGCGCTCCTCTCTAAGTTCGGCTACTACATGCCTTGGTACACGGCCGGGGGACTGCTAGCTCTGACGGGTGGTGCCCTGATGCACACGGTCAACCTGGACACTTCGACTAGCCGAATTTATGGATACACGGTGATTCTTGGTCTTGGTGTAGGTCTGTGGATTCAAGCGTCGTTTGCTGTCGCCCAGGCCGCCGTTAAACCAGAGCTTGTCCCTGCAGTCGTGGGATTCATCACACTCGCACAGTTTGCCGGTATAACTATCGTCATGGCTATCGCTAACACAATATTCTTGAACAAATGCCTGACCGAGATTCCGAAAGTCTTGCCCGGTGTCCCACGCGACCAGATCGAGGCTGCTATCCAAGGTGCCAGCGGCCTCCTGGACACCTTGAGCCCCGATATTCGGATCAAAGTCCTTGAATCTATTGTATCTGGAATTAGCACCGCATACATCCTTGTTATCGCTGCTGGAGCCCTTGTCACTATTCTGAGTGTACTTATGAAGCGGGAACGCCTGTTCGGGGTTTCCAGTGCTGTTGGTGCTGCTTAGTGATTTACCATAAAAAATAATTCCCTATTACAGGATGCGTATCTATACCAGAAGTTCTATATCTATAGGAAATGGCCACCAGTCAACAATGCTAACAGTCACTCTCAATATTGATTTTTGAAATAAGCTGCCGATACGTCGGAGTTTTAAATTCGATATATATTCTGTAAATACTGCCTGTTGTACATAGTTAAGGAACAGGAGTTCCGGGAGCGCTCCCAGTGGAACCGACAATCCTAAGGTACGGCCTGACCCGAGCGATCTATCAAGCCACTATGCATCGACAGTCGAGCGTGGACAAGTCGGAACGGGCGCTCAAATCATCCGGTTGCGATCTGGAAGAGATGATCGATGATCGATTCGACAATGCTGGGTTATGCGAGCGGAACGTCCCGATATCCCTTGCGCGGTGATGAAAGATCTGAGTGGTCCATCGCGAAACTTATCTGGGCTTATCATGGATCTTGGCTTCACCTTTCAGAATTCAGAATCCAGCGTTAACTCAGACGGTCACGCTCCCTCTTCCCCACACGCTAGGCTCGCTGACTCGGGATGCTTGACTTTGCTGCCGCCACCGAATTGCATGCCATCGCATTCCCTGTCTATCGCTGCCTGACATATCCCTTCTCTATGATAAGCTCGAGGGATCCTGGTTCTGGTATTTTGTGCTGCCAGCGCCTCCTCTCACCATCGCTGCTGCGTTGATGCGTGAGACCGCGGCGTCCCGGGAGTTTCATTCACTATTATCTCACGTAGAAGCAAGATAAGAAGAAAAGTGTACATCGACGTGCAGATTCTACGGCCATGGCGAAACTTGCGGAGGAGTGTGCCCCTCAATGGCAGAACACCGCAGCGCGCAATCAACGCCATGTAGGCCGAAAGGTGGCGTGTGTTTTGATCGCCTTGAGCTCTGTTCTATTTCTTTCCTACAGGCATCCCCTGGTATTCCTTCCAGGGAACAGTGGTCGACCACAAGAGTCCGTTGAACTACAGAAAGGACCGGGGTTCCAATGGCTACAGGTACGGTGTTAATGATCGATTGCTCATAAATTCTGGGATGCACGCTCACATCGATAGATTGCGCCATCACCGGAGCTGGATTATCATGACTGCTTCGATGGTTTCCAATGCGCACGCCTGGAAGTGCCTATGGATCATCGGCGTACTGACGGAAAAGGACGCAAAATGGCTATTGCCGTCGCGAGACTGCCTGCAAAGGTCCCTGTGACGGATCCTCGATACGGTGGTGCAATTCTGATTAATCCAGGTATATTCCGATAGATCATCATTGTAGATAAGCCTTAGACACTGACATCTTAACAGGTGGTCCTGGAGGCTCCGGAGTGGCCCAGCTGCTTATTTCAGGTAGAAACCTGCAGACCATCGTGGATGCGGACGCAGAGCCTACGTCTGAATATGATGGATCGTCGCCAGAACTTCCAAAGTATTATGATATTATAGGGTTTGATCCACGTGGAGTCAATAATACCACGCCGGGGTTTACTTGCTTCCCCGACTCGTTCTCGCGACGAAACTGGGAATTGCAGGCAGAGGCTGAAGGAATGTTGGGAAGCGGACCGGGCTCTTTCATACGCAACTGGCAACGATCAATGGCTCTTGCAGAGGGCTGTTCGCAGGTCATAGCTGCCAGTGTCGATGGAGAAGAAGCGCTGGGAGAGCATGTCAATACGCCACAGGTGGCTGCAGATATGCTTGAGATCATCGAACGTCATGCGCAGTGGAGAGAACGTCAAGGAAAGGCTGCGCATGTTGCATATGATAGACAGCACGGCTACGATGCGTCCCAAGCATTAGTGGAAAGAACTAAATGGAACAAGGGCAAGGAGAAACTCCTCTACTGGGGTCGGTCGTATGGTACTGTTCTAGGTGCTACATTCTCGGCCTTGTATCCAGACAGAGTGGAACGCGTCGTCTTGGACGGGGTTGTCGACCTTGAAGCTTACTATCTCACCTCTGGTGCCAACGTGCTGGCTGATTCCGACGCGATCTTCGAACGTTTCGCAGAGTACTGTCATACAGTTGGTCCTGAAGGATGCCCTTTCTACCACCCCGGAGGACCAGATGCCATCAAGAATGCTTACAGAGAACTCCTTTCTTGCATTTACGACGAGCCTTTCCCTGTTCCTGCTTCAGCGTCTCATGGTCCAGAGGTGATCACCTGGACAGATGTCAAGGTGTTGACGCGAATTGCCATGTACCAGCCGTTGATCGTATTCCCGTTGTTTGCAGAGTTCCTTGCGGAGCTAAAGCAAGGAAATGGCACCAATTTCGTCAGTTTCAAACATAGTTCTCGAAAACCATCTTGTCCGTCGGACGAATGTCTCCTTGCCGGACCGTGGTCTCGAGAGTGCAGTGTGCCAGGAGAAAATGGAAACTACGCAACGGCAGCGATCCTCTGTACAGATGCAGAGAATTTGGGAAATATTGATAGAGAAGGATTCAAGAACTACTGGGAGACTTTGAAGACAACCAGTGAGACTCTCGGTGACTACTGGGCTCACACCCGTTTGGACTGCGTTGGCTGGAAGGCCAAGGCCAAGTGGAAATTCACTGGTGAGTCCTGGCAGTATATGCATCATTGAATTGATCATTTCTCACAACGATGTAGGTCCTCTCGGCGCGAACACTTCGTATCCGCTGCTCTGGATCGGGAATACTTTGGACCCCGTCACGCCTCTCAGCAGGTTAGTCATCTGAATTGCGCTGGTGTATCTGCTTGAGTTTTTCAATTAACATGAAACTAGTGCGCAGAAGATGTCCTCGAAGTTCCCTGGCTCTGTCGTGCTGCAGCAGGATTCTGAAGGCGTAAGTGAGCTCTGGACGACCTTACCATTGCTTTGCTTGGAGAAATAGAAAGAAATACGACAACTAACGACCTATATTTGCAGCATACTACTCTGACAGCGCCCTCGTTTTGCGTCGCCAAGGCCGTGCGCACTTACTTCCAAACAGGAGAACTCCCGGTCCCAGGGACGGTGTGTCAGGCTGACCTGAAGCCGTTGATCGGAGCATCACCATCCTCAGTCCTGCACGCAGAGGAACTGACGCCCGGGGATCGCGCGCTTTATGCGGCCATCGAGGACGAGGTCCGAAACTTCCGGACGACAGAGCCGTTCAGGCCACTGTAGCGGCCTCGTCTGGATCTGGAAGATGATTGACGATATTTTGAAATGATGAATGCCGGGAAAATCGCAGATTCCGATTCGATAGATAGTGATACCGATAGCAGGATACATATAGAAAATATACCCCAGCGACATGACAGATAACGAGTTATTTAGTTGACTACGGAGTACTCCATACTATGACGAGTGATGATTTCCCTGCTTTTGCATGCCCGGTCAATTCTCGGCTCCTGCTAGTCTCACATGAGCTTAAACTAGAGGAGAATCACACGTGCAGCGATGACATGGTAGATTTCTATTTCTATTCAGATTTCAGGGGCTTCGGCAAAGAATCATCAGATGGAATTATTATTAAAATTAGACTTACTGGAAACAGATTAGAACGGCATGCTGACCTCGGTTAAGTGGCTCCTCCGGGATAGGGCATTCCCAGTGTCGGGGCAACCTAACCGGGAGGGGAAAGACAATAACACGCCATGGGGAAGACGCGGGACGGAGAATTATTTTATTTTATACTAGTCTAGTAAATAATAATGACAGCAGCCACTAAGGGAGATGTCTCAGAAGGGATTGTCAGTATGGTAGATAATAATCAGCACAGACAGGTCAGAATAATATTATTCCAGCGGTCTCCAGCTGACTTGTCCATTCGATGAATGAAGTGTACCAGTCCACTAGTTGATTATTATTGCAGATTGATTATCCAGCTAACTAATAATAATACTACCAACTAGATAGAGTAATACTACTAAATAATCAACTTCTGCAGGTCAAACTGGCGATCGCCACAGGGAGGCCATCACGTGCCAGGCACAGGCGGGGAGATCCACCCAACGAAAACAACGATGGATTTCGTCAAAGCCTCCAGCGCTCGACCGTCTCCCAGCGGACCCTTGGAAACGGTAGCCAACCGTCATAGAGCATCTCGAAATATCTATGGGACATATGTGTGGTACTCTATGACTACCCGGAAGTTAACAGTTGACTTGTTGGATGGGGCCCCAATCGGGGACGAGGCCCGGATGGATACACTCTCCTAGAGTATGCGAGGACGGCAACGGGTGCTGGCAGGGAAACAAACAAACAACAACAAGAAGACACTTTATGACCCGACCTAGCGTCCCTGCAACGGTATCATTTCGACTTGGAGGTTGTTCTCCGTGATCTTTGACCTGTTGTTGGTTTTCCTTTTCCCCTCGACTGCTCATCATCCATCCCTGGTCAACGTTAGCGTTCCATTTTCTGCCCGCAATCGTCTGTTCGATTATCGTCCCAGGAGAGATTGATTGCCCCTGGTCTAGAAGCCAAGCAAGCCAATTTCCACGGGTGCCCCTCCTCGTGGATCTCCCCCGAAACTACCGGGGCCTGTTTTTCATTCCTCGGTCCACGGAATGTTGCTTCTCATCTAGACCACAAGCGCCTAAGCATCGAACAGAAAGCATTGGCCAATTGTTGGCTCTGGGAAAGGGGAATAACGTGGTCGAGTCGGGGTATCTATGGAACTGAAAGAACTCTTCCCAGGATGGACTATGTCTCCTCAAACACCGTCTTTACTTCACCACCAAACAACAACCTTCACGAGAGCTGTCAACGGCGTCGATCCTCCCGAGGCTACTCGCTCTATCCACCACCACTACCACCGCCACCTTCGTCGCATTCCCCTCCTTCATCGTCACCGACGCAGCTAAGGCCTACGAAGCCATTTAGTCTCCAGAACCGCCGATTGCAACTCCGGAACGCGGGTTTCCGCGCCGCTCAGGTCCCCAGTCGAAGGATATCAGATCACCTCACCACGACATGGAGATCATTGTCTGGAGGGTCTGAGCCAGACACGGACAAAGAAAACCTCGTGGGCTCGCCCACCCATGACGACAGTTCGCGCGACAATTCACTGCGGAGGAAAGTGAATGTGTTGCAAGAAATTAATAACTCAAGCTCCCGCCGTCGTCATACTTCACCACGTCCGTCCGTTACCGCGCTATTCGCAGACCTCTCCCCTCGACAACACAGTCCTGATTCACTATCGTCCCCTTCGTGGAGGAAGTCGGTTCCTCGATTAGATCCTCCGATATCCTTCGATGGGTCGGATGACAGTGAGTTCGACAGTGCCATGAAGAGCAGAGAGTATTCTCTCTCCGGCCATTCGCCATTGGGTCACAATGCTGGCATTGTCAGGCGGAAAAGGAGGAGTCCCAGACGGCAACAGGGGGACTATGAGACTACCAAGTACATCGAACATCTGGAGGCGCAGCTGGCTGCGTCGCAGACCGAGTTGGACACGAGGCAGACCTCTCCTATCAAGCCGCAGCTCACCAAACTTAGGTCTCTCAATGCGGAGATCAGAGCTCTCAAGCAGGAGCTCGCTGACTGGCAGGACAAGTTCGAATCGCGGGTGAGAGAAGAGGCAGGGTCCAGGTCGGGGACAGAATCCAGACTAAAAGCAAAGATTTCGGCACTCGAGGAGAGAATTGAAGCAGATCAGCGGAGGATACAGGAGCTGGCGTATGAGAATGAGATGCAAGCGCAGAAGTTGCGCAATTCTGAAGCCCTCAGCTCGACTAATCGCAGCCTCGAGAGGAGAGTCGATGTGTTGACAGAACTCCTGGCAGCCTCCCCGACAAGGACAGATGCTGCACGGAGTCCAACTCGCGCGGATGCAGTGTCACCCATAAAAAATGGAACACCTCGACTTCGCCCACGGTCAATGATGCCTTGCATTCCTTGCTCGCCTAGAGCACGACAAGACGGGGGTTTCCAGCCACTCGCCGTCGACGTAAATACCCCTGACGATGTACCTTGTCTGTCAGTAGAGACTCCAGAGAACATGAACGATGACCAGGTTATACCGGATATGAGCTCACCGAGTATACGTCCTGATTCCATATTCACAGACTCGCTCTCTGCGGACTCCACTCTGCTATCGTCAATGCCGAAGTCTCAACGAAATTCTACGTTGTCACAATTCTCGTCTACGTCAGGCTGGGGTTTACCTTTTCCCTTTACGCCTGACCCTACGGGAAAAAGACAGAGCCGTCATAAGAGCATGCGCCGCTTCCCTTCCGGTACCTGCAACCTGAAGCCATTGATCCTCCCATCAGCTACTGGGACCACGTCTGACTGCCCGCCCTCTGCTACGTTCGAGCATCTCTTATCTCCACAGCGGGACTCGCAGTTTTTGGAACCACCAAGAGGGTTTCTGGATGAACAGGAATATGACAACTGGGATGATAAGAGCAGTCCCGGCGGAGGTCAACAGAACTCCCTTGACGCGCTTGAGGGACGCACACACTACTATGAATCATTCGAAGAAGCTATTTCAGGGAGACGGAGACGACGAAGACTCGATATATCACCAGTCCGACGTAGAGATCCGGAGTTGCGCTCGCCTGGACCATTATCTGCTCGGTTTCCCCATGAGACTATCGTGGAGGAAGACAGTTACCACGAATTCGAGACGTCACCCCAGCCGGGTCTGTCTCTCAGTGCCTGCAGTTCGCCCGAGGCTGCACATGGCCAATTTCAACATCAGAGTCTCCTGGCGCATGAGATTGGCCAGGATTATATGGAGACGCCTTCTAGGGGCTCTTTGAGACGGTATAAAAAGCAGCGATTTGACACGGACAGCACACCACAGGGTAAAAGGAACGAATTCGGACCGAATGGGTGCTCGCCTATTTCAGGGGCCGTCTGTGGAGAAGCGGTGGACATTTTGACAAAGTACTCATCTTGGTTCAAGGAACTGCAACGCCATCCGACTGAACTTGCTCGAAGGATCATTGCAAACGCATGGCATAGCAATTGGAAGCGGTTAGGGAAGCTCTCTTGGTGGGTATTGGGCCTTTTCTTTGGACCGCAGGTTCGGGAGGAGTGGTGCAGAGACCCTTCGACGACTGAAGCGGACAATTACGATTGGCACCGTTATTCCATGGCCACATTCCAGGTACGACATGGTTCCGAGGTCGTAGACCATCAACCAGACGCAGATACCGCGCTTTTATCAGAAACATGCAACCGTCTGTCAGGGTCAGCCTGGTGCGATGTCTCCAGAGCGCGAGACGATGATGAATCTTCCGGTAAAAGTCAATTGACTAAGAAATCATCGTTCGGCCATTCATTGTGCCTCTGGGCGAAGTTTTCGTTTGCCATCGTGATCGCTATTGGGTTGGCTATTAAGAACGGACCAGGAAGTCTTTTGGAGGAGAATCCGCACGCCCGATCAGCAGTGACTTTCCATGATTCAAGTATGTCTATAGGAAAGGGCTTATCGCCTGGATATGTGGCCCAACCACGTGCTAGGCGTCCCTGCTCGAGTCAGGCCGAGGACACTGGGCGCTCTGAGATGAGCGGGTCGACCGCGTTCGTTGAAGATGTTCCACAATCTCTAGTATGGACGCCTTATCTTCCCGTGCACGAGTTTCCCCGCGACTGAACCTTTTCATAGCGGACCCAGCGATTCATTTTTGTTTCAGCGTTCTTCCCTGTTCGACCCATCGGTCTTACGCGATATCCCCCTGGGATGCTGCCGCGGCACTTTTGTTGTGGATGCCAGACTTTTGTATTCCTTCTTCGATGCCAGTGACCATTTCTTGTCTTTGGCTTCGACCATGGAATACTACAAAGCCTTTGCCAGATCTCGATGGAGCTGCTTGCCTCCGTGGATCCATCTATAGGGAATGTCCCTCTACGCCCTCACCAATCTAACGACCTTGACGACTCTCAGTTTTACTTCTCTGTTCTAATGATACTCGCGCTGCCATCATTCGGTAAGCCGGACACGACTTGACGCACTGCAACCACCACACTACAGCACAAACGTGCACTAGGCGTTGGGTCGGACCGGTACGAACCGGACTTTTGATTCCGTTCTTTGCAAGTCTATTCCCTTTCTTGTTTCTCTTTCGTGTATAATAATACCCATTACCATTATCATCATTACCCCCGTCACCGCTGGCGTCTGCGTGTTCGTTCTTTCGCTTTTCCCTTTTTTGCCTAAAATTGCATGTACATAATTCAGCGAGAATAGCATAGCATAACTCCATCATTTCCATTTGTCAAACTGCTCTTTTCCTTATCATGCGGAGTACTCCGTCATTGAATATGTATATGGGATATTTATCTTTGCGTCATACGGTACACTTGAATACAAAAACAGCAAGTAGGCGGAACACGACCTAGCGTAAACTCAAACCCCAGACATCTGTACATTGCCACATAACAAAGAGATGATTAGTCAATTATACTTAAGCTTTTGTCCCGACTGCAAGACATCAGAGGAGAAAAAGTCTAAGAATAGAATAGTAGAATAGAATGTAAATTCGAATTGTAATTCAGAATTGAAAACCAGTTCCCAGCTTGGAGGAATCAACGAAGAAAGGAAAAGACAATATAAAAAAAAGAAAACCGAATATAAAACTTATTTACAGACGACTGATTCGCGCAGAATCTACCGAGCTAGCTCGGTATGTACAGTATGTAGTTATGTACAGGAGGCCTATGAGGAGAACGGGTCATGTGATTGGACATGCAGCCGCTGCAGTTGCTGCTTTGTTGTTAAGACGCAGTATTTAGAGTTAGGCAGAGAATGTTAGATGAAGAAACCGTTCCTTTTATCATGGATATCACGCTGGGTTGCTAATAGGATGAAATTGGTAGATACAGTAGCATAGCATAGCAGATCAGAGACAAGGGGCGTGAGTTATTATCAGATTATCATGGGGTTGGTTGGGGGTATATATGGTATTGCCAATCCAAGCTTAGAAGGCGTACACGGCCATCAGACCGGCAGCGACGGCGACGGCACCAAAGCCGGCCGTCTTGCGGTCCGCTCCGCCGGTGAAAGAGGCAGACGGGGAGGTCTGGCTCTGGGTAGGGGTGGAAACGGTGCTGCTGGCGAAAGTGGTGGGCGTAGAGGCGCCGGAAGTCTGGGCAACAGCAGAGGAGCTGGCGGCCGCAGAGTTGGAGGGGGGAACGACCGGAGTAGCAGCGGTGGTCTGGCTGGCCTCAGCAGGGGCGCTGGAGGTGGCAGTGGACTTGACGGCGGTCTTCACAACAGAGCTCTCGGTGGTCTCGATGGAGAGAGAAGAGGAAGCAGAAGTGGTGGGCTCAGCGGCGACAGCAGAGGACGAGGAGGTAGTGACGGGAACAGTAGTGTGCTCAGCAGTAGAGGTAGGCTCGACAGCAGCAGCAGAGGAGGTGGTGTCGGCAGCGCCGGCGGCAGCGGTGTTCTTGATACCGAACTGGGTAGAGTACTGGTACTGGCCGGTGCCCTCGACAATGATGATCAGACCGTAGTGGGTGACATCATTCTCGAGCGAGGTGCTCGGGGTCCAGGTGAACTCGCCATTGTTGGGAATGTTGTTGGCGATCGTCGCAATGGGCTTCACGTTGTTGCTGGGACCGCGCAGCAGCCAGATAGACACATCTCCAGGAGTCGTGGGCTGCCACTTGATCTGGTAGGGCTGACCCACGGGGACCTGGTCGTTCAGACCGGGCAGGGCGATAGGATTGCCAGATGGTCCCTTGGTGTAGTCCGGGGTAGTAGCAGCAGACACTGCGGCCGCGAGGGCGGACAGGATGGACACAGTAAAGAAGCGCATCTTGTCTGAAATGATATCTTTTTTTCTTTTTGGTATCTCTTCCAAAAGTCTCAATGGGGTATCTGCGGAATCAACGAAAGAAGGCGAAACAGAAGAGTTATCGGGACTGTTTCTTGTTTTTAAATGTCAAAGAAATAAACGAATGTAGACCGAATCCGACTTGCGGATGAAAGAATGACAGCAGTTGGAAATAAACTGCGACGTAACAGGTGATGATTATCACTGAGTGGCAAAAGAGAGAAAAAAGAGCCTGAGCAAAGGTAAATAAAGAGCGAAGGACCTGGTATTTTATTAGTTCACGGGCTGTGCAGAGACTACAAAAGGGGAATCAGTTCTGAATCCACCGTCCCTTGCGGCTCTGCCACGGTCCAACATCAGGCCCTGCCCCATGTTACGATCTTTTGGCGCCCAGGTGGCATAGCGTTGCGACTTGATGAAGGACCATCTCGGAAAGCTTGCCTTAGAGGCCCATCTAGATGGTGGCGAGCCAACAGGAACTGAGAATTGACCATGTAATTCCAGGCACCCTCGGACATGGGCGTTGCCAAGCCAAAAGAAAAGTTCGCGATGGAGGGAAAAAGAGGGGCCATTGTTTGGAATGCCTGCAATGTGACTCCCCGTGGCTGGAAGAACGACGGTGCGAGCACAAAGTTCAGTTCGTGTAAACCAGTCTCACCTCCAGCATTTGAGGTCGTGCAACTACCGGTCCAGTTGAGTCAAGTATGTAGATCCCAGCCCGGACAAGATATGAAAGGTACTCGATTACACACCCATGATATGATATGATATGATATGATGGCGGAAGACCTTGAGTTTGCAAAGAAACCTGTCGTCTCCGGCTGATTTCCTCAAAGAGCAACAAGACAACAGCGTCGGACGATGGGGATCGCGCTTAGCCCTCGATTGGTGGAGAGGAGGGGCAAATCTCGGTAACTATGGCGTCGGAACGAGCCTTTTAGCCCTGGATGGTGCAAAGACGTGAAATTATCGATAGCACGGAGTCTGCAGCTAGCCCTCATCTGTCCCTAAGCGGTTGTTTCCAAAGGTTAGCGCTGTCTGGTTCTGGTCAGGCGCCCGATAGGGTTTTCCATCGTTCCTGGACTGTCGGTTGCGCGAGCGCTGTGATTAGAAGAATGGCCGTAAGCGAGATGGGCCAGAGCAAACGAGCGTTCTGGGCTGAAGAGGCTGTTTGTCCAGTCGGTTATGTTCACCTCTTCAAGTTGGTGTCTTTGTTGAAAGAGTTATTTTGGGACCAGCAGATCGAAAAGGGGAGAGACGCCGATCCTCCGATGGCCCTCAGCAGATGAAGCAGTCGGCCAGATAGCCAGTGATGACCGCCAGGATGATCCTCGGCCAGCGCAGCACAGAGTCGAGCAGATCTAAATTAGAGGGTCATCTCGGTGCTCATCATACACTGCTCATGTGGCTGCTCCTAGTTCTTACAGAGTGAAATGATGCTGTGCCATCGCGGACTCTCTTTGTCAATCCTGCAACTGTTCATTCAGCAGCGGTAGCAGACGGACAGGTTCGATTCTCTAATTATGATGTGCCCGCCAAGAACGTAGAGATATGATAGAGAGACGCTCAGAGTGCTGTTCTGGAGAAGATCTGGCTCTGTTAGTTGTTGAGGCTCGAGCGGAAACCACAGAAAACCTGTCATTCCGCAACTCAAATCTCCACCGCGCTATGAGATGCGATCTTCACGGCAATACAATAATACATGATACTGTCGATGATGATAGCATTAGTTGCTTATGATTTCATTTCCAAAACACATGCTGGTTAAATGTCATGAACTACATCGGACTGGGTATCCACCGTCATCGTCGGCCGCTCTCGAGCTCGCCAACTGCTTCTGCTGTCTGCCCTATTCCTCGCCATGACTGGTATCACTCATAAAAACAATGTCTAGATACAGTGCTGCACGCATGTTCCAATACGTCGCAATTAGTCGATCCAGGTGACAGACTTGGTCACCATGAACTCTTCCAGGCCGGAGGAGCCTCCAAACCGCCCGAAACCACTGCTCTTCACGCCTCCGTGAGGCAGCACAGGCTCGTCGTGGATGGTGGGAGAGTTGATGTGGACAGCCCTGCAAGGATCAATGCGTTAGCAAATGACTTCATAGATCGACTGTGAGTTCACATAATCAGATCAAGGATGCGCTTACCCCGACTCAATCTGCTTGGCGATCTTCAAGCCACGGGCCAGGTTCTCTGTGTAGACAGAGGCAGTCAGGCCATAATCCGTGACATTGGCCAATTCAACTGCCTCCTGATCGGTGTCGACAACCATCAGAGACACGGTCGGACCAAAGGACTCGGTTGCATAGAGGTCCATCTCCTTGGTGACATTTTCGACAATCAGCGGTCGCATGCTGGTCTCGCTGGCTTCTCTGGCGTCGAGGTCTCCCCAGATGACCTTTGCACCCTTGGAGACAGCGTCGTTGACGAGCTTTCGGTTCTTCTCGACCGGGAGGCTGTTCACCAAGACCGGTGCTGGTGCGTCCTTACCAAACACCTTCTCAGCTGTCTCTGTGAGGACCTGGCGGAACTTGTCCAGGATACTGCGCTGGACGATGATGCGCTCCGTCGACATGCACACTTGGCCAGACTGTGATGTGTTAGAATGCAGATTTCACTGATAATCACAGTCTACTTACGTGGATGAAGGCACCCATCGTGCAGCCCATGGCAGCTTTGTTCAGATCGGCATCGTCCAACACAAGCGCGCCAGCCTTGCCACCCAGTTCGAGCAGCACCGGCTTGATGTACTTTCCAGCAGTCGACGCGATAATGGAGCCCACCGGAGTGCTTCCAGTGAAGTTGATCTTCCGCACAGCGGGGTGAGCGATCAAGGCAGTCGTGACGGCCGGGGCGTCAGAGGTCTGGTGGTAGACGACATTGAGGCATCCAGCGGGGAGACCAGCTTCCCGGAAGATGTCGCCAATAACCCAGAAGCACTTGGGCGACAGCTCTGAGCCCTTGAGAACGACAGTGTTACCGGCAGCCAGGGGAATTGCGACGGCTCTGGTTCCCAGGATGAAAGGCGCGTTCCTGGAAAGCACACAACAATTGTCAGTATAAATTGCCGAATAGTTTCCGTAGGATAGCGGTCATGTCCCTTACCAAGGGGCAATTCCCAGAATCACACCATAAGGCTCCTTGTAGACGATGGCGCTCTGTCCCTCTTCCTGGACAACAGGCACTCGACCCTCCACCGACGAGATCCTGCCAGCAAAGTCGCGAATAAGCGTAAAACCAAACATCGAGGTCAGTTCGGCGAATATCCTGCTGGCACCCGTTTCCTCCTGCTGGATCCGGATCAGTTCCTCCTGGCGGGCCTGCATGATATCGGCGGCCTTCAACAGAATATCACGGCGATCAGATGGCTTCAACTTCCTCCAGGCCGGATACGCAGCCTGCGCCGCATCTGCAGCGCGGTTCGCATCGTCAACGGAGGCAGCGCTGGCTCGATGGACGACCTTGCCAGAGACCGGGCTGGTCACGTCGAACTTGGTCTCTGTTTCGACGTTCTCATTGTTAATAATGAGGGGGATCACTGCGGGGGCGGCCATGGTGAACGGAAGGTCCTTTCGTTAGTCGGTAAGAAACTTTAAACTCGGAATGGCGAAGGTATCTATATTATATCAGGATACGGCAACTTCCAGCGATGAGCGCGCCTGTGCAGTTTCTGGAGAAGAGAGCGCCGTCCAGAATAGAGATCTCCTATCTATCTAGGGGGAGGTTCAACGATAGCTCCCCTGGGGTTTTGTATTGCCGGCCAGCAGGAGAACTTCTGGCCGTGGCGGCGGGGTTAGTCCGGAGGTTTCGACAGATCTTTCTCCCAAATCGCGAGCAAGCTTCTCCATCCGGCTCCACTGGTGGTGGAGAGGAAACCGTCTGTCAGTCTCGCTCTTCCGTCCTCCTCTCGGTCTCCGATCAATGCTGTCCGACTTGATTGTGAGGATAGCTGTCTCTGGTACAGGAACTCCGTGTCTATTGGTGATCCGTGTAGGATTTGCTGCTGCAAGGGACTTTTTTGCACATCCTCTCGAGGCCTGAGTCGCCCGAGGGGATCAGCTATCGCCGGTCTCTCCCCGCCTACTGTCTACTGCCGCGGAGGCCAATGGCGCGAGGGGTCGCTGCGATCTTCGAATCTTGAACGGTGGACCATCGAGGGACGGCGATGCATGCACCGTTTGGTCCTACTAGTGTCGATTCTGCTGCTTTCGAGTTGCGTGTTGCCGTCCGTGCAGCAACGGGAATTGGCTCTACGCAGTCATCCACGATTCTCGGTATCGCGATCATAGGAGAATACCGACCATCATGTTTAGTCGTACTCATGGCAGGACCCAAGCTGTCAGAGTATCTACCACAAGGCAGTTACAGAGCCGGATTTCCCGATTCATGACGACCAGTCTGTTTTACGATATATCCAGCAGAATAACATTAATAATAACGGAATTTCCGAGCAAATGCAGACTTCTATCCGCTTAGTCAGTATTAGTCTATCATCTATTGATCCTATCCAGACCTGCTAGCGGCGGAATTAACCCCGTACTACGGTGTTGGTTCTCTGCTTAAAGCCGGAGGAGTCTGTTCGATCCAATGGCGGATAAATATTCATCACGTTTTGTCCACCACGCCGTTGGAGGCACGAGGAACAGAACCGAACTGCTACCACTGCTACAACAATTACTGTCGTTCCTTGGGAAGGGCGCTAGTGGTACGCGGGCGGATGCTTTTTGAGATCGCTTTTAATGTTCCGACCTGGCATTCATGTTCCCGATGGTTCCCCGGTGACCTTGGGATAACCAGAGGCAGACATTCTACTCCGTAAAGAGTCGTACCATTCCTTAAACCGGAAAGAGATAGGGCAGGGAGCGAAGAAAATACTGCGGCTCGAGATTGGGTCTTCAAGAAATCTTTCGATGTGTTCTGCTCTTGGCGCACGTTTACAACGTGCTAACTATCTGCGTGGGAGTATCCACCACTCAATACTTAGCCATGCGATTTACTATTCCGGTCGATCTTCAACATATCGAGTACGTCACAGCCAAGGTTGGGAGCCCTCGTGCACTCCACGTGGTCGACTTTTTCGGATTTGCGGATACTGAGGCACCGATAGGAATCATTCCGTGCTCTAGCCATCTGAGACATGGTAGGACCGAGGGGAAAGTTTTGATTCAGTCACATTCCAACGGACGTTCTGGAACTTCTCGTTTTCCTCGTATTGCAACGTTTACAGAAGTAGGTGCTGCACATGTAGATCCTTACAGACTTTCAGAAATACTCCCAACTGGCGTTACTATAGACCTCAATGACCGCCGTTGATTGCTGCTGGTATCTACCAGTGTGACTACCTCAAAGCTCTACATAGTATGGGTGGATCGACTGCATAGTTGAGAATTCTGGGCCTCTGTACAGAATGTTGCACCAAGGAATGTTTCGCTCGTTATGATCTGCGGGCACGGATCTTGGTTCATAGGAATTGAGAGCTCATAAGTCTATGTATACTCATATATTATACTGCCATTCTGTCTGGTCTGACGATTGATACATCTGCGAATCCCCTTATATGCGATTAGAGTCCACCATCAGGAGTTTTCAACCTTTTTGTTCGTAGGTGTCGGGGACCTCGGCGGAGTAATCACTTCCTTGCCCTGCTGAACATCGGCATCCCGATCATCCTCCACTTTCATCTCGGCTACTCCCTTCGCCATTCCCTGGAATGGACACGACCCCGACGATGATGGCGATCTAGGTATCTTGGGCGAGACCGGAATCCTCGACGTTGGTGACTTGGGAGACGAAGCATTTCCCTTCCTCTCCTTGTCACTCTCGCTTTCACTCCCACTCCCCTCTCCCGCGATAACTTTCTTTCCGTGCAAGTAGCCTTCTCTTTCGATGCCGACTTGGGCAATCTCATCTGCGAACTCCTCGCCGTCCTTCACATACCACTTGGCGAATAGGTCGTTCTGTATCCAAATCACCTTTCCGATGGCCTTCACCAGGGCAATCTTGCGTTGAAGCGGGAGCCGTGGATGCGATAGGAGCGCTTCCGTGAGGACATCTTGGATGAAGGAAAGGCAGGCACCGATATGGACATATTCGACATGAAGCGGGTGCTCTCGACCACGCCCGACGTGCATCATTCTGGTTTCAAACAGATCGTTAGTTCAACTCGTAACCCATCGTACTCTATCACTCACCCGACTTTATCCAAATACTCCCAAAATTCCAGCTTACTCGGATCTGAACACAGCCGGTTTAGATAACCCCGTAGGAACATCTTCCGATGGAGAATCTGCGGACTGTTATCGTCCGGGAACTCATCCAAGGGCCCCTCAAAGCTTGTACTCCGTGTCTGGAACGCTCTTGCGGTGATATCATATTGCAACAGTTTGTGGTAGACGATATTGACAACAGCAGGGATCAAAGCCTTAATGTATTTGGATCCAGAAATAAGGGCTTCAATGTCATCTGTTGGGGGAAATAAATTTAGAATATGCATCCGCATTGATTTTGGGGGTACTATCTTGAGGATGCGCACTTGAGCTAAAATCCAGGAAGGTATGTAGGTATTGTATCCTCGCCTCGAGGTTCGTGTAGAGGTCTTTTCGATCAATGTGTTGGACAGGACGTTGCCACGACATATTTCTCTATCTTGAGGACGTTTTCAGACGGTAGTCTCTGAAACGAGGGCGATGTTGAAGCACTAAATAAGGGAATATGGGTTTAATTTTAAAAAGCTCAATTGAACGATCAAAGGCAAGACAGAACCAGCGCTTGAACTAGATAATAGAACACCATCCTGAGCATCTCGGTATAAATAACTTGACTACCTGGCACTCGTCTCATCATCTGATCTGGATATCCATCAAGTCTCCCCACATCGTAGTATATGACATCAAAAGCCACGATAAACATCCGGAGCATTCATCTCGTCAAATGCTCTGTTTACACTCACTTTCCTGGTGGCCTGATCGAAACATGGTTTTCTAGTCTAGCTGACGTTCGGCCGTCTTCCTGTTGGTTGCGCGACGGACGCCGGCCGGTTCCGGAAGGGCCGAACCGAACGTGTAACTAGTCAATAAATCAACAAGTAATCATTACTCCAGATTGATTCGTATACCAGGCTCTTCTCCTCTTTTGGTCAGTCTTCGCGTAATTAGTTTAACATATCTATATAGAATAGCTAAGTTAAGGATTTCCTTCAATGAAGCGTTTTCTCTCTGCCATCAACACAGATTTATTCTCCTATTGCAGACCACGGAGCTTACCAACTCGTCCTCTTCGTTACAAACATGCATGGCAAGGAGGATATAAACGCTCGAATTCGAGATGTTCTCAAGGATACTTCTCGGTTAGCTGCGGCACTTGAGGAGCTCAATATCCCTAATTTTGAGATTGACCAACTTCGTGAACTGGGAATATGCCCCGTGCAAGTTGGATTTACCGAAGAGGACGCTCTTGCATTTGAACCATGCTTCTTTTTGCCTCAATTACCGTCAACTTTACTTTCTGACTATCCTATCCGGGAAGAAGACTCAGACAATGAGAGCTTACTAGAGGAAGAAAGAGAACTAAATTCTGGCATTAGTGATTCGGATCCAGATAGTGATTATTATGGACCATGGTATATTCAGGACTACTCATTTGGGAATCAGCGCAGTGTTAATTCACACTTGCGTGCAACCCGTGATGGTTTTGATGATGAAGATGTTCTCGAAGATTTTCAGGTATTGCGGGGAATGTGTGTATTGTTTCTCCTGAGGATTCATAAGCATCTAGCTAACTTATCCAAAAAACCTAAAGGGACGAAAGCTGCCTTTTCTGGGACTTTAAAGTCAGAGATGCAGGGTGGAGAATCCACGAAAATGGATTTCATAATGAATACCCACATGGTTTCTTTACCCTTATTCATGAGGGGGAAGGAAACGATACAAGCCTTTCTAGAGGCGAGGTGCGGTCCATCGTGGCATTGTTGAAGCGCCGCTGCCATCTAGTTACAAACTGGTATCCTAGCTACGATACTTTGCCAGTAAGTTAGATATCTAACTAAATTCAAAATGTCTAGACTAACCAAGTCAGATGCTGGTCATTTCTTATCTAGGCCAAAAGGGAAGAATTATTCAAGCTCATCACAATGGACAGAAGTTAATACTACAATATTCACCGCGGATAAGCTTTGAGGAGGAGAGATATGCAGCAATGTCTCTCTTCATTCGCTATATAACTAGCCATCCTGTCGGGTCATCTGTGCGTACTCTATCTATGAGATAAATGTCGGGTTAAGACAAATTATGTATAGTATTCGTAATACTATATTGCTAGCTCACTGATACAGTTATACGACAAAAGTTTGAAACTATCTAGTCGCTATCATAACGAGATATTCCATGTAGATGAGCTATGAGAGGATGAGTCTCGTTCGAAAAAAACGTCTCCGTCTCCGTCCTTAGTCTTCTCTGTTTAAAGTAAATTGGATAATAGTATTGGTGGTGGTTCAAAAGACCAGACAGACACTATGTGGATAACATATCCCGTTATCTCCGTAACGTTGTATCCGCCCTGTATTGTATTTTGACGAGTGATATGTATTAGAATTGATGCCGTGAGTCCTTTGTGATCATTTGGGAAATCATGTATCAATATCTGGTTTCGAACCTCTTAAGGAGTTCTCGTTTTAGTCTAGTCGCACAGCTGATTTCTGGTATCATATAAAATAGACTGCCAACGAGCAAATGTTAATGAATACGGGACCCATGCAGTACTGTTGTGTTTCCAATATCCGATATATTTCTTCTTCTGATAACAAATATGCCAGGGAGGAGTAACTTGGCGAATCCCACGGTCACGGAAGCAAATAAGGACAGAGCATATATATTTGGGAAAGTGATCTAATTCATTGGATAGCAGAGGTAATCAAAAATGTATCGGTTGTTTACATCCTAGGGCTTCGTCCTGACTATCCGCTGCTTATAGCACTGTCTCCATGGCCTGTACCACTGCTGTTTCGAATATTAATAGGAGACTGATATGCGATATTTCATAGTATTTAGTTTGGCAGTTGCTTCTGGCCTTCTCATAAATAGGTGGTCGAAACGGATTATAAGTGGACGAAATCAACAGCGAACTTCTTATCCTGGAAGAGAATGATTTCTGTTGGCCTACTCAGGCGAAAATAATGTTGTAGCTCTCTAAACCGAGTTAGACACAAAGAAAGCTAAATCGAAGATACATGAACGGAAACAGCCTTGGTTCATATACATATGCATTCAGGTTCAAGGAGTCTGTTCTGACGTCTGTTTTCACTATTAACCTAATGGCAAGGGATGTGAGACCAGGAAGCTATGAGCTGTACCATTTCTTGCCAGTACTCTGTATATCGCAATCCAGAACATTTTGGTGGTACTCGCTGCATGCTAGCGCGATATAACCTTATAGACCATTCGAGGTATATGCCATGTTGGCGATATGAATGGCCTGTTCAAGGTGTAATGCAGAAGGTCATGAGGGATGAAAACCGCATATGCATCATTATGTGGATTGCTGTCGCCAATTCTCTTATGTTATTCTCTTCAATTTAGTATTTCCCGCAAGTGCCTGGCTTCTTTGAGGGCGGTGCTGCCTTATGACGTCGAAAACGTCTACTTAAGATGGCGATAAAATACTACCCTGGGGCGGGGGAGAGATTTGAACCAATTACTCTGCCATTTCGCCTAATTCATGCGGGGTTAACCATATAATGACATGCGCGGATATTCGCGACTTGTCCACAAGATCTAAACGCTTTCCTGACCAAGCTTTAAACTTGAGATATGCGGCGCGTGATCATTTGAGAAAACCATCTGTGGATCAGTAAAAGACGCGCTGTTTCTGGAAGTGAAAAAGATTGGTTAATTGTTGTACCCCGCAAGCGTTAGGATCCAGCAGACGACGATATGCGATGAACTGCAATTGTCTTGTGATCTTGTGACGGTTGCGACCGGTCACCATTTGCCAATTGTGAGTGAGTAGTCGAATGTATCAGAGATAGAGGGTGATCCAGAGATTGACGTGGTTAGAAGCACACATCGGCCTGGATATCCATGTTGGACAGCCTTGCACTGTGCGTAAGTATGGATGCGGCAGTAAAGAAGCGCCGGCTGCGGCCAAGACAAGTCTGGACAATTCGCCGAACAGTCGCTCCTGGTCGAGATCTCCGCTCATCCCGAGTTTATCGAAGAACAAGGATGATCGAGCTGTGGCATTCCACTACCCACGCTGAAATCTGGCTGTCGGTGAAGTATTATTGAGCCCTATCCAAGGAAGCCTGGGGATTGTGCGTCACGGGGATCTCTTGGCCACCGAAATTGCCACTTTTCTTGCTGGCTCATGGAATGATTTGGTGGAGCGAAATGCGACGATCACTCACAGGCAGTCTGTCTTTGCATAGTTGATCGTCGGCTCAATCTCTCGGCCTAATGGTTAATAATACGGGGCATCAAGGTTAACAATAAGCTCAAGGTCGTATTAAGTATCATATTTAACTCCACCCTAACGGCCAAAGGAGTATTACATTAAGGGCGCTGACAAGCTTCAGAGTCCAGACAAGCGACTTGTCACTGTACCCCAGTTAACAATAATTATCGACAATATCTAATGGGAAAAGATTCTGCAACATGACGCCGTTTTCGTCTAAACAGACAATCCCGTCTCTCCAGCAGTGGCGCAGCTTGCCGTCTGTACCAACCACAGTCTGAAGGAAATATGGGACCGACTAGTCACAAGAGATGGAGTACTGCGATATACCTGGATACATAACAGATATTATTCAACCGCGCATGTGAACACTAAGAGGGGAATACCCATAGCGACTGTCATCGGCCAGTCAAAGAGCTGGATAGATGTCATAATTCGATGAGGACATTTCCCGATACGGTACAGTGCCTGGCATTAAGAGTGGCAAGAGAGCCAGAGCCAGGCACGGCCTCGCGTGGCGTATTTAACGGACGGGGAACACTCTCTTCTATCCGAGGCTATCTCGCCAGCGAATAATCGACTAGAGTACTCAGGATATTCCTCGGGACATCACAATGGATCACAGCTCTGAAAACTACTCCTCGTATGATGTTTTACGAAATGCGTCGCCAGATCTGGGCGATGACGATCGGAAAGTACTATGCACCATAGCCCGGAAATAAAACATCGGAATGAGAAAATTCAAGATAGCACTTTCCCCATGATGACGGACGGCTGGCCTACGCCGTAAGATGGCACTTACTTTAGCGGTCTGGGGACTAGGATCTACTCTATACTAACCAACTTTCCCCAGAGGCCCCCACTCCAAGTATACCTACGAGAACAACAGGTACATTCCACATCCTTCTGGCAGCATTGTTACTGTACGTATACCGTGGGGCGCCGTGTGGCTTCACCTAACGATACCTTAGTCGATTGGCATTCCGGTTGACTGGTGCCAAGTGCCAACACTACCCTGCTGTACCTGATCCGTGTCGTCCTGTTATGGGAGGTTTCCTGCGGTATAGGCCAGGCTAAAAGGCTGCCAGTCTCCATTAGACGACACCTAATTCTGCCACATCCAAAGTTTCCTTGCCCTGTCCCTGGTCCTTACCACCGCTAGATCGTCCTATCGTCGTTCACTGCTGAAGCAGCCATCGGAGACCGACCGGGTTCGGGCTGTGAGATCTGCACGACAATTCTGCTGTTCGGTACGGCAGTACTTACAGCAACTTTAAGAGTTTCCGGTACTTGGAGCCCTTAATCCGGCAGATACCACTAAAGGAGCATTTCCCCGATCCTCCTTCAAGCCTGCATCCGGTCGGTTACTTGCACGGGATCCAAAGCAGGTGTACTTATACCTGCTGATCTCCAAGTGCCAGCTTGGCTATCCTGTAGCCGTCTTCGCTCAGATCTGCGGGACCGAGATATTCAAGATATACAACATGTTTACTCGCTTTCCGCAAAAGGCGCTCCTAGCGCTCGCTGCTCTGTCATCACTCGCAGCAGCTGCCCCGTTTGTGTAAGTATCAAAATCCTCGAGCATATTTCCATTCTTGGATTCGTTCTTACACTCTCTTGTATAGCCAAGAACGGGATCTCACGTTTGACTATAACAATGAGAAGGTTCGAGGTGTAAACCTTGGTGGTTGGCTGGTGTTGGAACCGTGGATTACACCTTCGCTCTTCGAACAGGCGGGCGACGGTGCTATAGACGAATGGTCCATATGCTCAATTCTTGGGAAAGATGAGGCATACAACCGATTGTCAAACCACTGGAACACCTGGATCACCGAGAGCGACTTCCAACAGATCGCCGCTGCGGGCCTCAACCATGTGAGGATCCCGGTCGGATACTGGGCCGTCGCTCCTTTGGACGGGGAGCCATACGTGCAGGGACAGCTCAATCTGCTTGATCAGGCGATTAATTGGGCCCGTAACAGCGGTATCAAAGTCCTTATTGATCTTCACGGCGGTATGTGCGGAGTGATGTAGGAACAGTGCTGGCTTGTATAGCTGATTTGCATTTTTAGCACCCGGCTCGCAGAACGGATTCGACAACAGTGGCCACAAAGGCCCAATCAATTGGCAACAAGGAGATACAGTCCCCCAAACTTTGCAAGCTGTTCGCGCTCTGGCCGAGAGATATGCTCGTTATACCGATGTCGTCACCGCAATTGAGCTAATCAATGAGCCATTGATCCCTGGGGGAATTAACCAGGATGCCCTCAAGCAGTATTATTATGATGGATGGGGTAATGTCCGCACATCTAACAACGACACGACCGTTGTCCTCCACGATGGTTTTCTGGAAGTTGATTCCTGGAACGGGTTCATGGGCCCAGGCTCTGGCGTGTGGAACGTAATGATGGACACTCACCATTACGAGGTCTTCGACAACGGCCAGCTAGGCCAGGACATCAACGGACACGTTAGTATGGCATGCACCTTCGGCCAGACTCACCTTTACCACACTGACAAATGGACCGTTGTCGGTGAGTGGACTGGAGGTATCACTGATTGCGCCAAGTACCTCAATGGCCGAGGAGTGGGCGCTCGCTACGATGGCTCGTACCCGGGCAGCTCGTGGATCGGAGATTGCTCTGGAAAGTACCAAGGCACTGTCGATGGTCTGTCGGGTGCTGACAAGTACAATATCCGTCGCTTCATCGAGGCACAACTAGATGCATTCGAGATGAAGACCGGTTGGATCTACTGGACCTGGAAGACGGAGGGCGCCCCCGAATGGGACATGCAGAAGCAGCTCGCTGGCGGTCTCTTCCCCCAACCTCTGAGCGACCGACAATATCCAAACCAGTGCTCCTAGACGATAAGGCAGGACGGGTGCTTGGATAACTGAACACAACATGCATATATTATTACCCCTTATACTAGTTTAGTCATAAACGTTAATAATAAGATTCATACATCAAATACCTTGAACCTGAGTTACTAACTTTTCGAGAGAATAATACACTGTTTAGCCTCGAGTCTATAACTAGAACTCACGCCATCTACGTTCCAGGCGGTGCTCTCCATCAGCAATGTGACATATCCGATTAACAGCTTTCATCAGTAATTAACCCCGCGGTTACACGCCCGTATCTTTAGCCTCTTAATCTTCCAGAATTGAAAAGACAAAAATCCGATCTAGACATATACATGTTTCAGACCTTGTCTTGGAGTACCCGAAGTATCGAGCGCCATTCCTCAATATCGTTCAATCATAATCAAAGTAAGTTTTTAGAGTTTCCCATCCTGACGGGATGAACCAACGACCCGCGCATCCGAATAGTTCTCGACCGCTGGAACTAAGTTACAGGGAGCCCGAAGGCTTGGGGTCTTATTTATTACCCCGCATCGTGCCTCCAGTGTGGAATGATCATTGGCGGTACATAGCTTCTGTATTATTCTACCCTAGTACGCAAGAAGCCGTGTACACGGAGGATATGGGCATTGAGGGACTGAGTGGGCTGTTATAAAATTAGAGAAAGGTGATGATGTCACCATACTTACGGTGTTTACTAATTGAACGTAGCAATGAATAGTATTGTTATAACAGGGGCTGGTTGTATGATTTTATTTGGGACGTCCCAGGCGAATTCCGATTGATGGCTCTCAATAGTTCGCATTCTGGCGTACAATTCAACTCAATCATACGATGGGAGGGGCGCATACCTCTAATGCTGGCCGGGAACCCCTCTAGCAAATATCTCCAGTATCACTTCGTTTGGTACGTGCGTGGTATTATCAGATGTTGATTTGGTAATCGGGTATGCTACCTACTGGATGGACTTTTGAGATTTAGGTTGGATACATAACCTCTTACAATACTAGTGAGAGGGACAATGCAGCGTGGACTTTCTTAACAGCGGTAAATTCAAACTGATAGCATGGCCGTAGCCATAAAATCAGATTTTGTGATTTTTTGTATTTTTTTGGCAACTGAATTGTGAGTGAATATGCATTTAGAGCATATGCCAGCCGATCCTACTGCACAATTTCCGTAGTCAGATCTTCAGGCCACTGTGGCTTGTCAACTCCGTTACTTCGAGTGCCAACATTGTACTTCAGTTCAACTGCGTTGTTTTCGAATTGCGCAATAGGTTTCACCTGAATAAACGTCATGTTCACAGCTTTAGATTGACGTGGTTCAAAGAAAGATGGATTGAACAGCGTCGCGGCATCGTGTTGGTAGAGAAGCTTGATCATGGCTGGGAGAAGACGTGGCATTGAATCATAATGGCGGAATACAGGAGAACCATGTCGTTGCCACAGTTCTTGCCAAACGTCTTCGGGGTAGGTGCGACAAGAGCGTGCAAGCCATTGTGAATAGTAATTCAATGCCACCTGGATATGTTGTTATTATCCTGTCCCACCATGGCGGCAGAAAGAACTATAAGAGAAAGGTGTATAAGGGTGGAATCTTACATCAAGGCTATAACTACCTCCTTTCTCGGCTCTCTGTAGGAGCGCATCGAGGACGCCTGTGCTGCCACAAACTCCAGTACTGTAATCGAGTGTTAGTAATAAGGTAAACGAACCGGTTCTTTCCTTCTAGGGGTGAGTACCAGTAGTCAGAATTAGGGAAAACCGGCGTCACAGCCTCGTCTTGCCCCATGGCCTGTGAGAAGGAACGGGATATGCCACAGCACTACACAGAACTTAGCCATCCAGATATTGGACGTAATAACAGCCAGAACTTTTCACTAACCGCATCGCTGATCTGTTGCCAGCCACTTCGATGACTCCATGGCCCATGCCAGCCGTAGCAATCCTCTCGCACATAGATGATACCATACTGGCGATCCTTGACTAAGTCAAACACTGATTCACGGCCAAAACCGAGACGTTCCATGACGCCTGGTCGATAACCATCGACAACGACGTCGGCCTCTCGAATAAGTTTTCGGAGTACTTCTTTATCATTCTCATCCTTAAGATCCAAAGAAGCGTTCCACTTTCCCCAATTCAGATCCTGATGGAGGGCAGAAAGGTCAGTAATGTTTGGCGAGGTAATTCGCATTACGCTTGCTCCCATCTCAGCAAGGCTCCTTGTGATAGAAGGACCGGCGATAACCCGTGTTAAATCGACAACCTTAAGTCCTGCCAACGGGCGTTCTGGCGATGAAGGCAGGCTGGTACTCTCAGGCCACCATGCGGGCGGTTGAGATGACCCTGCATGTTTACCCAGCTCGTAGAGACCGACATTGCTATTTTGTTTTCCATGCTCGCTGGCAAAATACTCTTCAGTCGTCCATGCGATCGTTCCTGCCTGGCGATACTTTTCATTCATTAATTCGTCCAGCTCAAGGGAATCGTACTGAGAAACAATTTTCTGGAAGCGCTCGACCACTGTTTCGTAAGTATCATCGGGATTACCGTCAGGAGGTAGCCCGAGTGCTGTCAGCGTTGGATCTGGATTCATGCTCCCTGGAATATTGTACGTCGTTAGATACAGGATTTCACGGCGGAATAAGGATATGGTAATTTCCTACCATGAACATGATAGAACCGGCCATCTCTCGTCTTGTAAATATTTGTCGCCAGTGACCTGTGCAGACTGGCATTGCAGCGATGTTTATCCTGATTTGGAAATAGCTTAGTGATGGAATCGTCGAAAGGATTAAGTGGACTGCGTTTTCCGTCCTGGTCAATCAATTGTGCCAGTAACGGGCTCATGAAGAACAGAGATGCGTGGTCACTTGATGTACATAATTAGCAATCAGAACGCCGTCGGAAGTCGAATTTCCTCACGTATTTATAGTGACCTTGACCGGCGATATCTTATATTTCTTGACCAACAAAGCATTGAGCATGGTTGCTTCCAAAGCCTTCAGCGAAGATATGCTCTCCGCGAACCGCCAGTTGATGGGAACGCTCGGTTTATCACAGCCTTCGAAGCGCACATATTCGCTCAGTGATTTCAGATTTGACGGAAGATTAGACATCAATGGATTGCCTAAGATATCATCCTCGAAAACCTTTCTCGCTTCTTGAGGCACTGAGTATGTTGCGTTGGATCCCATGGTGGTGAAAGCGATCGTGTTCTGATGAATATTTTTACAAACACCGGAAAGCTGAAAGCACCTATAGTGGGAGAGAATAGTTGATATAGGTAAGGAACGAAGATTTCAACAAGGGGAACATGTAAAGAGCAATTGCATTTACCAAGGACATCATCACATGACGCTTTCTCAGCTACAATTCTAACATGAGGGGTAAATGCATATCAGATTCTGTACAATCTGTATAAA
Source organism: Paecilomyces sp. PK2413 (assembly GCA_023624055.1). Classification (NCBI taxonomy): domain Eukaryota; kingdom Fungi; phylum Ascomycota; class Eurotiomycetes; order Eurotiales; family Thermoascaceae; genus Paecilomyces; species Paecilomyces sp. PK2413. The sequence goes on along the minus strand of JAMADQ010000011.1, from coordinate 711,307 downwards.
ACACTTATTCAGGACAATGCGACGGCATAATTGGTATGTGCACTAAATTTAACGAGATATCCGCTGGTAGGTCCGGCTTAGTGAAGCCAATCCCGACTCTAGAACCAACAAACTTGTCCCACCGCCGCGGGATTGCTCCATTACGGAGTACTTAGTCCCACAGACTCCAGCAATGATCAAGCGCTGATTCAGTGTTTTCGTCTTTGGTAGAGCAGATATCGAACCAAATAACACTCATGTCCGTTTGCTAGTGCTAGTTTATGGCTGCGACATAAGACCTCACAAAATAGAATTATTAGTGACTTGGGGTGCAGCTTTCTCCGGTGATGGACAGTATTAATAGTTAGAGACTGCCAGACCAAGTAATTCACATTTCCACCAAGTAGACTTTCTATCCAATTTACCCGTGGTCTGTTAACTGTCCCGAACAGCATTTTAACAAGAGCCAAAATGTCTCAACAAAAAAGAGCCGTAAGGATCGCCAACTGCTCTGGCGCATTGAGTATGCAGAACCCCTTAAAGTACAATTGAGAAGCAGATGATTAAGAGTATCAAAAGGTGATCCAGGGGTGCATATGTACAACCAAGCCAAGTATGGCTCTGTTGATGTTATTACTGGAGACTACCTCGCAGGTAAGCATTATTGATGATGTATATACATGGGGAACAGATTTCCGAGCTTGTACTAAATTTCGCAGAGGTGAATATCGCCGAAAATGCAGAAGCTATGGCCAAGTCAGCCCATCCAGGATGGATTCCCACAGCGTTAGATGGTCTGCAACAGTCTCTTGAGATTATCGACGAAAAGCGGATCAAGGTGATAATAAACGGTGGTGGCCTTAATCCTAGGGGTCTGGCCGAGAAGACCTACGATATGGTGCGATACATGTTCCAACCCCATTCCTAATTCTGCATCACAGTAGCTAACATCTACGACTCACGTACGGTAGATAGCCGAGAGGAAATTAAAACTGAAGGTCGCTTATGTTGATGGCGACAATCTACTGCCGAGGGCCGACAAAATCCTAGATAATATCAGGAATGGACAAGTTAAGCACTTCGACAGTGCCAATCCACAGGTCAAGTGCGACAAGTTTACAACGTCATTTCTCGATCATCCGGATGAAATGCCCATCGTCTCGGCGAATGCTTACCTAGGCTATCGCGCTATAAAAAAGGGACTGAACGAGGGCGCAGATATCATCATCTGTGGCCGAGTCTCTGATGCATCACCTGTCATAGGCGCTGCTGCATGGTGGCACAACTGGAGCGAAGACAACTTTGACGCCCTTGCGGGTGCTCTTATCGGTGGGCATCTGATCGAGTGTTCGACATATGTGACTGGTGCCAATTTTGCTGGATTCTTCAAATACGACATCAAAGAGCTCCTTAATCTTGGACTGCCGATTGTGGAGATCGATGCCAAGGGCGACAGTGTTGTCACGAAACACGAGGCGCTGAACGGCATTGTCACTGCCGACACAGTAAAATGTCAGTTGTTATATGAGCTTCAGGGTCTGATCTACCTGAACAGCGACGTGAAAGCCGATATCAGCGGCATCAGAGTCGCCGAACAAGCGAAAAACAGAGTGCATGTAACAGGAACAAAAGGATACCCACCTCCTCCAACGACCAAGTTAGCTGTCTTCTACCGTGGCGGGTACCAATGTGAGATCCTTCTAAACGCTATTGGATATGCCACGGAAAAGAAATGGGATCTCCAAGAAGCACAGGTTCGATCGAAGCTTGGTGAATGGGGCCTGACTTCTTCTTTTGATACATTGGACTTTCAACGAGTTGGCGTGCCAAAGGAGGACCCGGACTCGCAACTTTCAGCAACAACCTATTTACGCATATTCGCACAAGCAAGAGATATAAATGTTTTGCGCAAGCTTGCTGCCGCATGGGCCTTTAATGGCATGGCACATTTTGCTGGTAAGATGCCATTCTCTTTATTGATACTCCATATACTTGACTAACTCGGTTATTAGGCATGTGTGCTTCCCTTGACATGCGGACCATGCAGCCAAAACCATACTTGGGATACTACCCTGCTATAATCGCCCAAGAAGAGCTAGAAGAAGCAGTTGATATATTCGATGGGCCATCAAAGGGAAACCCCAGGCGCATCTCAGTGGGCCCACCAAAGAAGAGTTTACCACTCGAGCCTCGCGCAAACTATGAAACCGAAAATCCCGTATCCATCGGCCAATTCGGACCAACTGTTATGAGGCCTCTAGGCGACATAGCTCTCGCCCGTTCTGGCGACAAGGGTGCCAATGTTAACATCGGACTTTTTGTCCAGACCGCAGAGCAGTGGGAATGGTTCCGCTCCTTCATGACTAGACCCAAAATGCAGAAGTTGATGGGAAAGGACTGGAAAGACTGGTATTTCATCGAGCGAGTTGAAATACCACACATTTACGCTGTGCATTATGTCATTTACGGACCTCTTGGTCGTGGCGTTAGCAGTTCGAAACTGTTGGATGCTCTGGGTAAAGGGTTTGCGGAATTCATTAGAGCCGTACATGTGCCGATTCCGACGAAGTTCCTATCTCTGCAATGATTCTCACAGGGTGCTGCGTGGGGATCGATCAGTTTCTCTAGGACAAATTTTGTCTTTAGGTATATAAATGCCCAGTTTGGAACTTACTATCCCTGTTGTGATAGGTTTCATACTATTTAAGTATAGTGCATAGTCTCTATTCAAATTGCAGCCGTGAGTCACTTCAACGTAAAGGGTATGCCTGCTATTCTGTGCTATGCTAAAGGAATAAACCAGCGAATTTCCACTTTCGGATGCGCTTTGATGATTTTGAGAGGTTCCCAACCGATATATGGGGTATCAGGCATGAAAGAAATCAGTTTCCGCCCAACAGGAGAGAAATGTTCATAGAAAAGAGTAATCCCCTTTCTTCCACATCGTGCTCAAAGTAGCCCCAATGCGCCAAAGGCAGCTACCACTTCTCTATCCACATTAATAAGCCACGCCTCCTGAAACTGCTGCTCACCACCACAGGCCAGAATGACAGCCTGAAGTCTCTGGCGGACGAAGTCCCGGATATTGATTCTGTGGATGACATCAGAGCTTTCATAGTCACGGCGGCGCAGGCTCTCCGGAGGCTCATTTTCGTGATATGGCGCTGTCTCTGCATTGTTCCAGTAGATAAGATAATCTCCTCCACGGGGGTCATTCGGCTCCTCTGCCGTACCTTCAGCGAGCTCAGTGATGATATCCGTCCAGGTGGTGAGGTAGGACTGGAGATTATTGAGGAGATAGGCAGGGGGTGGTGCTTCAGGGGTATTTAGTGAGAGCAACTGAGTAAGAGCAAGGGCGTGAAGCTTCTTTTGGCTGGCGCTACCAATATTGTCGTAATGGAAGAACCATTCCGTCAATATCCATGACAAACAGCTTTCCTCTGGTTGACCGGTTGCGGCAGATACAGCGGAGATGAAGACTTTTGGGTTTGCGAGTGCCAGTCTAGCGAGAACAGACAAATAATCCGTCTCTACTACGCCGTACACAGCCGGGGATTTCCTATTCGGTCCGGTCTGCTGGCTAGCTTCATGTGCTGAATGAAGACCCTCAAGGAGAGAAGACAAAAAGCGACTGTCGATGAGAGACTTGGCGACCACATTATATCCGGCTTCACTCCCACCATCCACTCTCTCTACAGAGCGGATCAGCATCTCTACTAGGCGTGGGACAATTCCAAGACGCTGTCTGGTGGTGGAACGAAGGAGAGTCTCCAAAGACGCAAGTAGTTGGAAGCGTATTCGATCACTTAGCGCTTCCTGTGGAGAAAGAAGGATGTAAGATTCGGCTATTTGAAGCGCTAGAGGGACGCTGTCCGTAGCAGCTTCAAAGATAGGGAATAGAGATGGTAGAAGAGAGAGGATATCTTCGGATGCTGGGGCGGGAGTCTGGGTGAGAATGGCTGCCCAAAGTTCAAGAGCTTCGTCCAAGAGATAAATCAATGTTTCCTGTAAGATGTAATTAGCTTCCTGCGACTTCTATGCTAATACGAAACGTACCGATCCTGGCTCTACTGAATTCTTGATAAGCGGCAATATATCCGCATGATATCGCACAGACTGTTGTTTCAGGGAGTGAATCAACGCCGACAGTAGGGTCAGGATTGCCTGCTTCATAAGGTGTTCCTCCCCTGACTGTTCCCATAAAGGCGGCAATAGTCGAATGATTTGATCCGAAAAAGGAGCAATCTGGAAAAATTAGTATGATAGCACCGTACTTCAGTATAATGACCTACATTGTCTTCCATTTTTACCACAGCAACGCGGACCGTTTCCAGAAGGCCCATCTTCGTCTCCGATAACTCAACTTCTTGCACCAGTCCCATAAGAGACTCTAGGATTGCTGGAGCAAACGGTAGGAACACCTCAGGAGAGAACTCATAAGGGTCCAATACGCTTCTGAGCTGTCGTCCAGCAGTTATCCTAACAACGAGATCGTTCAGAGGATCCTGTTTGCTAAGTAGGTGTTGGAATATCTGATAGATAGCGGTTCGATTCAACTCTCCTGGTTTGACTGGGACCCATTGTCCCAACAAGATCGCTATTCTCCTGCGGAGAATATTGTAACCTCGTTCTTGGATCTGGACCTCTGGAACAAGGGTAGATTCCAAGAATGTGTTGAAGTCCAATTGCTGTTCTAGACTCGCGGCCGCTAAACCGATGGCAGAATATAATGAATCTTTCAGTAGAACGTCGTGATTATCCGGGGTGGCAAAAGAGTAGAAAACAGTCAGGAGTCTCGGTATGAGCAGGTCCTTGAAATGTATGACGAGGTCAAGGAACAGCTTTTCGGAGCATGAGCGAATGGAGAACTCCCAGGCACTAGAAATCTCTTCCTCTCGTTTTTCCCATTCCTCAGGTTCCTCCTCCCACTCCTGGAAGTCACTCTGTCGGAATTTGAAGAACTTAGTCACCAGGAGCTCCATTATATTCACCACAATATCCTCAGTAAAGAGCTGTGACTTGATAAATGCTATAGACTCCCTTTTCTCCTCCTTGTCCTGAGGTTGCTGGTACTTAAATGTCTGAGCTGGGTTGAAAGCCATTCTCAGGCAAGCTCTCAGCAGAAGCAATGCCTTTAGTCCCACCTTCTCCATCAGAGTCTTCTCCCCTTCTGCACTCGAACCAGCGCCCATTTCACCTGCACCAAGAACAGTAGCTTCATAGGTTTCTGCCAGTTTCACAACCAATGTCCAATATGACCTAACTAGAGTGATGCTGTCAGGAAGCAAAGCAAACGAGGCCGGATGGACGTTTGACATCTCCACATGCAGTTTAGATAACTGCAGCAGATGCTTTTCCACATATTTCAAGATTTCCGGCGGGAAGCTGGAGCCTGCTTCAACCCACGAGTAAAACTTGCTAAAATGAGAATGTGTAAGGACCCAAAAGTCCCGTACGTCCTTATCACGGTTAGGATGTTCAAAACCGGCAATCAGAAGTCTCCGCAGAACTTTCAGGGACACCAAGCTTTGTTCAATTGCCTCTGCAAGGGATGCATCGTTAACATTGCCCTGCTCCAGCAAGCTTGCCCATTTGTTTACTTTGTCCAGGTAGATACCCCCCAGAATAGCGAGAATTTCAGGAGCGACAGATTGTAGGCTCGTACGGGTCCTCTGTAATCTTGCGGTCGATAGTTCTTTGATGACTTGTAGCAGGATCACAAGGACGCGTGGTAGCTGCAGTGGATTGGCATTAGGTTGAACGGCAGCACGAAGGAATCCAATGAGCGTAGGTATCGCTTCAGGCCAGTCTTGGGGAAATTCATGTCGCACGATCTTTGCAATCGTCAGAGCATTGTGCAGAGCCAAGAGAGGAGCAGGCTCGACGATTCCTGCTTCTAGAGCACGAGTCTTGAGCTTTTCCTTTTCTTCCTTTTTGAGTGCATGCATCGCCGTTTTACGCCAGTACTTGTCAATACCATTTTTCAGTTGGATGATTGCCAGATATCGTACTTCGGCAGGAACGGAGTAGTCGACGAAGATATCCTGGCATTCATTTATCCATGAGCACATACCCCGCATAGGATCAAGGGGTGAAAGAGACTCACCTGCAGCAGGGAGAAGTATCCTTCTTGTTTTTCCCAGTTATGGAGTTGCTTTGTACCGGTCTGCACCTGGATCTGCGTTGATCCTGCGGCAGACACAAGAGCGTTGAAAACATTCTGGAGGGTCAGAGGATTGGCCTCTCCGGCCACCTCGATAGGATGAGCCATGGCGAATCAGTTGATGGGCCAATTCTAAGTGAGCTCAACCGATAAGGTAGACGTCTGTCAAGGCAAAAGAGCCATATGAGATAGACCCACAGGATTCTAAACTCCTGAATTGGGCTGTGCTGGCTGTCAACAACACCAGAATAAAGTAACTTTCACTGAGCTGTCTCGGTAGGCCAAACCGCTGTTTGTCTCTCAAGCAAGATCAGCGTCACTCCCCGCATCTCACCGCCTGCTGTTCAGGGACTCTCGGCAATACTGTTGTTCCATTCCGGCGCGCCCTAGGGCTCTGCCCTGCACTAAACCTTATCTGGGTGCAATTTAGGGCTCTTCCAATATAGGTTAGCTTGAAGATGTAAGCTTACTTAAGCCTGGGCATTTTGGGGTTAGCGTACGCTCTGATCTCCTGGCCTGTCTTGTTATGAGGTCATTCCTCATTCGGTTCGATGCCGATGTCGTACATTTTGAAGCAGCAAGACCAAGAGCGAGGTTTCAATACCCAGAACTCTTCATTGAAAGGGACCTGGTGGAGAGCTTTTGATTCCAATGATATCAGAAAGATTATGATGGAAGCTTTGCTCCGCTCGGTTTCCCAGGTACAATCGAACAGCTGAACCGCTTGGCTGCGGAGTGGTGATATCGCTATGATGTATTATGATGCAAGATACGCTCAGTTCGTAGGAAGCCATTCCTCCGTATGAGGGTACATATATGGGTTCAGGATTCGACTTGAACATCTAGCAGAAAACAGACATCGAACTATACGAGTACCTCCATTACCTCGAATACGAAAACAGTGAATTATTCTATCCTTTACCAGCTATCATGTCTCTCGATGCAGCTCACCGTGCTGAGCAGGAGCTCAACTCCTACCAGGCCAAGCAGGGACTTGGAAGAAAGAGCGATTCCGGTACGTCTTAATCTCCTGGAGCATTCTCAAGATACCGGCACTGACTGCATTGACTAGTTCTCGAGTCCGGAGTCAATGAACAGGTAGACAAGCAGTTTGGAGGCAATGCGGATGCGAAGTACGGAGAGGTTGCCAGTTCATCAGCCGGAAACCGCAGAAAGATTCCTCCAGAAGAAGGTGGTGAGATCGACGATCGGGGACGGTAAGCCTATACGCCCTCAAATATCAACTACAAACTGTATCTGATATGCTTTATGTCTAGGATGACTGAAGCAAAAGACTTCGAAGGTCCTGGCGGTCCCGAAGACAAAGTGAGAATGGCAACTGAACGACGACCAGGGGATGATGATGTTCCCGTTCCTCAAGAGCTGAAGCACAAGGGCATTTAAAAGACATGGCGTACTCCGTATGATGATTTTGTATTATAGTGGATTTGCATTACAAATATATTAATGAGACCGGTGCTCAACACTGAACTTATGCGTTTGAATAATCACAGCATGATATTGTACGTGTGCGGGATTTATCGACCCTCGGCTATTTCCCAAGGGCTTTCTTCAGACTAGACATTTCACAAAAGCGCAGCACGAGTTATCGCAACCTCGATGAAGTTTGTCAAGGCAACTCTGGGTTTCTTTGCCAGGGAAGAGGCTGATCAGCAGGTCTCATTGGTCCTATATCACCGCCAGGAGCACGACGTTTGGCATATTCTTCAATATCGCACTGGTCAACCCAATTCCCATGTACACCAAGCCCCAGTTTCATAGGTAGGCGGATGATAGCAATAGGACCTTGAGAGATAGTCAATGCATCGAAGATTAGGACATCGTTTCTCATCTCATCGAGCCGATTAGCGAAGCAGATAACCCATCCGTCGCCTTCTTCATGAGATTCTTTCTTTGGTATGAAAACAGGTTCCTGAAGAGTCGAGGTTGGCCCAGCGAACCACACATCACGTTCGTCTGTGTCCCAATTGAAATGCCCTAGGCAATTAAACAGCCCGCCAGCCGGCGTGCCACATTTCGCACCATCGTAGGGTCTAGTGCCGTCAATGAGCAGTTGCCAGAAGTGGGAATACCGTTTCCCCATAAATCTCTCGTCGATACGCGCAAATTCACCGGAATTATCTAGATCCCTCTGCGGATAAATGAGAGTGTCAGATGGTAATTTGGGGTCAATAACCCAACGGGTCGTTGGAGATTTAATCTCATTCCTCTTCGGACCTTCAGGTGGTGATGGAGTAACCTTCGGATCCGGTGGGAAGAAAAAGAATACGTTCCCGTTTGCAACTGTCAGGTCCGCTACAATGTTGCCATCGGCATCCTCATAACTTCCAGCAAAATGGCCATGGAAACCGTTTGGACCCCTATACCATCTCGCATCTTCCGGTTTCGCATTGCGGCGAGGGAAAATGCCATATATTTGGTTCTCATTGGGATCCCACGCGAAGTGGTTCCCTCCCTCACGAAGCCGTTCAAGTGATACCTTGAGGGGCGTCAGAGGTAGGATAACGTAGTTCTTGGTGATTGAGCAATCGTGTATGAAGCCACAGAACGGCGCCTGATACCAACACTCTTCCGTTTTGCGACCGTCTTTGTCAATCGTCCAGACAACAATGTCTCGAGATGCATCCTGTCCATTGCCACCTGCTTCGTAGGCGAAAGCGACCATTTCGCCGGTGTCTGGATCGAACTTGGGATGAGCCGTGAAGGTCGGTGTAAGAATCTGGCCCTCAAAGTCATATCTTCCAATCGTCTCCAGGGTCACCGGGTCCATCATAAACGGAGGACCATCTTCCTTGAGTGCGAGGAGCGATCCTCTCCAGAATAAGATATTCGTGTTAGACACTGTTCGAATTATTCCTTTAATGGCCTCACTATCAGTGTACGGATTGCGGTATTTCCCGAAGAGATTTTTTCGCGCAGCCGTCTCGGTTTTGAATCTATCTGTTTGGACATATCGCTGTTTAAAGTCTGCATGGCCATTCTCGATCCGGATAGCCGTCACGTTGCCGTCTCCACTGAAATGGATATCTTCTTCATATGTTGGAGGGAAGCGATGGTCAGGTTGGATACGATAGAAGGTCCCTGAAATCTCCTTTGGTATAATCCCTTCTATTTCCAAATCAAAGATATCCCCCTCAATGCGGGAAGGTCGACCAAATCCGGTGAATACAGGGGTATTGGGAAATTGAACTTGGTCTGTGGCTTTCTTTCCATTGACGTAAACCGGGCCTGTATTGTGTAGAATATGTGCCATTTTGCGGTTTGTACAACACGATCAGGTCCTGTGGTTGCACGATAACTTATCGTTTAGCGATCGTGTTTTGGGCTTTGCAAATGGCCAGGAAGAGTAATATATGTAACACATGCCGTACTACAGGCTATGGCGGAAGGTTTACTAAACATACAGGCAGCCATATGGAACAATGAATACTAGACTACTACCGAAGCGAGGGCAGATTATCCTTGCAATATCGATACATGGGCTACCTATCGACAACCCAATCAATCGCTAGCTTCAAACTTGATACTGAATGGTATCTCCTTTAGGCCATGTAATACATTCAGATTTGACGGCGGTTGCGAAATGTGAAGCCGCGGATATACTTGTGTACCACGATATTTGCTGTCGAAAAGTCTTGGAAGTGCCCCGGGGTTACTCATTGTCTTGTTCCCTCGTCCGAGTTCTGTTTACTTACAGACCCCACTTCCAAGCGTAATCCTGTGATGCATGCACAGAGAACCAAGCGTACACTGGGCACGCAAGAATTGTAACCGACAACTCTTTTGATATCGTACTCACCTGGTCCCACCTACTCGGATAGCGACAAATGCCGGTCATAGTGGAGCTTTCGGACAACCCTTGTTTCTGCGATGTATCCGATAACTTCTCATGTTCCCCGCAATTCTCATTCGCGGAATACACTAGACTTAGCTCCAAAGATCAGTTGTATATATCACTTTGATACCAGTCTGACCAATTTCGCAGAGCTGTGAAGGGAAACCAATGGCAAAATATCCGTCTATATGGGTCAGCGTTCAGCTACAAGGGCATATCAATCCACATGGATACCGACGATGGGATGATCTCGATTATTTGACAAGGAGGCATAATTTGTGCAACCGCCTTTACGAAAGACGGGCCCCACGTCTCTTTCGCCCTGGCACTTTAGACTTTGCTACTAGGGTAGAGAACAGAGACTGTCTAACCAAGCAAACGGTAAACTTATTGACTTTAACCACTCAGGATTCAGCCCATACTGCAGCTATGCCATTCCTAAGTACTGAAGCGCTGCTAGCTCTGGCTAGAGCATAGAACGTATGTAGGGGGGATAGTATCCGACCGTAATAGGTGGAGTAGAGAGGGGAGGAAGGGAAAGGAAGCGGAAAGCCGTGATTTCAATTTGAACTCGGAGAATATCTTTGATATCTTTATCTGCTCAATCCCCCCCGGGAGATCTTCTTTAAATAAGTAGCACAGATAAAACAGTTTCAGGGGTCAAAGAGAAAGATAGTATTGCTGCATGTAACTATGGCACCAGCGCGAATTGAAAAGTCCATTGAAACGCGGCTATTCATTAATGGAAAGGTGAGTTGTCGAAATACGCAGTCAGACAACTTCATAAATTGAGTTCATGTTATTCACAACTCAAGTCATTTAGTTCCAACCATCAATAAGCGGCAAGACCTTCAACTTAACCAACCCTGCAACAAGGGAGGTGATTGTTGAAAGTGAGTGGTGATACGCACATACCCCCGTGGAAAGGAACTGGTCTGACATCTCAGTATTTAGTCCACGAGGCCGATGAAGAAGACACTAATGCTGCCGTTGCAGCAGCAAAGGCTGCATTTCCAGCTTGGAGAGACCTCGAACCGTGCGATAGGGGCGTGTATCTGGCCAAGTTTTCCAGACTTATCCATAATTCACTTGATGAACTTGCATATCTGGAGGCTATTTCAACAGGAAAGCCTGTTTCTGCCTTCATCGACGGCATAGCCGCGGAAAGCAATTTCCAGCACTTCGCCGAGGCCGGTTATCAGGTCCAAGGATCATCGAGCCTGAATACATATAACCACCTTAATATCACAGTCAAGCAACCTTTCGGCGTTGTTGCTTGCATTATCCCATGGAACGCGCCTTGTATCTTCTTCTCGAACAAGGTTGCCCCGGCCCTTGCGGCTGGAAACACTGTTGTTCTCAAGAGCAGCGAGAAAGCCCCTCTGACGGTGAGTAGTTCCCATAATTTAATCGGTGAAACTGAGAGGAAACTAATATGTCACTTCCAGTCCATATGTCTCGCCCGATTGGCCGCAGAAGCTGGATTCCCACCAGGCGTACTGAACATAATCACAGGTTTCGGCAAACCGTCTGGTTCGACGCTCTCCGCTCATATGGACGTCCGCTGTATCAGCTTCACCGGGTCCTACTCTACTGGGAAGAAGATCCAAGAGGCAGCAGCGGCTTCAAACATGAAGAACGTCATCCTTGAGCTGGGAGGGAAAAGTCCCGCCATTATATTCCCTGACGCCGACTTGGAAGATGCCGCTGCAGCGACACAGAGCAGCGTCCAGTTCCTCAGTGGGCAGATGTGCATGGCAAACTCCAGGATCTATGTCCATGAAAGCATTGCGGATAAATTTCTCGCTCTGTTTAAAGAGAAGTTCGGTGCCGCCCGTCTTGGTGACCCTCTCGACAGAACAACTACCCATGGTCCACAAGTTGATAGCATTCAATACGATCGTGTAAAGTCGTATCTGGAAATCGGTCAACGAGATGGCATAATGACACTAGGTGGTGACGCGAAAGACGGCTTCTATATCAAACCAACTGTCTTTGAGAACGTCCCAGAAGACTCACGGATCACTAAGGAAGAAGTCTTCGGACCGGTTGTTGTCATCAATACATTCAAGACAGAGTCCGAGGTTATCTCTAAAGCGAACGACACAGAATTCGGCTTGTATGCGTCAGTTTTTACCAAGAACATTGACCGGGCAATCCGCGTATCTAAACTGCTCGAAGCGGGAACCGTCGGTGTCAATTGTACCAGCCCGACTACAGCAAAAGATATGCCGTTTGGTGGCTTTAAAGGCAGTGGCATAGGAAGAGAGGGTTATAGAATCAGTTTGGAGAATTACGTCGAAACGAAATCGATCCTTATTAGGGTCAGTCCTGAATGATACAGACGATAGATAACACCGATCACTTGTTACATTAAAGAACGATAATTAGAATTTCCAGGCCATGTATCAGAAGAGGCATACGGCATATTCAAGCTGCTCTGAATGCACAAGTCGAATCATGCAGTCATGTAATTATATAATCTTGGGCCCCTAGGCCTGTAGGCAATCGCCTACCTCCTTCCATTTCGGGGTTAGCTCATAGCACGGTAGCTAGATAGATCTAGATAGTTGGGAGCTTGCTCGTTTACAGAATCCAGCTCTTCATCCTTTCCATCTGCGGTAGTAGGCTGTCATATAATAGATACATTATTTTGCAGAAGCTGCCCACGGCGCTGACATAGATCCTGCTGCCTAATACCAGGGTGGAGCTCTAGGGCTGGGGTTAGGTCCGCGACTTTGCCCACTACTCTAGAGTGTAGGATAGAGAATTTACTCCGTAAACATACAATTGATTGACCCGGCCGCATCCACGATGTTACGGCCAGTGCGCCACCTGCCAAGCAGGCCGGCCTGGCCCGACCTGGCCCCCTTGGCATCATCGGTAAATAGGACAACTCCGATCAAATTTAGCTGTTTGCCGTACTCGGCAAATCTGTGCGAAGGCGTTAGCAGTAGCAGGGCAGCTATTCGCGAGGAGATTACCAAGCTATCACTAGATACATGTGCATGGCAAACGACGTGCCCTCGTACATATTTGTGGATATCCGATCAACGGCTGGATAATCGATTACCTTAAGGACCTTTGAAGACCCGCACAAGGGCACGGGTCTCGCAGGCACATCACACATCAACACCATTTCAACTTGCTGGGTTCTTTCTTTTTCCATTACCCCGCTAACATCAGGCTGGTTTTGCTTTCCTCACTACTAGTCATGGCGGACACCATACAGCCATCTGCCACCGATGCAGATGAAACAATGCGCCTGACATTGGAACGATTCCGCACCAAAATGGAGTCTTCTAATCGACACTTTCTCCAAGACCGGGTTAACGAGATTGAAGCTATGAATCTCTCCACTGAAGAAGAAAAGATTAGTGCAATGCGTGTCTACTGGTCTGGTCTGGGAATCAAGAGGGAGGCCAAAACTCATACCGAGGATGTTGCAAACACTAACCGCCAAATTTATGAAGAAGGAAATATTACTCAATTGGCCGATGTTCCATCAACATACCACAAATATATGGATGGTATTATACCACCATCATTATTGACAGATGAGTGGCATCGGATGTTCCTAGAAACCATCCAAAATATATGCAACAAGGTGGCATTTCGAGATGAAGATGACGATTTCCAAATTCCGCTTTGCCATGACCTAGGTGCTTTTATCAAATATGCCAATGGTGTTTATGATCCGGATTTTCGGTATTCAGGCATTGCTCCATTCCGACCAGTATTTGGAGTGAGAAGAAGTTATTATACATTTGATGATAACGCAGCTGTACGTCCAGCAATTGATATTTCAAAGGCCCGAGAAATGGTGGAATATTATCTTAAACAGTTCCTATGTGATGAAAACTTCATTGAAGGTATAGTTGATGATGATTTGGAAGTAAGAGTGGGATTTATAACAGGGACTGGTTGCCAAAACGAACATGACAAATGGTTTAGCACCTACCTCTATTGTCGTCGATATATAGACGATTCTGATCCAAGCCACAGGGATTGGGCTTGGAGGGTGGTTTTTTGCCGGGCTGACCGCGAAAATCCGACTACTCTTTATGGGCGGAAGCCAAGATTCGACTCTATCTGCGAATTTTTGGAATGGTATAGTAGTTGGCCGGAATACATAGATCCAGAGCAGGTCCAGAGGAATATCTTGGGATATGAATCTGACGGAGAAAACTTTTACAGTTATACGACAAAAGTTTGAAACTATCGGCAGATAAAATGCGGGCGGCCACCAGTTTCAGACTTTCGCGGGTGGGCGTACATGTGTAGCTAAATTCAATCCATGCCCATATCGGAGATTTCATTCCACCACACTTTCGATGAGGACTCAGGAAAAACCTGTTCGATACAAGATGGTGATTACGATACGGCGTATCGGGAAACCATGCCAGCAACGGGAAAATTAACGACAAGCGGGAATTCACAGGCTCTCGCTTTACACCTTCGATTTCATGTCTCTGCAGGATGACAACCATGCTTTCCCTGTTCCCGTAAACACAGAGCTATATAATGTCAATCTCAGGCGTTGCGCTTTCAGCATCCTCGCCCAACTTGGGAGCTCGAAGAGAAAGTGGCTGCACAGGAACCCCAGTCACTGGATGTGGGTAGTGGAATGGAACGACCTTGAACCATTAACAGATCAGTAAACGTGGAATTTTTTTTTACAGTAGTCTGTCACCAGCCATCATCCATAAAGATATAGAAAGAAGGTTATGCGTACCCTTGTATCCGGCCACATCATATTGTTCGGGGTGAGTTCATCCGGGCCTGCCGGGTCCTCCGGATATGTTTTACTGAAGAAGGGTACGTAGTTGGGACGTGTCTTCTGCCAACCTTTGTCGAATTCACCATGCCAGAAAGGAAAGTAGCGCAAATGAAATATCTTCCAGATACCGTCCTCTAGGATATATTCATTCTCGTAGATGCTGGTGTATAGACGTTAGTATAGTTGTTTACCCTGGCTAATCGGGTGATCTCCATTGCTTGATACAGAGTGGGTCTGTCTTAAATAGAGATTCATTCCAGAAAAGAAGTCAAAGAGAGGCTAAAAAACACTTACCCTCCTTCCCACCATTGCCTTTGTGTAACCTTATCTCCCAGGCTCTCGTGAGTCCCTGCACTCATTAGAGTACGAAGTCTCATCTTCGCAATCCAGTAGGGACCGGAGGTGTCAATGTCGACTATGTCCTGAGCTAACAGATGGTCGAGGAGGAAGCCTTCAACGGGGCCATTTCGTCCTCCAACAAAATGCTTCTGAAAACGATCAATGTACAGACGCTTTGCTCCTGCTTTCCCTAGAAATCGACCACCAAGGAATTGAACTGATGTTTCAGGGTGATTGGCAAAGAGGTCGACGACCTGGTATATCGCGGAGGCGTTAGAGATCAGTGCACCGTGGTCAGTGGTCAACAAAACAGCTCACTTCCTGGTACAAACACTTGTCGATATAGTATCCGTATTTGTGGTGGAGTTTACGAACTTCTGACTCCGCTGTTACGATATCAGCGACGCAGATCTGTCAGTGAACACGCGCGGAGTAGTTACCAGACAATATTTGAACTTGTCGTTGAAGAGCTTCAACCGTAACCTTCAAATCGGATTCTGCCATTTCTTTTCGCAAATATGGACAGCGGATAGATATCGTGTAAGCTTAAGTAAACTCTTGATGTCCTCCAGATATTTTGGACTTTTCTGGCCTACAACACCAACAGTTTTTAGATCCGGAGTCAGCCAAACAACTTATAGCTGCAATATCGAAGCGAATATGGGGAAAGTTCAGTGTTTTTCCCGGGCTACTACAGCTGATAGCTTTAATAATAGTAACTCATGGAGAGATAGCGGGGTACTCGAGTACTCAACCCACGTGGTTGTTGCTAGTCCAGGTCACCACTTAACCGTACTTGGTGCTACATTCTACATGACAGGGCTCTAGCCATGCATCCCCAGCCCCTTGGTGTTTTACAGAATAAGAGCCTATGAATGATCCTTCGGTATCCAGTGGAAAGTATGTAGATATGCGTTTCATTATAGCCCCACGACTGTGGGGCCAGATACCAGGATTTTAGAGGCTATAAATATGCAAGTGTCTGCCATGCTTTTCAGCCCAGAAATCAGTTTCCCCGCAACGGCGAATCTGAATCTCCCGGGAGTCCTCCGTACTAACAAAGATGGTTAGAGTGAAGTCGATTGCTGATGCTTGTCATCCGCAAAGCCAGGCCCGGACCGAGCATTAGACTATCACAGCCATTTCTGGCTTGATGAGAGTAAGGTCATCAACTTCTTCATCCAGAGAGACCAGCAACTCCGTGTAAGTAAAGCCACCATAATAAGTATAGTCCGCAGCAACTCGATTGAATGCCACGCTCTTCTTTGTTTCCACGCGCTAGTCTAGAGCGTTTATCTAGTAATTAGGTTTACGGATAAGCGGCAGGTCGGCTGAAGACTAAACTCACATCAAAGATAGATCTCGCAGCCAGGGACAAGGGAATTGCTACTTCCTCAAGGGTCTCAGTCTCCTCAAACCATATGTACACCATGCTCTCACCATCTCAATACATTTTCGGCATTCAAACGGCTCCTCTCCTGGTAAGCGGAGTCTGCACTCTCTTGTGGCCCGCTGCCACCGCGGCTCTACCAGATTCGCCATTAGCAGGCCTGAGCAATGGGACGATCCAGGCTCTTAGGTCTGTCCAATCATATTCAGTTCAAGGCAATGAACTGCGAATGAACATTGTGGCTGACGATAGGTAGTCTGACGTCTCTCTCTCTTGGGTCATTCTATGCAATCGCTTCGTACCAGAATAACATCCCCATGATGATAGCGTCTGTTCCCGGACGGCTGTTGGCTGCCTTCGTTTTCTATCGCAGCGGTGCGGGCTGGGCAAACGTTGCGCCTTTTGAGGGTTTAATGGGACTGATTACTGCTGTTGGAGTTTACTGGGATTGGCGTCGAAATCAATCACTCGAAGATATGAAAAAAAAATGATCACTTTGAGCTTCATGCTACAGTTTGGGCTCTGTTATGCCAAGACTTTCGATAGAGAGATAATACGTTGACGTACGTATTCTTCCAAGAAAGTTCATCAGTAGAGCCCACTCGTTCTATCTAAGATCTCCGTCTCCTTCATCCTTCACTAAATGGTTACTGTGCATGTTGCTTGTTGTAACTTGGTTGGGGTGATTATTGGTAGATTTCCTCTCCCACACTCACCCGGAGCATTTCCGTAATTGCAATAATCAGTGGCGCACAGCATTCCTAATCCATCCTTAGTAATGCGAAAAGTACTCTTTTTGAGTTTGGGCAAGCCAAGAGCGACCTTACAGAAAAAGAAGTTATAGAGATATCGTGAGGATCGACCATCCTCAGGTGGTTCCAGGATATGATAGATATCTGTGCACCGCTTGATCTGGCCTCGTATGTAGTAGGTTTAGCTTCATCTATTAGAGCTTCGACTACATCGAATATCAGACAATTGAACCCCCGCCGGAATTTAGAAGTTATCTATAACAAAATACCTGTTCAAACTGATTCTTGGAAGCGCGCGTTAACAACATACCAGCCTCCCTTGACTCCATTGAGTGCAGTTGACGTCCCCCAGTGTCATAATGAATATTGATGAGACAAATTATGTTATTATCATCCTCTTCAGAATCGCTTTCCATGTACTCTTCGAATTTAATCACAACATTTCTGTCGGAAATCGACTGTGCGACTAGAGCAAAAAGGAGAACCCCCTTAGAGGCCAGAACCCAGGTCTTGATAATTCTCTCCAGCTTCGTTATCAAATTTGTCACACATTTGCATGAAGCTTATTCGAATTGAAAGCGTTCTTCAACTTCTGGTGCTGGAATCAGGCGGATCTGGAACCGCACAGCACGTGCTTCTCTCCAGAATTGCCTGCTGGCTGTGCCTGAAAGGAAAAGATCGACCGCCAGGAACAGAAGGTTGTCACCAGCAGGCCTACGGAGTATTGATGTGCTTGTGAACAAAAATCAGTCAGTAGAAGAATAAGCATAGGTGCGAGTGGCACTCAGACTCAATGTGATGGACATCCGAATATCCAACATCTCAAGGAAAGTGTTCTCCTGATCAGCTAATAGCAGTGTAGGAGGTGACCAGGGTCAGAACTACGGATACTCCGGAAGGGGCTCCGAATGTATCTCACCAGAGGGAAATACGAGAAGCGGAGGAGCTAAATATATAGTTATCGACTACTTAACTAGTTATACTATGGAGTATATTTTCTAACTAGATTGGATCGATTCATGGGGAATACCTGTCACTTGACGACTGCCAATCATTTTGGTAACGCCGAGTCTTCTCTTTCATCTTTTCATCTTCCTCCTTCAAGACTGTTGAAAGGTCGCCTTTGTTGCTTTCATTTGAGTCTCTCGATTCTAAATATTTCTCATTCTATTCTCCTTTCTTTCAACATGGCTGAGTCTGACGAGCCCCTCATTGATTTGCTGGAGGGCTTCGACCATGATATGGAGACCGATAGCCCGCCCGAAAGGCGCCGCCGCCCTAATAATGGGCATACCTCCCCCGTTGCCGCCCAAAAGACAAACGGCCTAGAGGCGGATGCGCGGAGATGTTTTTGTCTCACGGCTGTGGTGGACGTCGCGCCCCTGAATCCAGACTGGGGGACCGGGATGGAAGCAAACCGCGCCCTCAATGAAGAACATGTCCAAAAGCTGAGGGAGACGTTCGTGAAGGAAGGCGTACGACGTTTTTATATTGAAACGCGGCTTCGGATATCTGTGCCCAAGGTTGGAAGCTGGCCAGTATCGACGGGGTGCTATCCTCCGAATGAACGGTTTCTCCCCTTCGGATACTAGGGGTCGGTTTATGTCAGATCCAGAGGAAATGCAGAGCTTGGTAGGTCCTAAATAGTATCCTTTTAGGGCTTTCCCTTTCTCTGCTTTTATTTTCTTTCCCTTTCGTTTCTAGCCCCAGATATAGGATGTTTATTGTCCTCTCAGTTGAGATCTATGGTTACTAATATTTGTGCAGTCAACGATGTGGGCTGTTGAGATATACGAAGAGGAAGCCCTTTAATAGAATCCCCGTGTATATAACTGGAGTTCCAACAATCTTGCCAAGGTTCAGCTCAAGACTAGTGCTGGTAATGATTTTGTTAGTTTCCAGCGAGTTTGGTGTGTCCTATTAGTCCAGGAGCAAATGGCCTGTGCGAGCAAAGACAATATGTTTGCTAAGTTCCTGTCTGAGAGCTGTGTCTTTAATGTATTTAAATATATAGAAAACAGGCTACTGCCAGTTGTTAGGAAAAGACTATAGTACAATGCCTGTATCCTGTTTACATCCGTTCCCTGGGGCCGAGAAAATTTCGCCCTTGGGAACGTGAACTCTGCAATCTCTACCCATATGCCCCGCGTTCGTCTGTTGCTCTTTTTCCTTGTCTCATAGTCTTGCTGATAATGATTGTAGGTGTTTCTCGGAGTCTTCAACAAGGTCCACCGGTGGTTCCAGCTCACGATAGGACCCCTAGCAATGCGCATCTTGCCCAAAGATATGGACAAGCTGATCCAGTCTAGCCTATTCAGAGATGTAGAGATGCGAGCTCTATTCTTTTCCGACCGGAGTGGACAAGATTCTACTTACCGCAACCCAGAATTTCTTGCAGCCCTTACTGATAGGGAGTACCAAGACTTCTTTAATATGTTGCTTGACGATCCAGTCCGGTCTCTTCCTTTCCCGAAATGGCAGGATGTCATGGTCTAAGATGCAAGGAAGGCTGGCCCGATGGCCCATGCGATCCTCACCCAGATTTTCCATTGAGTCAATCCAGGCCACAAGCTACCAGTATCGAGGAAGGTGAATGTGGGCATCTGGGAGTGGGACAATGTGCTGGCGAAATATCTCATCGCTAACTGTCGCGTGGAATATACCAAACCCCTGGCTGATCAGCCTCAAGATGAGCATCACAGCACCTGCGCACTTGTTGATGAAGTACTCGAGTACTCGCGGAGTAATTACAAGATCCTTAGCTCGGATGAACTGTGGTTATTGGTAAGGCTACTTCTCCCGGGCTTCTATGCAACAGAATAATTACTAATTGGTACTCATATACAGCTATCCTCCTTATTGCCAGATTCCGAGAACCTTGAGAGGGCTGCGGAATATAAAGCTCGATTTAAGCAGTTATATTGGAATACACTGTTAAAGATCGCGTGGGAATATACCGGTGGAGCCTTTCCCGAGATTGGTGTTATGGCAGAATTCCGCAATCGTCGGGTCATTGTGAGTAGTACGACTATGGCTAGTAGGGGCGGATCTGTTTAACAATAGAATACAGGATGATATGTGTATGCCTTGAACAGCATGGGGGACTATTTTGAGGGAGAACACGGTCCGCAACAATCTGGAGCTCCAGCGCCTTGGGTCCGCTGTCAATCAAAGTTTGGGGGATATCCTGGTGCAAGAAGGTGCCATCTTTGGAAGCAGATATATGTATTGGTAACCGAAGGGTATCTGGGTTAAAGATTAGGAGTGCAGTATTCTGGATGAGGTAAATTGCAAACTTATCCCTCGGCCCCTCGGATGCCTAGCTACTTAGTACTAATGCATTATCTAGAGTCAGCGCTCTGAAGTAGAGGCTAATCTGCATCGATGTGCCGAGTATATCAATGCTCATCTGGCTGGTGTCCAGGCTAGAGCCCTGGACCCCAATGAGAACTACGGCATTTTCCGTCCGTCAATGGTAGGTATTCAGAGTCTTCCGGATCAGCCTATAAAACACGAGTGTGATATTCCTGGCAGTCCGTACCGGCCTCGTTGCAGGCAGTCTTCTATTCACCGTCCGCAGAGTCGAGATAATCCCAGTGATGTCAGTTCGACACCCTCTTCTCGCCATGCCCAGGGTGCTCATCCTGGTCAAGGGGAGCAAATTACTCCTTCCAGACGACGAAAGAAACGACCTGTCATCCCAGATACAGATGACGACAACAGCGAAGAAGACAATGGAGGTTTTCAAGCACTACATGGCTATGGTCGGAGAAAAATATGTCGGAGACGTAACGTATCCGAGGAAGATAGCAAGGCTTCCCGGGGCCATACGTTGGCGGATCCATGTGGTAGTTCCAAGTTGGATGCAGTAGTCATAGTAATTCCTCGTTCTGACTAGGATCGGCCCCAAAACCACTGTGGGGAGCTATTAAAGTTTCCCTGAGAACTCCTGGCGTGACGACACTCATCAGCATTGAAACCCTTCCCCTACTGTTGGAAACGACAGGACATGTCTCCGCCGTTCAAAGAGTGGACAAGAATCTCATTGCGGTCAATCAATTCCGCAGGAGAGGCTTCTGATCTAGCAGTTGTTGGTTGTAGACCAAGTTTCTATGCAGGTCCCTATTAATTCGAATTGAGATTCAATTAAGGCACGGTTGGCTCGAAAGAATCCTTCTGTCCAGTTGACCAGTTCACCAAGGAAATAGGTTACCAGGCTTACAGAACTGTTCAGAAATTGCTGCATGTTATTATAGTTAACAAAGTAATACTTCAAAGATATATAAGGCTTATAGCCTCTCATATTTATATATCTAGTTAACTGGGCCCTAGAGATATCACTGTTGAGATGGTATAGAATGGTCTGAAATTGGTTTTGAATGGTCTTGGAGCCCTAGGCTCATAGGTAATTGCCTACTTCCTTTCCCTTTGGGGTTAGCTTGATGCAGTTTAGATAGATAGGTAACTTAGCTGGAGCTTAACTCCATCTGAATTCAAGCTCTTTATCTCCTTCCATCTGCAGTTCATAGGGCTGTCAAATGGTAATTGGACGTCAGATATGAAACCTGTGAAACTGTAGCATATCCAGAAAATCAAGCTACACTACAGGGTTCGCGTAGGGAGTATCAAGAAAGATTTCCCAGATCAGGAAGTGACTGAAAGACTGGCACAAGAGAGTCGCAAGTGCTCTCAAGAGAAGGAACTTAACACCCCAAAAGCCACGGACACCAGCCCATTAAAAATAAGGAAGTCCAGTGTTCTTGTGCATCACCCGTGGGGTACCAAAATTACATACGCATCAGTTTGTTGATCGACAAGGACAGATCGTTCTGCCGGCTAATGTCGAGGAGGGGGACGTTATAGAACTCATAGTGCAGCTGGCTATCGCAAATGATGATGAAGAGGTTAAACGCGTGACAGCTTATAACCAAGAACTCTTCACCTACACCGTCCGAGCGAGGTTTTACTTCGAGAATGGTGGAATAATAGATGATGAGGAACTGCAGTTCTTGATACTGGAACTTAAAGCCCCCAATATGAAATGTTTTGCCCAGGTGGTAGTACGGAAGCTGCCAACAGCTAGTGCATCAGATACCTGCCATCAGGGGAACACAGTCCAGCTGTTGGAAGATATCGCCGACAACCCCTTGCAGACAGAGATAGAGGGTTTGTTCTGTTAAGGATGCTTGCGACTCTCTTGCGCCAGTCTTTCAGTTGCTCCCTGTTAACTGGGTAATCTTTCTTGATACTCCCTATGTAAATCCTGTGGCATGGCTTAATTTTCTGGATATGCTGCAGTTTCACAGATTTTATATCTGGCGTCCAATTATTATTTAAAACCAACTTCAGGCCGTTCTGTACCGTCTCAATAGTGATATCTCTAGGGCCTAGTTGACCAGATATATAAATATAAAAGGCTGTAAGCTTCATATATTTTCAAAGTATTGCCTTGTTAACTGTGGTAACCTACAGTAACTCCTGAACAGCTCTGTAAGCCTGGCAATCCATTTCCTTAGTGAGCTGGTCAACTGGATAAAAGAATTCATGTTCTTTAACTGGTGTGTTGTTGTCCTCTGACTCGAGTCCACTGTCCGGTTCCATTGTGCCTTCTTGCCTTTGAGGAATGTGAACTGGTTGCTTGGAGGTGGTGAAGTCTGAGCTCTTGGTGAGAGCATCAGCTGTGATGCCATCAGTAGGTTCGCATCTGTTCCGGACGTGAGGTCTCGGTGAGAGCCTCCTATCAATATTCACTCCCAACGAGGGGCTCCAGATCTTACGTATCCTTGTGACTTTAAACAGCAAGTCTTGCTCAGCCCAATGATCTTAACTTTTGGTTCTATACAGCAGGCTGTGCTCAGCTCAATAGTAGCTATAAACAGCAAGCTCAGTTCAGCTTAATCTAACTATGCCCTAAAGAGCATACCATTGTGCTCGGCGTACACATCTGTAGATATATGGTGGATTCCTCTGCCGGAGCTCTAAACAGCAGACGCTCGGCTCAATAAATCTATAGCCCTAAACAGCAATAATGCTCTGCTCATGCTAATCCTCGTATAGACCTGGCGCAAAATATCCTTTGTGGAACTGTTGAACGGCTTCAGGCACATGAGCCAACTTCCCCATTACTACTCAATATGGCAGATCGCCTCTGGGACTGTCTAGATATGCCGTGCCGGTTCCCAGGTGTTTTCATGGTCTCCATAGCCCTTCCATTTCACAAGATATTTCAGTGTTCGATCCCATCTTTTGACGTTGAGGATCTTCTCAACCTCTTATTTGTTATATTAGCCATTGTTATTTAATATTAATACCTGTGGCTCTGGTACCGGTTCCTCGTGCATATTGCTAGTCCTCCAAGGGGAGAGCAGGGAGACATAAAACACTAGATGAATATAATATGTGGTGGGGAGCTTAAGCCTATATGCTTGTGAATTAACCTTCGCCAATACCTCAAATGGGCCGCACTTTGTACTATTCAATTTCTTATCAAATTTGTTTATTCGTAAGTGCTTGATATTCAGCAGGACCTTGTTACCAACCACAAATTGTATAAATTACCCAAATTATTGTTCCAATACGCAATCCTGCAAAAACAATAAGTGATCGACAATATCCTTATGCAAATTGTTGGGCATCGGGATCCCCATTAACTTGGGACATCTATTAAAAATGGTAGTTTAAGGTGGTAACCATAGCATGTAAAAAATGGGTGGTTGTAGGCGCTAATTGTAGATCGTTCACGTCCGATATACTCGGTAGTAATGTAGGACTCAACGTTGGATGTATTCCTTGAATTCTCCCCATTACCGCGGTATTAATGCAATTGGCGTCGGCGCCACTATCAATCAAGGCTGTTAATATAGTAGTGTTATCCATATTGAGCGGTGCCGTAACAAATACCACAACTGTAATTCGTTTAGACGGGAAAATATATGTAGATAATGTGTTGATCTTGATGTTGCTAATATTGGCTGGTAACGATATTTCTTTATTAGGTCCGGGCCCGTCAGAGGGGGAGTGGGCTTGTCCCCTTGACCCCCTTCTAGTTTTTTGCAATTGACAAGGCCTCTGCCGGCTGGAAAGCCTTGAGACATTATTTCTTCCAATGTCCCTTCTCGCCGCACCATAAGCAAAGACCCTCATTCAGACGTCTTTTCCACTCGTCGTCGGACAACGCATATTTCTTGTTACCCCTAGTTGGCTGGAAAGGCCGGCGTCGGTCCTGCCCCCGTCCTCATTGTGGTGCGTCCTCTAATGAGCTCGTCACGATTAACGAAGAAAAAATGAGGAATGAGAATTGAAGAGCGAAAACCACGGCCTACCATAGTCAACCACGGTTAACTGTGGCTACTTATGACTGACTATGGTCGATGATGGTGTCTTTGA
Organism: Paecilomyces sp. PK2413; assembly: GCA_023624055.1. Classification (NCBI taxonomy): domain Eukaryota; kingdom Fungi; phylum Ascomycota; class Eurotiomycetes; order Eurotiales; family Thermoascaceae; genus Paecilomyces; species Paecilomyces sp. PK2413. The sequence goes on along the minus strand of JAMADQ010000011.1, from coordinate 686,662 downwards.
TAGTGTCTGACCAGAAGCCTTGAGCATCTAATTCCTCTTATCGAACCTTAACGATTGGTAGTCTACTTTCACAACAATGTATGTCGATGCCAAATATATGCCCGAAAGGAGACCAATGCTGGTTTCGCAGATACCAACTATGCATAAGTGTCAAGATGGAAGCCATGGTATACGTGGGCAGCTGAAGCTGATCGTGGTATTGCGGGAGGATATCGGGCGACTCTGCGTAGAGCCGTAGAGCCTCGGGATGTCGGGGAGGCAAGAGATACTTCTCGGGATTTCGACTTCTCTATTTTTCCTTGTTTCACCGTGTTCTCATTGGTTTTCTTTAACTTGCACTGGCCAATGATGACGAGGAGCTCCGCCGGGTCACTGCTCATAATCTGGAAAGGTGGTCTTATGCTGTTAGGACTAGCCTTTACTTAGCTGCAGGGGGGGGGGGGGGCAAACGTGGTGATGGAAGAGTTATACTTTGTCACCCCCGACGTCAAGGCACCTAACATGTTGAACTTTGCCCAGGCTATATCCAGAAGATTGGGTAATCAACCCGACATCCAGCAGCCAACTTCAGATACTGCTATAATCTTAGTCGACGACGATCAAGTTCAGGACCACACAGACCTTCAACACGACCACCAGGGACAGGACCACACAGACCTTCAACATGATCGCCCCGACTCACAAGAGACAGTACCTGTCGACAGTTCTTCGGACACGTTGGAGAACAGTTCCCTAGCCACAATGGGGAACGAGGTCGGAGTCGACAACTCGGATATAATAACAGAACAGACTGTTCAGTCGGGAATTGGTGACAACGTCGCAGAACAACCAACGAACCACCATCGCGACAGATCCCAGCCCCCGGTTATCGATCTGACATTGGGTGACGATACCAGAGCGAACGACACAGACATAAAATCCGAACAGACGGTGAAGACAGAAGCTACTGTCGTTTTCACAGATTCCCAATCAGTGAAGCATCGCCACTCATCTCAACCTCCGTTTATCGACCTGACAGGCGTTACTGACAACGTGAGTCTTAAGAGGGAGGCAGCAACGTTCGACATAACGATTTCAATCAACGAACCCGGTCGGAAAGTGATAAAACTTGAAGGCGTCGACAGGAGCGAAGCAATCTCTATACTCGACAGTATAGACATTTCTCGTGTTTAGCGGGTTATATTGTGCACACAGTTTCCTTGGCGTTGGCATTCTCCTGTTCCCGTTTCCTATTAGTTTGATACTATTGTTTTTCTTGGTTGTTTCTTACGATGATGATTCCCCATGGTGTTCCACGGTCCATTAACCTGTTGATCCTTCGTGTTTTCCTGTTCCTTTTGCTATTAGCCATATATCGTTTCTCACACCGTGAACCGTGACCTCCCACGGCGTACCAAGTCCATCGGGAACACTGCTTGCGAGGTCGCGGGCCCTTTGAAAGGGTAGGGTGACTTGTTGTCATCGTTGAGCGCTAGGGAAATGTTTCAATAAAACTGGCTCCCAAAATACGCTAATATATCACGTGACGTAATGTACGTACACCTGGATATCCTTTCTCTCCAATGCAGATATTTCAAATCCTGAATTCCGCGCTATTGTATTTGCGTATAGATCTTTATGTAGGCTTTTGCAGTAATATAGAGGACCTATGTGTGTCAACTATGGTCCAATCTGAACCTGGAATCAAAGAGCACTAAACATGATCGTTGAGCGCTAGCGAAACAATAAAATAGGTAGGGTGCTACTTCCCCCCACCCCCTACACATTGTTTGATACTGAATCAGTGACATTTGTCTCCTGAACGTCGCATGTGCCGCCGGCTCTTTCAATATGAGGTTTTGTGTGCTGTGCTGATGCTAATGATCTGTTTCCACTGAAGATGGTTGCGCCTTGTTTTGCGAGATTATAGGCTATTGCAGCACCGATACCCCAACCTTCATCTGTCGTTTGGCCGAGGCCGGTGATCAGCATGACTTTGTTGTCTAGTTTCAGCATTGTTTCTGGGCGAGTGTAGCCACGAATAGACATTAGACAAAGCAATGAAGGTTCTTTGCCTAGACTTTCAATTCGAATGGATCTTATAATCGACCAAAACAGCCTTATTGTTTATCATTATCTACGGAGCGGGGTCTATCCGAAGCATCGGAACCTATCCGCTCGCAACTATCTAACCGCTCAACAGCAGTGGAATAGCGAAATAACGATCTTTCCCGTCAATGCCTTTTTGACACCCTTTGCACTGAGTACACTCTCAGCCATAAAAGGCTTGTAGCCAAGTACAACAACTTTTCATCCCTCATGGTCTGTACTAGTACCTCGTGCGAGGCCAAGACCGTGACATGCGCCTGCTGCTTGGCTGGAAGGGATTCCTTCGATCGTGCGGCGGATGACGCAGTTTTTGTGCAGGCGACAAAATGAGACACAGGTCGTGTCAGATCAATCCTATTTTTATCCTGAGAGAAGGCGGCATCGAGAACTCCGCGTAGAATGGCGCCTCCCATGTTGCCTATCAAAATCATGAGCCAAATACAGAGCATTAGATTGGGATACTTACCACAACCAATAAAGGCTACCACACAATCAGTACCCGCCATAATTTGAAAGAAAAGTGTCCGTGCGATATGATGATACGTCTTTGTGATTAGAATGGACTTTTCAGTAATATCTTGAACTACCGAGGCCTCGGAGAGGATCCCCGAGCTTCGCCAATGGAGCTGAACTCTACAAAGATCCAGCGGATTATACAACTCCGAAGTCTAACGCAGATAGAAGGTAGAAAAGCGATCTATGTCATTATTAGGACCTCTTATTCTCGGCGTCAATTTTTCAGGTATAGATACCTCATATGAGACCATTTGACAGATCAATTGTCAACGAACGACTGACTAAAAGTCTCCTGAAATCATAGAAAGAAAAAAAAAAAAAAAAAAAAAAAAAAAGAAAGAAAGAAAGAAAGAAGAGAAAAGAAAAGAAACGCAATAGACAAACCCCGGTAAGTTAGGGTGGTTAAGCTGAAATGCCGACCTTGATCACTATCGCTCTAGTCCACATAACTATACAGTCCCTCCAGACCCTCAATATTCGAAACTCGAACATTATAGCTTATACAATAGAACGCAGGATGATATTTAGCAACGAGCTCCCCTTCTCCCTGGTTTCTTTTTCTCCCTAGATATCTATGCAATCTCGGCATTCTCCGTACTGGGACGTTATACTACTGGAAGTATCCAAACATTTAATTCCAGCTATATGGATTGCATTCTGCTATATCCACGGATGTCCCCTATTCCATCTCTTTCGTCGTCTCTCTATAAATCCGATTAGGTGTCCGACTGAGTAGGTATTCAGTCGAGTATCGGACTGAGCATTCGACTGATTATCCAGCTGGGAATCTCGTACCTTGTCATATTGTAAGATACTGTAAAATATTCAAGCTTAGAGGCATAGATATATCAGCGGTCAAAAGAGTTCCCATGTCCTTCGTACAAAAAGGTAGATCACTATATACGCATGCTGTATGACCCGATTTCGTCGATCCCGTGGTAAACCTGCCGCTCACCGAGTGCGGTGGTTAGCAAGGTTCAACGACTTCAACCCATACGCGTTCCCCAGCGAATCCGGATTGGTGTAAAAATACGACAATCGGTGGGGAGGGGAGGGCATTTTGTAATCCAGCACGGAATACTTAGTTAACAAGAAAACCAAGGCTCTTCCTAAATTCAATTCTCAACTTCTCCAAGAATCCCCCCAATATTTCCATAATGAAGCTCCTCTACCCCACCTCCGTCAAAATTGACGTCCAGAGCCTCCAGGGCTTCTCCGTCTCCCTCCACCCATATGATGTCAAGGTCCCCATCCCCGAGGAATTGATTGACGCCGATATCCTGGTCACCTGGGCCAACACCGCGGACAACCTGAAAGATGCCGCAAAGCGCATGAAGAACATCAAATGGATTCAGTCGTTGGCAGCTGGCCCCAACGACGTGCTAGGCGCAGGATTTGATAAGTCCAAGGTCTTGGTTACGTCTGGCGTCGGTCTGCACGATGGTCCCGTCGCCGAGCACACGCTCGGTCTACTTTTAAGCGGGGTGCGCCGATTCCACGAAATGCGCGACTCTCAACTTCAATCGAAGTGGCCCGGACACCTGGGCGGCTCATTCCCAAGAAGCGACTTCACTACCCTGAGCAACTCACGTGTACTGATCTGGGGCTTTGGAAGTATTGCGAAGAAACTCAGCTCCTACTTGATTGTCCTTGGAGCTGATGTTAAGGGTATCGCTCGCAGCCACGGTGTGCGCAATGGTGTTGAGGTGTTTGGCGAGGATAAGCTTGCCGAACTATTGCCCCAGACAGATGCTCTCGTCATGATTCTGCCGGGTAGTGAAGCAACGAATAACGCACTGAATGCTGAGAGGCTCAAGTTGCTTCCTAAGCACGCCTGGGTTATCAATGTCGGACGCGGGACCTCCGTTGATGAGGATGCATTGGCGGATGCTTTAGAGAAGGGTGAAATCTCAGGTGCTGCACTGGATGTATTTAAAACCGAACCGCTTCCCGAGTCCAGTCGTCTTTGGAAGACGCCTAATCTTATTGTCTCGCCTCATGCGGCTGGTGGAAGACCCGTGGGATGTACCGATCTGATCGCCGATAACTTGCGCCGCTACTTGGCTGGACAGCCTCTCAAGAACGTCATCTGACTCGTGCGAGATATCAAATTGTAGATAGAGGATCTCTACTATGCTAGACAAAATAGAAGACAGAAAAGAGAAATCTACATTAACTACTTAACATAAGCTTACAGCAGATAGTAGATTATGATCACAATATCAGAGAGTTATAGCGGCACTAGCCGAAATGCATTATCAGAGTATCCGAACCTGTTTGATGACCTTCTACGTACAGAGCTTGGGGAATGGACTGGAATATCTCCCGGAAAGAGTCTATAAAAATACATATTAAAAAGATGTTTAGACATGCATGTTAATAACATACCAGCTTCATTCAGTGCTATTGCAGGCAATGGATGACTTTCGATTCCGGGATATATATCGACAAGATCAATGATATTGTCGTTCTCTTCGCAATCGCTCTGCTGGCATTCTTCCGGTTCGTCTAGAATGTCATCGCAGGATTCTTCTCCATCTTCGATGCTGTCATCGTCATATATACAATCTGCTAAAACCCGACGTAACTCTTCATCATCGTTTGCAATACCCAATTGCACGATGTGAGAAACACTGTTCAATAAGCATATTGGGATATTCCGGGAACAATCCGTGAACAATGCTGAACACAAGGCAGCACTATATCTGGCTTAAAATGGAAAAAGAAATCGACTCGAGGGTTGGACATATTTGCTCTAGGTCATATGAAGGGATGTTGGGGACATTGTCGGTTTCCAAACACAGTTCCCGAAAACCTAATAAAGTAAAAGAAACAGATAATAATTAATTGTTAAAAATGCAGTTAAACATTGCTTATAAACTCCATATCAATATCCTCTTCATAGAAAGGAAGCTCAACCATCTCAGATGTTATGAAATCCATATCAGTATCCTCTTCGAAGATACGAAAAGGAAGCTCGGCCATCTCATTCAATGAGAGGTCAGCAGGCCCAGTGGCAGCAGCAGGGGCGGCGGGGGCTGCAGGCTCGGCGGCGGTGGTGGTGGCAGTTGGTCCTCTTCTGCCTCCCCGGGTCGCCTCACGTTGGCGGAGGCCCTGTTAACCCCAGTATTATTCATAATTCCGATTGACAAGGTTCAAAACTGTAACTGCCTCCTATTTTCAATTAGTATCATTATAACATTAGGTATATAAAGGAAATCCACTTATGTTCACCAGGACTAATCGACTTAGCCCGATTCTCTTCGGGCATTGGGAGTAAACATGCCCCCTTTGCCCGCAATGATAGCAGGTATGCTACCCTCATAAGCATTATATAAGCTATAGATTAAGAATACTTACATTGTCTCGTCGCGCCATCTAATTGTCCTTTGGTTAGCCGGCATTAGCCATGTATAGGATGGATCCTTTCCTTTTCGCAGTTTAGAGGAAACTTGAAAAAAAAGTTAACAAATTTCTTTTCTTTTTGAAATTTGAAATAGATCTTGTTACATATCGATGAGTTAGCCATGTTCGCAGAGCTAGAGCAGAAGGCGAAGAGAAGGATGAAGAAATTCTACCATCAGCGGTGCGCAGATATATGTGAATCTGGACCATTTTTATCCTCTGATCCTCGTTTTATATCGAGTGTGATACCCATTTTGATGCATTCCTTTCGATCCATGTAGCCACCAAATGATTTTCGAAGCTACCGGTCGCTTCTTCATGAGGTTGGCTAGGCATTTTCAACATAAGAGTTTGAAGCTCTCCTCTATATGACATGAAAATATAGATGCTTTATCGGCACTATGGCCATCAAGTTAAACTTCTTATCTTACTTAGCATAATACAAGACTTAAAATATGCGTATAAGTATAATGACAAAAGTACAAGTTCTCTACGTCCATTATATCTGGACTATCATTCGGTTAACATAGATACCACCGTGCTGCAGTGGGGAAAAGTTCGACATAGACAATTGTTACCGGGCCCACAAAGGGCACTCGGCGGCTGCTTGAGATGAGAAGAGAAGATGGAGTTTCTCTGAGAGGGAGCGGGTTTATATAGACGAGAAACGGGTACTCAATTCCCTCTCTCTGTAAGAGGGGAAAGAGGGAAAAGCGGGGTAATTCGTTCATTCAACGAGGTGAAAGAGGAATGCTTGGTAGTGACAGTGCTGTAGATGTAGTTGAGCGCTGTGAAGTGCTGTGCGATGAATACTATGTTCTTGAATCCGAGAGTCAGTTTCCTTCTCGGTTGAATGAAGCATGAAAGGTGAATAGTGCGAGAAGACCGAGGAGTGTCTGTTACTTTGGGATATACACTGGCTACTGACTGCGGAGGATGGACTTTAGTTGGATATCGTTGTGGCTGTGGCAAGCATGAGCTTCCTTTAGTTTGTAAGAGATACATCAATGCATTCTCTGGCCTCGTGTAAATGTAAGACTTGACTAAACACACTTTCCTTGCTTCCCTAACGCCTAGAGCTATGCTGACATTGCAAATTATACATGTAGAACGAATACTGAACCTCCTAATCGCAGAACCACCAGCTCTGCACAGAATCATGCTTCACACAGACCAAGTACATCATCTGGTAACGTCCAATCTTTCATCAAGTCATTACGCGTCTGGAATTGCACCAGTAGTCCAGCCTCCATATGCCAGGTGATATGACAGTGGAAAGCCCACATCCCTGGGTTATCGCTGCGAAAGCGGATGAGAGCCCATCCGTATGCGTCGACTGTTATAGTATCTCTTCGTAAAGGATTCGTCGTGTTGAGCGACCCATATGTGTGCCAAGGGAAATACTGCTCTGGGGATGTAGCCAGGACCCAAAATTCGTGGCCGTGTAGGTGGAAAGGGTGTGCTCCCTCGTCCATGTTCGTAATCAAAAGATCGACTATCTGGTTCTCTGGGATGCTGATGATATATTGGTTGTCGAATCCGTACGAGGGGGCCACCCCAGTCGCGTTGAACGTCTGGTTTCCAGAGCGGAGACCTGAAACCGCCGTGTTTAGAGTCGGAACGTCTGGCACTGTCCATGAGACAGATTCGTTCACGTACGCTCGAGCCAAAGTATACGCTCCGATCATAAATGCAAACTTGAGCGAGTATACCACATCAGCTGGAGGCGGTGACTCTGGCTCAGCTGGAACGAGCAAGGTAGAATTTAGATCTTGACACATGACATTTCTCGCATCTGCCCAGTCTGTGGAGGTTCCCTCTTCAGGGTCCGTACTGCTATTCGCATATGTTAAGATTCCCTTTATAGCAGGGTTAAGCAGGGGGTTTCTGGCCGTGAAACACAAGGTATTCATGTCCACACGGATCCAATAATTTCCCACTTCTCGATCAGCTGTCAGAATGACGGAATAACGTTGAGCTACAGAGATCTCCAGTCGATGAACTTCCAATGGTTCCACCATTGTGGCGTCCGCCTCAATAACTGACAGCGTATGGTTATCCACCGAGAATTGGAACTCGGCAAATCCTCCCACGTTGATTAGTCGAAGTCGATGCCTCTTATTCCTTTGCACTGGAATCACGGCTCTGGAATTGTCATGGCAGGCACGACCGCTGTCAGCCTCTAGGGATGAACAATTAAAGCTGGAGAAGTTAGAGAGACATCCTTCGAGTGATATGCTTGTCAAAACCTACTAGTTAGTGCCCTGCAGAAGGCCATTATCCGGTACAGGTTCATTGTTCTCGTTGCCTGGGGCGAGGTACCCGGGAATGAGAGTTGAGGAGACGTTGTGATAATAATCCTGGATGAGCACAACCTGGTCATGGTCATACAGCTCTCTGAAACGAGCTTCCTCCGGTGCATGTACTATGAGAGGACCGAAAAGGCCGTCCATGTACTGCGTGGAGTAATGGGAATGATACCAGAAGGTGCCATATTGATTTTCGATGGTGAATTTGTAAACAAAGCTCTTCCCTGGAGGTATAGGGCACTGGGTGATTCCAGCGGTGCCATCCATCCAGTTGGTACCGTTTTGGAACATTCCATGCCAATGCATAGAAGTAGGCTCGGATAAGCGGTTCGTCACATTGACCACAATCCGGTCTCCTCGATTTGCCCGGATCAGAGGCCCTGGGAATTTCCCATTAATGACAAATAATTGTCGAACCACACCTGTGAACATTAGCTAACCTCCGTTGTATAACTAGAAGCAAACGATAGATATCAGACACGCACCATCCGGAGCTGCGGTGACCTCCGACAGTACGAAGTTGTAGTTCCGTGTCGTGGGCGCGGCATTGATATCCCAGCTATCCATGTCAAGATCATACTCGGAAATGTCCCGCCTCCATGGTGGAAGCGTTTGCGAGTCGTCAGCACCAGCACTAGAGTTGGTTTCTACCGGAGGCACGGCAATGCGTCCATGATTCAGCCCCAGGCCTAAGCCTGAACAAAGTCCCGAGGCAATAATAATAAAAAGGGTAAGCGAGCCGAAAATAAGCAAGGTCACTTGAATTGAAAGCTTTTGCTTTTTGAGCTGTCTGTAATTCTTCTCCTGTTCTGAGATCGATGGTGAATCACCAGTGCCCATGCTTGCTGAGATCGGCTGAAGCCCGCGTTCACGCCGCAGGTACCGCTCCTGGCATTGGTCTAGAAGAATATCAATGTCTAAAAGAAAGAACTGTAATCAGAGGCTCATCATTGCTGGACACGCGTTTAGAGACCGTGGTCTAGGTCTGCGGAAGATGCCGACAACTAAGTGGAGGTAAATGGAATACAGAGCTGCATGGAAGCTTCGTCTACAGCGACAATTATCGAGAATATACGCACGGTTATCGGAAAGATCCTTCGAATATTACTGCGGAGCGGCCTGTGTTTCTCGAGGCGTTGTTCCTTCGCTAAAACAACAGGCCGCTTGGCAGCATCCATTCCAGCACGTGCGGCATGTTGGATACACGGATTCGTCCGCGACAGGATTTTAGTGCCGGGACGGATTGCTATCGTCCTTCCTACTTGGCGGAGGTCTAGCGAGATCCTGCAGGTCTCCAGGTATAGCAACGAATCGCTTTTCTCAATTGGAAATCCAGAGTTCTAGAATGGAACAGTCGGATGCTACTTGGAGCGACAGTAAGAGTGTTCAGATTGGCTTCCTCCAAGACACCCCGAGCATGTTTAACCGCAGAGGGCTAGTCGCATGCCGATTGTCGAGTAAGAAGTTCTCTGCAGGCACCGTGGTTATGCTCCCCGTTGTCATTCCTTCGTAGCAAGGGCACCGGCCATTCAACGTCTCCATCTGTCGCTTGGATATGAATAAATTAGCACCTGAGCCACGTTATGAGCTCTCGAAACTTTATCGGGATCTCAGAGTCCCTTGACGTGCACGTGGTGGGCTCTACCGACAAGCTGCTGGATATAAAAGCGATACTCTGATCATCGCTCAGTGATCTCTGTAGCAGTGTGGTATCAACTCCCCAGCATAACCGCGACAGAGTCAAGATGAGAGCTTCCATCGCGAACATCCTCGCTACGGCGAGCTTGGCCTTGGCTGCCACAAGCACGGTCGAGGAGCCAACTCTGCAGGAGATCGAAGCAGCGGCTGCCACGACCCTCCCGCTGAGCCCTGTTTCAAACGTCAAGGGTCTTGCCTTCAACAAGTTTTACCAGATCTGGCTGGAGAACATTGTGAGTAGTAGATCTGCTTTTATGTATGTTGTTTCACGTGACTAATGAAGTATAGGATTACTCCGCCGCCGCCGGTGATCCCAACCAGCAATATCTCGCCAAACAGGGCATCACATTGAGCAACTACTGGGGTGTCACTCACCCGTCCGAGCCTAACTACTGTGCTTCTGCCGGTGGTGACAACTTTGGAATGGACAGTGATGATTTCCACCAGGTGCCCGCCAATATCTCCACCATCGCGGATCTGTTCGATACCAAGAAGATTTCCTGGGGAGAATATCAAGAACACATGCCCTACCCCGGTTTCCAAGGGTATAACTACTCCAATCAAGTCACATATGCCAATGATTACGTCAGAAAGCATAACCCTCTAGTTTTGTACGATTCGGTGACCCGCGACAATAATCGACTCCGCCAGATCAAGAACTTCACCAACTTTTACGAAGACCTGAAGCATGAAAGACTTCCTCAATATGCCTTCTTCACTCCTAACATGACTAATGATGCTCATGACACGACGATTACGTTTGGTGCCAAGTGGGAACGTGGTTTCTTGGAGAATCTGCTGAAGAATGAGTATTTCATGAAGGACACTCTGATCCTGCTTACCTTTGACGAAACGCACACCTACCCAATCGGAAACAGGGTCTTCAGCGTCCTGCTAGGCGGTGCTATCCCTGAGGAACTCAAGGGAACTGAGGACAACACGTTCTACACTCACTATTCCACCATCGCCACCCTTTCTGCCAACTGGGGTCTCCCCTCTCTCGGCCGCTGGGACTGCGGAGCCAATATCTTTGAGATCGTCGCAAACAAGACTGGCTACGTCAACTACGAGGTTGACACTAGCAACTTGTACCTCAACCAGACCCTCCCCGGTCCTTTCTCGACCAACACCTACTCTACGTACTCCCCCAACTGGCCCGTCCCAGCCACCTCGGGACAGTGCTCCGCTGGACATGGCATTCTGGAGCAGGTCAAGAAAACCTGGGGTCATCTCCAGCCTACCTATAACTACACCAGTCCCTTCCCTTACGATGACAAGACTGGATATAACAGTGAAGTTACTGCCACCAGACCGTCCAAGAGCCATGAGCGCCATCCTTTCCAGCCTGGTCACAACTAGTAGACTTGGTATCAGCGAGGAGCATGTTGCATGTAACTATCCAAAATATGTGTGAGAGATCATGTAGCTCAGTGCCAATGCATATATATTCAATGTAGAATACATAAAAACTGACCTGAACTCCTTCGCATGGCGTTACATACGATATTAAGCGAGCAAACTCTTATATAGAGGGATGAGCAGTAGTCAGAGCTCCAAAGTATAAAGCAGCCATCTTATGTACGTTGGCATGGCCTAAACCGTAGGAAGGGTGCCTCAAGCATCCATGGCTACGCAGCTTAGGAGGGACAAGGCCTTATATAAAATTGGACAGAATCCATACTAAAAGTAGTATTTATGGTGGTTCTATGAAAGCTTAAAATGTAAGGCGCATAGTGCAATATAGATATTCCACCCTATTGTGCAAACAATTAGGTTTAGTGCCTGTACTATACTTGGGATCATATCATGCCTCGAACGCGGGATCCACAGCCTGAAACCAAAACTCAAGTCGTCACGTCACAAAGTGCTTTCCAAAAATCCTCATTGCTCGTTTTTGCCCGCCCCTCCGGTTTAACTGTTTTTCTTCGGGGCGCAGCTATGGCGATGGCCAGGTCAAACTATTGGCCCACTGCCCGGAAAAAGAGAATTTGACCACCGTGGCAAGGAAGAGAGAGACATCTTTCAGGTACCAGTACATATAATGTGCTCCAAACATGGCTAATTATTGCAACTAGATAATACAGGCCTCGGCTTCCAAAACCATTCCGGCCTCTCAGTGCCATATAGTTTGGCCCATCGGTAGCAAGGGCTGCAATGGTACGTCGTCGGAACCATAGTGGGAGTGTATTTAAACTATTTAGCGTTGTCACGACCACAATTGATACACTTGTGCTGCCACAACGCCTAACTACCTGCTGTGCCTTCCTAGTATGTACTATGCTATGTTGAATATGCAGATTTTAATCATCCCCGCTTTCATCATCATCAGAATCCAGACTAGCGAACAATGCAAAATGTTCGCAGGTGGCACGATCGGTACAGATATCTCTGTTTGAGCGGCAATGCTACATTAGGAGGGTGAAAATTGAAGCTGTAGAGCTCGCATGATGACCGTATATCGAGATATGCCTGCCAGGTGGCTTCATTGTCATAATGATTCTCAGCGGGCCCGCGCTTATAAGCATCAAAGATAATCATAAAGATAGTTTCCAGCAATCTAATAAGTCATACGTGGTCTGCGACTTCGGCAATGCCTGGCATTGTCTTTGGTAGGCCAATTAGGCTCTTCTCCCCGATGTTCAAGAATCCAATCCACATCAAGGCGATATAGATCACCCTGCACCTGACGACCTCCTCTAGTATATTTCCAATCTGACAGAAGTGGGAAGATAGTATGCGTAATTTGGCACCCGTAATGATGGGGATGGTCTTGATGCTTACGCCTCTTAGCAGCGTTCAAATATTAGATAAAAGGGGACTTACATAATGTTGATGATTTCGATGAGGAGACAGGAGGGGGGAGAGAGACTTGTGTAGTACTAGCAAGTGATCTGGACGAGTCTGGAGAGGGAAAAGCAGAGAATTAGAAGTTCGCAAGGGTGGGAGACGCGTATTTATAGAGTCTCCCTGCAGGAGCCATTTCCCATCAGATCACCTAGGTGATTTGTTTACCTTCGCTTCGAGCACGCGAGGTGAACCTGATCAGGCGAGCCAGGCAGCCATATAAAGGCCAGACTCCCGAAGTAGCCTCGGTATATCGTCTGGTGATATGCGTGCAGCCTTATCATCCATTGCTATCTCGAACCATTGAGGGATTTGGTTAAATGCAGAAATAAAGATCTATTACAATGGTCAGCAAGCCTTTGTAGTTGGGAGGCAGAAGATAGGAATATACTTACATGCAGCATATATGTGCCAATGGCACACGAAACATTGTTCAGAACAAAGTTCTGGCGGCCCCAAGGGTGAGAAGTGAGAAGTCAACACATCATGCCAAGGGCCTTTCCGGATTATAGGTAATAGTTTCTTTTCGTCGCCCCTTAGTACGAAAATTTGTGCGAGGAATTCGAGTAACGGTTGATGTGTCCGAGCATGCATTTTCTGCTCGTCGATACTTAGGGCATTCCAGACCTTCTGAAAACTTACAAATTGGTCACCAGCGTTGGCATCTCTGTGGCTGTCTTCCGGGATTTATTTTCTCTCCATCAGGTTGCACATCACTGCCGTGGATAACATCCTTGTTCAGTCTGCAGATTTCCTCCTTCCAGCATTCTGTATCTTTGTGAAGGGCATCTCTGACCCATGTGGAAATGGCCCAAAGATAAGTAGTGGGAACCATGCCTGCACAATTCTTAGAAACCATTTTTCTCCTAGGCATACCGCAGTTCACACTTACGTTCAGATACTTCCTAGTTTATTGGCTGAATAGGCCAAGTTGTACTACCGAATGTGGACGGAAGAGAAGACCCTGTTCTTGTCACCTCGTTTGCTTGTTCTAACTCACTCCGCCGCCTCTTGGATACGAGATTAGCTATTGAGGCAAGCCTCCACTTCCGCACGTTCTTGCTGTACAGTAGTACAGTAGCACCGTCAGTGACTGGTAGGTAGATGGGACAAAGGGGGAACACGTACATCCGTCGTCACCTTGGTCGTCGCCCTGGAGGAGCGGCAGCGGTCTCAACCTTGTTCATGTCATCGATCCAGGCTTGTTTCAGAAACCAATACATAAATCGCGTCCCGAAAATGGCCCCTTCTTGTGAAAGGTAGTCTCTGAAAGACCCCCGAAGGACCGGCTTGATGCTCTGTAACTCAGGATTGTCCTGGAGCATCGCCTTTTCCATCGTCGCCCCCCATGCTGTCCAAGGCATACGCACCTCGTCCTATCTGATGTGAGCCCCAGATCCCCTTCTCAACCCATCGGTTCACTTACAATCTCTTTCCTTCGCAGAAGCAATTCACAATGCTGTCTTCAGGAAAGGATCCTCCAGTGTAATCCCAAGCTATGCATAAAAATGCATTCCAGTGCTGGTGGTGAAAGCGCATGTTGTATTTGGCCACGGCTTCCACATCGGCAGCATTAGGCAGAGTTTCGGGTGACAGCTGGTTACCATGAGCGTATTTGATATCTGCCGCAGGTGGACATTGTTCTGGATTCTTTTCGTGCCAACTCTCGAGCTGTTCCAGGATCTCGATTGCGAGGGGAATGTTCCCACCGTGAAGATGTGACTGTATGCTCACCGCACCTCATCATACGGCGTAGGCGGTCATACGGCGTAGCCTGTGCTTTATATATGAGAGCTTCAACTATATCAAAGATCAAACAATCCACGCTATGTTGGAAAAATAACTTTAGGAAATAAATAAATATTAGAATGAATATTTGGAAGTTCAGTATTGGTTCGAACTTCATTATCGAGCTGAGAGCAAACTATGCTGCTCATGAATGCCTTGATCTTTCGACGCTGTTGCAAATCCAAGGAAATCGCCAAACAACCAGGAGTGGCGAGTACCTGTCACACCACATACTACGAGGTGTCTTGCAGACGAGTTTGTATTTTAAGAGAGAGACTGATTCATCAGATGTATAATCAGCAATTTAGCGAATCAATATAAGTTCGTGCGATATATACTCCCAGAAAGACTATCAGTAGAGACATGAATGGAATCCTCTATCTCCGTAGATAGAGTAGGCATTATACATATAATACATACATAATAACTATCTATAACCAGCAATATCCCGGGCCCTGGAAGGGCACTCGATGTGATATATATGAGAGAGCGAAGAACCAGAACGCTCGCAGAGTACGATCGGGAATATATAGGCGAGAGAATAGACCGGATTCACCAATCCTCGAGAGAGGAAGAAGCGGGGTTCTCCATTCATCTACATAGTTGCGGAGGGAGGAATCGCGAGAAGTATGTACTAGTGCTGTGAAAGGGAGATCTCGTGAATCTTGTTATTATTGAATGCTGCTGAACGAATGGATGATGATATCTCATAGGTGATGGGACAGGATGGAGGAAGCAGGAATGGCAACCGTATGGATTTCGAGATGCCCCATCCTGATATTGCGCTCATGATTAGTGAATCTATCAAAATCTAGGCAAAATAGCTTCAACTGATATACTCAGGGTACGAACTGACCTTGTCGTTATTCAGCAACTATACCACATACACCTACCCGCGAAAGTCTGAAACTGGTGGCCACCCGCGTTTTACCTGCCGATAGTTTCAAACTTTTGTCGTATAACTGTATATCGCATCGCCCATCGGTGATACGCAGTAGCAGCGCGGTTCCACGAGTGTTTCCAATTTTCAACCCACTTTCGCAAGTTAAAAAGCAAATAAACACATACATACATCAACAATGCATCAATGAATCTATCTATCTCCCTGACCGAGTACTACCATACACAACCCACCATCCCACTCCACTCCACTCCTCTCCACTATGGTATACTGCTCCATTATTATGATATCAAGATCCCTTCACAACCTCCATCCCATCCTCTCTCTACTCCATAATCACATAGTAATGTTAGTTCATATGTATTACCAGACACAGAGACCAAACAGCATTACCGTAGCCAGCCCAACCCGACCCATCCACACTAGCAACCCAGCCCTACATCGGCTCTATTTACTCACCCGAAGAAACCTGATATGTCGGAGTATATCCAGGTTCCGCCCGGAACCACCAACCGAGCACCAATCACATCCACTGTACGCGCACCCACTTTCCACCGCCACCACGTGACTTGGAATGTGAGGCGAGACAGAAAAACGAGAGCACAAGAAAGCCAAGGGAAAACCCACAGTCACAGCCACAGCAGATATGGTAAGTCGGCCAAATCCGACGAAGACGGCAACCGATGTCAGGCCGTTTCCCGTTGATCGTCCCCGTTTGCGGTGGAGAGTCCAGATGCATGGAAGCATGCGGAACTCGCCAGATGCAGTCTTCTCGGCAGCCCGAGAACCGCAGGTCGGGATTGGGAGAAGATTCGGCAGGATAATACGATTGTCGTGACAGCTAGTCCGGGATCACCGTTGCCACTGCGACTAGGAAAGTTACACCGACGGAAGTGGCTTGACGATGCCGGATGCGAAAATGCGAAATCTACGGAAAACTACCACATCTAGAAAACTACCAATGACCAAAGATGTTCATTCAATCAGTCAATTCATGCGAGCTTCTATCGCCAACTCCAACCCTAAACATACAGATCTAGCTGATACATGATGACGCTTTTGTCATGCAGGCTGATAGAGAAAGAGGAGAACGAAGAATAGAGATGCAAGATGAGGTATCATTGCCAGCTTCAATGCTGGATCAGAGATGGTGGCCGTCAATCGACGTGAGACATGACAATTCGCTCCTGAGGAGCAGATCCCGCGGGATTCGCCTGTGGTTGCTCCAGACGCTGGAGAACCCGTAGACTCTTCTACGTCGGCGCGATTAAGTAAGTGTAAGAAAAAAACACAGAAAGAATCTACTCCTCGTCTTCGACCATGCTGCCGCGGCGGGAGTTGGCTCGGGAGTTCATCCTCGAGTTAGCGCGCGAGTTGGCACGCGAGTTGACACGCGAGCTCGAGGCGTGGCGGCTGCCCATGGCCTGGCGGATGCGCAGGTCCTGGGCGGAACGGGCAAAGGAGTGAGCGCGCAGAGCGGCAGGGCGGACAGGGCGATCGGGATCGCCACTCATGTCGGCGGCCGTCTGCTGGCGGGCATCCTCCAGCTGCTGGGCGAAGGGAGAGCGCTTGCGCAGCACGGGTCCCTTCCAGTAGATCACGTAGACGGCGAGCACGAGGAGGAACGAGATACAGAAGAGGATGGTCGAGGCATACTCGAGATGGTGCTTTCCACCAATGTCTGTGACCAGTTAGTATCACTGCAATGCACGGTCTGAGGATCAACTTACTGGTGAAGAAAGGCGTGGCCGGAATGGTCAGGACACCTGCCAAGAAATCACGGGCCCATCCGTTACCGCCGGTGGCGGAGGCCGAGTACGGACCGTAGGCACAGACCATGTAGTCGATGGTGGCCATGTAGATACTGTAGTTGGCAATCCCGACAATGGCAGAGAAGATCATGGTTCCGATCCAGTGGATGGGGGGTCCCAAACTAGTCCAGGCGAAACCGATCAGACCGATAGGCAGGCATGGCGCCGTGAAGAGCAGCCACCACAGACGGGACTCGTACTGGGCGCGCTCGTCGTCAGGCTTGGCGGCACGCTCCTTGATGTTGCGCTTGATGGCGGGGATGAAGGAGAACCAAGCGATGAAGTAGCCGACGACGATGGGAATGAACGACAGACCCAGAGCGATGGTACCGAAGCCCCATTGAGCGTACACCAGGGAGAAGGACTGGATGAACATGAAGATGAGGGCGTCGGAGAAACCGGAGAGCAGGGACAGAGTCAAGACAATGGGCTCCGTCAGGAACATCTTGAACGGACGGATGAAGGTGATCATGATCTCGTGGAACGACAGACGCTCCGACAGAGGCACCAGCTCGTTGGGACCGTACAGGTTGGGGTTCTCGCCGCTCTTGCGCTTCTTCTTGGCAATGCGGTCCATCAGGACGGTGGAACGGGTCTCAGGGACACAGACGAAGTGCAGGATCTGGACGAAACCGCCGAAGATCAGCTGGATCCAGATGCACCATCTCCAGGGCAGGAATTCCTCGACGAAACCACCGATGACGGGGCCCAGCACGGAACCACCGACGGAGGAGAAGACGACGAAGGCGACGGCGTACTGCTGGGTGTCCGACTCCCACATGTCTGCAATCATACCCAGGGTGACGGAACCTCCGGCGGAGGAGAGACCACCGAGAGCACGGCCGACCATGATGGAGGCAAAGTTCGGGGCGAGGGCGACGGGCAGCTGCCAGACGTTGACGAGGAACAAACTGGCCTGGAGGATGGGCTTGCGGCCCAATTCCTCACTCCAGGGAGCCCACAGCTCACATCCGAAGGCGTAGAGGACGAGGAAGATCATGGCACCGCAACGGGCGGCCTGCATGCTGACGTTGAACTCCTTGGAGATGCCGCCGAGGGCATTGGAGTAGAGGGAGGTGTTGAAGTTCATGGAGATCTGGACGAGGAAGATGACGGTGAGGATCGTCCACTTCTTCCAGGTGGGATAGGAGTATCCGAGCTGGTCGTAGCACTCCTCCTCGGTGATCTCGATCTTGCCATCGTCGCGCGCATCCTCAGCCTGGGCCTTCTCGAGGGAATCGATGATCTGCTGCTCGACGGCGGGATCGGTGCCCCAATGGGCATGACGCCGGGGCTGGGAGGCCTTGTCGATGGCATCCGGGCCGTATTCAGCCTGGGTGGCCGAGGAGGCCTCTGATTCACGGACCTTTTCGGTCATTTTGTGTCGATTAGATTTTTTTTCACTGGGACAGCTGATCCCAGGATCAATTGAGACGAGGCCGTAGTCAGGACAAAAATGAGGTCCTGGACCGGAGCAAGGAAAAAACGAACTCCCAAAAAGAAAAAAAGAGGGCTCCTTCTATAAGAGGAAGGGACCTGGGTATATAGCACCAACAGACCCAAACAGGCAGGCAGTACTACTGATCAACCAGGACCTGCCAGAAGGAGACGACGAACCAACCACGAATGGAGAGATGATTCGAACGCAGCGTGGACGACAAGAAGAAGAAGAAAAGACAAAAGAGAAAAGAAGGCCAACCGGGGGGAATGAGGCGTAATAAGAAGGACGGGCATGATTCGGGGCGACAACAAGCAGAGCAGAGTCGACTATGGGGCCCCAGTCCACCGGCGGCCGGGTCAGCAGCGCATCGCAGACGACTCCATCCAAGGGAACATCCAAGGGAACCGGCGAGGCCAGACGCCACGGGATTCCCGTTCGAGGAAACATCGACCAGGGATCCGATCGTTTGTTCTTGTTGCGGAGGCGCCTGGTTGGGCCGGACGCGACTAGAGCAGGACCGCTCTCCACGCCGCGAGGGAAATTTTCTGCTCTTGTTCGCCGCCGAAAACATCATTGGCGCAGGGGCAGGCAGTTGGTTCGCTGGTGGGGAATCTGGGCAGGGCAAGACTCTGGGGATCTCTGGATGGTAATACGGAGTCGGAGTAGACGAAAGTGAGGGAGTTGAGGCTAAGACACTAGGTTAACTCGGTTAGGATGGTTGGTTAGGTAGCAGAAAGCGGACAGTTAGGACTACCAGATGGTAGAAGATGCACAGGGCAGTGCACGGTGCAGAGCAGAATACCATCATCCTCGTAGAATTAGAGGGTAATATCTCGTCAGTAAGTATCGATACGTATCGTATGTATGTATGTATCGTATCGATCGATCTCGCTGTGGCTTCGGCAGCTGGAATGCCCGAAAACAGACAACAAGAAAGCAATACGAGCGCAGCCATCACGAAAACAGATCACCCCTTGCAGCAGCACAACAACAACATACGGATTGAGATATTTACTGACATCTGTTTTTGTCAATAATCAATATTACTTTTTCTTCTTTCTGTATCCTCCTGTACATCTCTTCTCGCCAATTCTACCTCCATCTCTGACTGTCTGGGCAATCCATCTCACGCGCTAGAGTTGCCGCTAGCGTTGCGCCTTGACGTCACGGTCATCTCCCGAGCCGCGCAGGGCCAGTCGAGGTCGGCAGCCCGATGATGTTGGCAGAACATTTGGAGTCTTGGATAGAGGAGGATGGTGGAGAGACAGCGAGTCCAACGTGCCACTCACAGACTGCTCCATCCCGACCTACCTATCGTAACTTTCTCGTCGCTTTCACTTTTCTCTTTCTTTCTCGCGTGGCCCCCGAACATGCCATGCCGATCGCAGGAATCCCCTCGTCTAGCCCCAGTCCGGCAGGATCCCGGCTGATCTCCTCGTTCGCCGGTCGGCATCCTCGGTGGTGCGACCGTCTCTGCTCTCTGTCTGGAGTCTGCAGCATCCATCGATGGATGATTAGAATCACCCTGCTCCCCACACTGGAAAACACGGAGAAAACGCGGGACGGAGGACACTCCCCCGGACGGTGAATTTATCCATGGAGTAGTCTACGGAGGAGATACGGAGTACAGAATATGGAGTAGCCCTACTACTACGACTACTATTCTACTACGTACTTCACTGTACAATAACTAACTACTTATCGATGATGATTTATCGATACGGATTCACTCGCATCAGATAATACAATCCTCTATCACCCGCACAATCATTATTATTGTTCGACTCCCGTAATATTCAACCAGAGTCCCGATCGGGATCCGTGGCCACAAACCCACGGAATCCCGAGATTCTCGCCCTCTTTTAGCCAAAATACGCCTTCGCGACCATCCCGTTTCAACCCTTTCGCCGACCGATCTGCCTTTTGGATGCGACAGCCACCCCGACGTCCAAGCAAGCCACCGCCAGGCACACACCCACCATCCGACTTTTCTTGCTTCTTTTTTTTTTCTTGTCTCGTCCGTGCGTGCCGACCGTGAGCGATTTTTCTGTTTTCTGGGATTTGGTTTTTTCTCGTGATTTTCGGGGGCGTTTCCTTGGCACGCTTGGTTCAACCTCACCTAAATTCTGACTACTGTATCCATCGTAGGCCAGGTAAAAGACAAAACAGTGCGTAGATAGTGGTAAATCCCAAAAGCATGGACAATCCTTTCCTTGCGTCTAGGTCGGTGAACCATCACCAGCATCAGCATCGAGCGTTGTCGTCACTGAACGTTGAACGTTGAACACAAAACACGGACCAGAGTAGAACAGACGAACAGACCCCTTATTGGCACCGCCCACAGCTGAAACGATCCAACAGCCTCGAGTAACTAAGAATTGTCGGTTCCTCGAACCAGCAAGCGGTCACCGTACGGAGTAGGAGGGACCACCGCCAAGCAAGAATTCTGGGGAACAATAATAATCACTCCAACGCGGAGACTACTAGACTCGAAGAGATGATAGCCACTCGCCTAGTAGCAGTATCATGCAGACCAAGAGTCTACTCACACGAGGCAGTCAGTCTAACAACAAGTTAGTTACTGTACAAGTCTTCTAGATAGTCTGGTAACTCCCACACTACCGTCCTCCATACGTCTACCAAGACGTTCTAGTTCGACGCACCGGTGCTGTAGGTTGGGCAAACTGCGGATACAGCATCGTTACCATCCCCAATTGAATCTTTCCTCTTTTCTTTTTCTTCGCCCCTCTTTTCGATCTTCCCAGACCCCGACCGACTGACCGACCGACTCAACCGACCGAACCTAGTCTGCCAAGTGCAGCAACTAGCAACCAAACTGCCGAAACGCTGAGCCCGAACGTAACGTGCAACGGCTTCCCCAAGGGGAAGGCCTTCCCCGCCTGGGGTCGTCAGCAACACTATCTACTCCGTAACTATCTATCACAAACCAAACCCTGGGGTTGCGCGTTGCGTTGCGTTGGGTAGCCATCGCCTCGCTTCATCAATTCCATACCAACAGTAGAGAAAGAAAACATGGTAAAGACGAAACAACCCGAAATAACAGTAATGAGAAACGACGCACGAAAATTAAGATCATCCAACCGGGTCCCATTCGACCCTTATTACCAACCCATCCATAACTACTACGGAGTACCCATATGCTGTGAAATCTTAAAAAGAATTCTGTTTTTCGCCGTCCCGCGTGTTCCCGCCCGCTCCAGCGCTGGCAGGCTGGCATTTGTTACCTGGATGATGCCCATGTGACAGATATCCACTATCCACTATCCACACCGACCTGACCTGACCGGGTTTGACTTCCCCAGGATGGGAGTCCTGACACTGACAGGGAGAATTCTTCCAGAATACTCCTAGTAGCCAACTGCCAGCCAAACATAGCATAGCATGCCCAAGTCCCGGCTTCATAAATCAACACCCCAGTATGGAGTACTCCGTATACTAGCAGTCTATATAGTTAGTGTTTGTGTTACGCAAGTAAAAAATTCCCTTTATTCCTCCGAACGTGCATGCATATCAGCGTCGTACGAAACCGCGTCAAAATACGGGGAAAATATGTGTCTATCCC
The DNA here is from genome assembly GCA_023624055.1 of Paecilomyces sp. PK2413. NCBI lineage: Eukaryota > Fungi > Ascomycota > Eurotiomycetes > Eurotiales > Thermoascaceae > Paecilomyces > Paecilomyces sp. PK2413. The sequence continues at coordinate 664,278 of JAMADQ010000011.1, read as the reverse complement.
TCCCTCCGCGTCAGAAAAAACCACGCGACATGACAAGACAAGATCAGACAAGACATGCGACAGGACAGGCAATTTCCACGCTTACTATGGAGTATGGAGTATGGAGCATTTTTCTAGTCTATTACTACTCCGTAAGTACGGAGTGCTCTGTAAGGAATCAAGTTAATAAGAATAGTAATCAATTAGTTAGGAATTACGGACTGCGACTCCGTCCTCCGCGTTACTACGGTACATATCCCTAGTACCTACATACTCCCCCGCATCCCCATCCTTCCTCCATCCATCCCCAGGCTGACGACTGACTTCGGACCGGGGATAGTGGATAGTCGACACATTCCCACATTCCACGCCATGCAACCCAACCCAATCCAACCCCGGATATGACATGACTGACTACCTACATATGACACAGCCATGGAGAAACGAACAGGATGGAATATGACATGAATCTGACATACGCAGCCACCATCCCAGGGGGTAGCCTGGTAGGCTGGTAAACTGGTAGGCTGGGATGGAGGCGGGGGCGGAAACTTACTTCATGGTATGTATTGTCTTTTCGAAAGCATAATCTCGCTATACGTGTTGTGAATTACTAATTCATTCGACACAACTCAACTCAATTCAAATAACTAATTAACTTAAAAAGAATGGAATGTTTCTCGAAGCCTGGTCCTCGCCACCTGATGCGTCTGCGTCTGCGTCTGACCTGTACGAAACACAAATGGGAAAGTCAACGACGGTTCGATTCTGAATGGTTGCGCGATATGCTCGCGCTCGATGGAATTCAGCCTTCGTTCCATACATATGCAGCTAGCTCTAGGCGGGTTGAATAGTATGGTAAGTTGTCGCGCGACGCATGCAGGCCAGGCAGGGTGGAAGGGTCATGATCATCGTCAGGGTTAGGTAGGGTCGCTGTGCGGAGAATATACACCATTACGAAGTACTCCGTACAACTGGCTACTCGTTGTAAACCTCCTGGGGAATATAACTGGATAGGATAATAAAATATAGCCTATAAATGCCGTTTGCTACTCTTGTCTTATTGGTCATGCATATCCGAATTCACGGACTCCCCTGGTCCTGGTGTCAAAGAAATGGGGCAAATCGGACCTTTTCTGTGTAACGGTCAGACTCGTATATTGCCCGAAGGTGAGAAAAATCAATCCTAATGATGGATGATCAAGATGAGGATGAGAGGATGAGATGAGGGATTATGAGGATGGGCGTGTTTGTTTCCAAAAGAGGAATATATACTCTACTGGCGGGTTAGCTAGCTGTCTACGCAGCTACTGATGCATGATCTTTCTTCACCGGGGAGTGTATACGGATGTGACTCCCTCTCTCCAAACAACGTGGCAGCAGGGGTCGATCATGTACTCCGGATTCCAACCAGTTCAGCTAGTCAGTGCAAGGGACTTGTGCGATGCGCCTTTTTCTTTATTCTCCTTTCGTTGCTGGTAATCTCTGTTTCGAAAATCGCCGCGCTTTTCCTTTTCTATCATCTACTCTCAATGCGCCGCAACGGCCTGTCCGTTCGCCATCACCATCCCCTCGCCCGCATCCTCTCCCTCGTCGTCCGATTCGAAATCGTCGACGATAGGAAACGTCAACAGCGCGGCCACTCCACCCAGCCCGTCCAGTCGCTTCCCACTCTCGTGGTCTGCGCTGAGCACGCGCACCTCGCCGCCCTCGATCTCGCGCACCCGATCGACCAGCCCAACCCAGCGCTTGCGCTCGCCCACGTCCTGTGCCCGGAACAGACGGTTGGAGATGATGAGCACGCCGCCGCCGCGGCCCACGGCGCCCTGGTCGACCGCATATTCCACCTCGCGTGGTCCGTACGTGGCTTTGTTCGTGTCTTTGCGCAGATGCTCCAGGAAGTCGTCCATCAGCTTGGTTTCACGAGCGTACTTGGTATCCGAGAGCAGCGCCTTCACGCTGGGCGACTGCAGCACTTCCGACAGCGAGTGCAGATATCCCGACGCAGAATGCACCACCACGATGCTGGGCAGCAGACGCTTCAGCGCCGGCATGCTCGTCGACGCAACGGACTGGATGTGTTTCTGGAAGCCGGCCGCGACAAACCCAGGAGACGCCAGCAGGATTGGTTTCACAGGCTCGTTACTCGCGGTGGCCGTCGAGCTGGTGTTGAAGTCGAGCTGCCGTAATAACGTATCCAGCGTCACTTGATAGAATTTCGATAAACCCTGTTACACTCGTCAGTTCCGTAGAATCCGAGATGAGGCCGCAGCACCAACTTTGTCGTGATCGCTTCCCCCGTGTCGTTTCCGCGGAATAGACATCTCGACCTTCTGCTTCAGGATCGTCTGGAACTGGCCGATGAAGCAGATATGTGCCACTCCCTCCTGCATCACCACCGCCACGGCCTCTGCTCGTCGATTACCGCCTTCGTCCACCGCATCTCTCAGCATATCGATCGCCACGCTGTCCCATCCGACCCCTTCGCCCTCGGCGCCCACCTCTTTCACCAGCGTGAAGTTGCGGTTCAGCTCCAGATCCAGCGTGTGATGTTGCCCAACCCGCGTATGCTGTGTCTCGTTCATGATCTGGCCCGACACATGTAGTTGCGAGCTCTGCGGGTCAAAGTCGAGGTTCTTGACGCGGATCTCCAGGGTCAGATGAACGCGCGAGGATGCTGTCGAGCCAGAGTCGGATGTATGCGTCACGCGACGGATCGCGCTTGCTCGTAGGAGGTCATTGGGACGAATCAAGTTATATGCGTGCCACTGAAATCCGGAGTCAGATCTCTGTCGAACCTAGCTGGCAGCACACATACCATGTCCTCCGGCTCTTCGGGGTAGAGGGTAACGGAGCCGGAGCCGTCACGCTCAATATCGCTTTTTATCAGGCGCATGGTGTATATTCTGAGGAGAAACAGCGATGTATGGTGTTTATATTATTGAGATAAATGCTGATTTGAGCCAGGCACTAACCGCGCCGGACAAGACGCCCACCGCTGACGTTCCGAAAGTGAATACGATACTTCTGTATTCTTGCGGTGTGTAACTTCTCCCTATTATTGTGTATGATGATAATAAATAAGCATAGATCGCAACCCAGGACTGGCAACTTGGAGATAGAACAGTGACGTCCGAGGCGGGGATCATCACCTGAAGGCGGGACACTTTCTGACCACATCTGGACTAGCGTCTCCCTTATCGATAAGAATAGCCCTAAGCCCTAAGCCCGCGCCCTCTCCGGCCAGCATTGCGGAATTCCGCAACTAAACCCAAGATCCAGCTCGATAACGCCGAAGAACGCAGCCTCCAAGGTGCTGCTAATGGCGGGTCCTGTCATCTTCGTACATCTGAGATTCGAAGCTGGTCGAATCCCCTTTCATATCGCCTCGCGCTAGCAGTCTAGGCTATTGCTCATAGGCCAGGCTTGCTCTATGGATCGTCTGGATGTCACTATTCTACGTTTTTCGACTGCAGACGAGCAGTTGAATGTCCGGAGGTTGGTTATCTCCGGAAGTTGGTTACTGATCATCGTCATTTTACTCCGATGACAGTTGAAGAATTTGAACATCATGATTAGAAATTGATCCTCGTATGAGACTGTCCGTGTCGGTAGTTCTGCTGCAATCGGGTTAATGTTGTTGATGTATCAATGCCGACGTCACAAGAGCCGGTTGTTGCCATTGATGTGAAGCTCCACTCAACCCCTCTTTATCGCGTAGTTGGCCGATCAAGGAGCTCATCACTGCCTTAGCCAAAGATTATCAAGTCCAGTATAACATCGGACATAAGGCCGCTTACCAATACATTTTTAAGTCTTCTTTTTTCTGTATAAATCACCAGTGCCCGCCCCGTGCTATTTGCTCTTTCTCCTGCACGCTCATTCTAAGTACAGTTAGACATTGTAACTAGCTCTTTGCATACCGGAATCATGGCGCCCCTTTCGCTCGAATCGACCTACAAATTGAACTCGGGATACGAGATCCCGGTCGTCGGCTTTGGTGTGAGTAGTCTTCCTTGTTGAAGCCAATTGCGCTGGTACGGCGCGTAATGAACTCGATGCTAACGTGACGATGAACAGGTCTACCAGACGCCCCCAGAGATCACCGAGAAGGTGACTCGCAAGGCCATTGAGGTTGGATATCGCCATGTAGGTTCACATACGGCATTCGATGCTTTGGAAAAGTTCTCACAATCTGCCAGATCGATTCCGCCAAGTACTACCAGAACGAGGGAGAATGCGCCGACGCCATCAGAAACTCCGGTGTCGACCGCTCCAAGATCTTCTACACCACCAAGATCCCCGTCACTGCGGTGGGATACGAGAAGTCCAAGGCTGCCATTGAGGCGTCTCTGAAGGACTCCGGGTTCGACTACATTGACTTGTATGTTTCTTTCGCTGCTACCTACATCAGGCTCTGGGATTGCTGACACAGGTGTAGGATGCTGATCCACGCCCCTGGCGGCACGAAGGCAGACCGTGAGGGCTCCTGGAGAGCTCTGGTGGAGGCACAGAAGGCCGGAAAGATCCGCTCCATCGGTGTCTCCAACTACGGCGTGAAGCACCTGGATGAGCTCGAGGCGTACATCAACAGCGGAATCGGCGGTAAGATCGATGTCGGCCAGTACGAGATCCACCCCTGGTGCGCCAGAGAGAATGTGGTCGAGTGGCTCAAGAAGCGCAACGTTGTCGTCGAGGCCTACTCTCCTCTCGTCCAGGCTAAGCGCATGAACGAGCCCGTGCTGCAGAACCTGGCCAAGAAGCACAACAAGACGCCTGCCCAGATCCTCGTGCGGTGGAGCTTGCAGAAGGTATGTCGAAATTCTCCTAGCTTTGTAGTCGCAATTCTAACAAGCTACCTAATAGGGATACGTTCCTCTTCCCAAGTCCGTGACCGATGCACGCATAATCGAGAACGCTCAGGTGTTCGACTTCGAGCTGTCCAAGGAGGACGTGGACTCCCTCCACACAGGCGTGTACGCTCCCGTCTGCTGGGACCCTGTCGAGGATCCTAACTGGCAGTCTAAGTTGTAAGCAGCAGTAAGGCTTGGGATACTTCTCCTGCCAGGATCGCTGCAAGTTAATTGAATGGTGACATACGACGGGTCAATGTACACTCACCCGCGAAAGTTTGAAACTGGTGGCCGCCCGCGTTTTACCTGCCGATGGTTTCAAACTTTTGGCGTATAACTGTATATACCATCGGCTGTGTATGTAGATAGCCTAAACAGAACTCAATGACATGCATGATGAATGACACCCACACTGTCCAAAATAAATTATCCAAAATATCTCATTGCTGATCTGTAATTCAAAAAGCCGCGTCGATACAGTGCACGTACTCACGCTAGGCAGTACCCCTGAGCAGAGGCCATCTCCAGATCGATAACAACTGCATGTCAGGTTAAGGTTAATACTAGCTCAATAATTAATTTCCAATAAAGGGGCAAGCCACTGAGATCCAGATCCGAGCAACGTCCACCGTCTGCTCTGGCCATGCTGACACTCTGACATGCATAGCTTCTAGCCTGTCGATCATGATTGGGTTGTGCTCGGTAGAACGTATCCCCGTTGACGCAACAACAACCCGGAATGGCGGCCCTTGCAGGCACAACTTATTCTAGACAACAACAACTCCGGTCTCCAATGCCAGCCATCCTGTCCCTCGCAGTCGAGCAGGATGCCGGACAAGCCACGGCGCATTCTGGAGAAATCCAAAACCGTGCGCCGCCGGTACCAGCGCAGCAATAAGCGGTTCCAGTTTACGGCGTCGCAGATCGAGCGGATCGAGCGGGAAGAGGAACGAGAGCGGCAGGCGGCCAAACTCCGCGAGAAAGAGAAGAAGCTGCGTGAGAAGAAAAAGAGAAAAGTGGAGAGAGAGGCGAAAGCGAGGGAGGAGAGGAAGAGGTTAGGATTGCCGGACCCGAATGCGCCCAAGGTCTCGCCGAGCCAGCCGCTGCTGGTGAACTTCTTCGGGGCGAAGAAGCCGCCGCAGCCAGCCTTGGAGGGACGAAAGTCGGAGTCAGATACAGAATACAGCGATAGCGAGGAGAGCTCAGTTGGCGACAATGGTGGCTCTGGACAAGATCCGATCGGAGAAAGGCGAACCGATGAGAGAACGGATACGCATCAGAGTAACATCGGACGGGACAGTTACGAATATTCTGAATTGGAAGATGAAGGAGACTTCAGTGAAGCAGAGACAGTAGTGATGCATAATGACGAGAGTGTGAACGAAAACGATGTCGATGCTGCCTTGAGGCAGCCTTCGCGGGACCAGACCACGAGTCATCTCCAATCACTGGGTGATTCTTTCGAAGACGACACTTCAAGGTTGCTCCAAGAACTCTTACCTGACGAACTGGACGTCGATGACTATCTCGCGAGAGAAAGATCTGAAAATAACATACTACGGCACACTGCTGATACTTCAAACATGACTACGCACGAACCTGAATCCACTTTGATAGAACGTCCAGCGGGAAACGTTCTCACTAGGAACAACGCTGGCTGTGATCCTACCGCGACAAATCTTGAAACAACAACAATCGATAAGAGTCTCCAGCCAGCGACTGTTGATCCAGAAACTCCCGTTGAGATCTACCAAGATACAGAGGACATCCTCGCTGGTATATCAACTCAAGATCTAGAAGATGACGGTGATGAAGATGAGGGCGATTTCGATGACAAGGAAAATCTCCATCCCAATATCATTCGAGGACAGCGCCCTCAAATTAGAACAACACCCCGCCAGCCGAAGCCATACAGCAAGCTTCAGGCAGGTACCGGAAGAGAACCACTGTCACTCCTCAACCGTGATTCTTCTCCCGAATACGACGACGGACTCTGCAAGTCCCCGTCCCTCAAAGCTCGCCAGAAATGCACCCCCAATGATATGCATGAGATAGCGAGTACACCCAAGGGCTCATCTTCACGGTGTTTCAGCGCACCCGCTTCACACCCTGCCGTGCGAGCGAGCCTTTCGAGAATTAACTCGATCACTGACGACGAGTTCGGCGATCTTGACCTTTCACCAGAGGAACTCGAGGCTCTAGGGGCCCTGTAGTTCATCGATGATTCCTGCGACTCATATCAGTCATCATGGCTTATTTTGCATGGCCTCACATTTAGCTATTTTGCATTCCGCTATTTCTGCATTCCTGGAGTCGACTCCGGATTTTACGCCTCTATTCTAGCCCTTCTTTTAGACTACAGTGGGGTGGATGCCTCTTGGACTTTCAGGCACAATTTCGATACTACAGCATCTGTAGCGGCGCATACGTTTTTGGTTGGTTGGTTGGTTGATGATAAATGTTTCCATGAGATAGATACCCAGTTTCTTTTGACATGCACTGTATGTATTTTCATCTTACATGGCCTATAATGCGATTATACTTGAACAATAAATCCTCTTCATCTTGCTGTGGTGGTAGATAATCCTGCTAGTTAGGGAAATAAACAAGGAATAGTAAGTAAGATCCGAATTGTGTCTTAGCATATGACGATTGACTACCAGTATCGATCGACGAGAACATGCCAGGGCATTCAGGCAATGGTCTCGACAATTGATCTATGTATGGGTACAGTCTACAGCCTAGCCTTGTAACGGTACGGAAGGATAAAACGAGGGATATGAAGAAAGCAGGATATCTCTTTTGCTTTTGAGTCGGTTCGTTCCACAACGACAACTAAGGCGAATATCTCTTGTTTTGTGACATCACAAAACAAACACCATGTCGTGCCTGGTTGAGACGGGGTGTGCGCGGTGGGACGTAGGACGTAGGACGTGCTGCATATCCAAGGCTATAAAAGCTGCTGCAGGGAAAAACAGAAGTATGGCCTTAAGTTTTTTTGAGTTTCCTTTTTGTTATTCTGGTAATCGAAATGCTTTTTATACTCTTTCCCAGAATGTTTCATCCCATCTTGCTCCTCTGTCTCTCTCTCTCTCCCGTAGCCCGTGTGGTCGTTATAAGCCATGTCATGTGTAAGAATGAACCGATTGATGATCCAACATTTTTGAATCCATTCCCCGTCTGACAATACATGCCCGCTGCGACCGGAAACCCATCGTCTGTCTCGTTTTGCAGGAAAAAGGAAAAAGAGAAAACAACATTTCAAAGGACTTCGGAGTTGAAATTAAAGACTAATTTACTCGTCGTCCTCCTCCTCCTCCTCGTCAACGGTGGTCTTGGCAATGCGGTCCAGATCCCGCTGACCGGCCTGGGAGATGCGACGGCCACCCTTCTCCTCATCCTGCTCGAGGACACCGATCTTCTCGAGAGCCTGGAGGACCTTGCGGTCGACACCACCGGAGGCGTCAACGTGGTGGGCGGGGCGAGAGCCACGGTTTTTCGTGGAGCCGTGGACCTTTCGGAGACGACCGACACCAACGGTCTTGCGGAGGTAGATGTGACGGGCGACAGCGGCAGCGCGGACGTAGAACCTGAACAGAGAAAACAGCGATTAGAAACCAAGCCTTCTTCGCACGGTTACAAGGATATATCGTACCAGTCAGCGTTCTGGGGAGGAAGCTCGTTGGAAGCGGAGGTCTTGACAGTGTCAACCCATCCTAATCAAGAAAAATTAGCAAAATATTCAATGAAGGCGACATTTCTGATATCGCTGAGAATAAAGCAGCACAGTGGTCACGAACCAGGAATGGGAAGCTTTCCCTGACGCTTCAAGAAGGCCGAGTAGGCCTCAATGAACTTCTGCGCCTGTAGTCGAAAAAATCCCGTCAGCACATGTTCCATCCATACAGGATCCAAATTTGCTGCCATATGCTCCTTCTTCCCTGAACCCGCCCGTGTGCATTTGTTATCGCCTGTCATTTCGTCGCAAATCCTTTGCGGTCCCTTGGCGCGTCTTCAATCCCGATTATGTCCAGCACAATCTTCTGTAGTCGACATCGAAACCATTTCCAAATCCATTCTCCAAATCGAACATCATTTCTTCTGGTTATTCCTCCTCTTTCGCACAGCGTGTAGCCCGGGTCCAGGGAAAAAGCGAGTCGGGCCTGTGTTGTCTCCTGTGTTCAAACAGACGATCTCAAGATGCAACTTACGTCCACATCGCGAACGGTGACACCACCCATGATTGCGACTTGTGACCTCGAAACGGGAATCGAAGGTGTACGGGCTTGGAGAGGAAGTCGAGGAAGACGGATGTTGTCGTCGTTGGGTGTCGGGTCAGGTCAAACCTCGAAATTTCGCACGCACACAGAACAGGAAGACGCTTGGGGCTCGGGTAGAGCGTCGTTGGCTCCGTTTCTGTGCGGGCGCCTTCGCTTAGCCTGTCGCGGTTTAGCCGTACCCTAACTGTTAGTGCCTCAGGCAGCGACTCGGGATCTAATCTATTTGACTTTCACAGAACTTGATGGCTACTTAGTACTACTGTTTTACCATGCTATACTAACTACTGTGGTTATCTCATTCTCTCAGCTGAATAACTGTCAAGTTAACATCATCGTTATCATGCTAGCAGCACTAGTCTCGTTCACTTTAATAATACAGGTGGTATCGACAATCATCACTCATAACAAACTACCAAAACCCAAACCCAAAACGCCTCTATCACCTTCTAACCCATCCCAAATATCCAAACAATTCAACTACATCTGTCTAGAGAGTAGGAGCTCTCTTGAGCCCAACGCAGTACCGGACAAATAACGTATCAATGAAATGTTCGTGTCGGATCCCCGGAGGTCGCTTTCGTTCAAACTCATCGATCGCGTCCTGCACGCCGTAGCCTTTCCGTTCGATGAGGTAGCTGACGATCAAAAAGCCGGTCCGGTTGAATCCGTAATGGCAGTGGACTCCAATCAGCGGGCGTGGGCGACCGTCCTTTCCTTCTTCCATTTGATCCGTAATCTCGCTCTCCAAGCGGTCAACCAATGCGATAAAATCTCTGGTCTCGTCTACTGTAGGCGGAATCTTCGACACAGTCGGGTGTTTGTGATAATGAATACCACCTTTTTCCAACTGCTCTGGGTTGTATACGGGATTCTCGTGGCTAATATCAATCACAGCGTAGACTTCATCGCGGTGCGCCTGGGAGAAAAGGACCGGGTTATGCTCCTCGTCTACCTCCCGGAGCATCTTCAGTGCCATGAACGTCTCCCCGATTGGCTCTGAGAAGGGAGGAACCTTCTTCCATTTGGCAAGGTTCTTGACATCCCATTTGCCAGACGTATTGAGGTGCTGCAACTGCCATCCAAGGTTGAGCCTCTTATCCACGTGTTTGACGAGGAACTCCTGGATGATGCCCGCAAGAGTACGGTAGGTGGCTCTATCGTAGAGCAGAGCATGGGAAGCTGGTGCTGGAAGAATGGTAGTCTTCACAACTCGCTTCACTTGCGTAGACTGGACCAGCGCATCTTTCTCTGGGAGGACGGCCTCACCGTCTGCTACGTCAAGTCCGAACTTCTCGTCATGAGCCCGTGCATCGTAGGGTGCGGTTTCCTGATCGTGTACTCTGGATGCGTCAGGAAGGATGGCGCTCTGAGTACCGTTCATTCTAGAATCGACCTCGTTGCTTCCAAAGTAGGCAAGTAGTTTGGCAATCTCTGTGGCCTTTGTGATAGCATCAGCTTCACCCGCCACCAGGAGAACAGGAGCCTGGACTCCGGACCATATCTCCCTGCCGGGAAGTCCTCCAGCAGGCTTGCCACCATGGTAGTTGGGAAGGCTGCCCCATGCCATGCGTCTCCAGACTGGAGTTCTGCTTTGCTTGTTGAATCGAACCTGAAGCTGTCTCGTATCCAGGTCGGCATCTTTTCCGACGAATCTCGATACACTGTGGCTGTTCGCGCCACCACGTCGATCCCACCATCTCCAGAGCTCAAAAATGGGTTCCGGTATCCAAAGCAGTCTGCGGAAGAGCTTGACTTCGTGAGCAGAGGGCGGGGATGCACGAGGGCAGACCGCTATCAGGCCTGCGATATTCTTTTGCAGCTCAGACTGCACTGAGGACGTGGAAGAGGCTATCAGGGCAGACAAGGAGCAACCCAAGCTATGGCCTATGAGGACAACCTGCTGTCCGGCTTCCTTATCGCGGTACTGTTCGATAGCGGTGACCAGCAGTTCGACCAGAGCTTCTAAGGAGTAGGCATCCCAAGACGTCGGCGCAAAAGAGGACAGTCCACACCCTGGAAGGTCTATTCCGAAGCAAGGGCCGATATTAGACAAGCTTGTAAGCAGCGGATGGAACTGAGCCAGAGATCCACCCAAACCATGCACAAATACAAGTAGAGGAATCGGAGCTGGCTTCGATGGGAACTTCTCCATATGGGGGTGAGGGCTGAAGAAGGTTCTGATATAAGGATAAGTGGCCACCGATGTGGTGTACGACACGTATGAGGAATGCTTCTTCAGGAGTCCAGGATCCGTGTTGACCGCTATGTACGGAGTCAGTATGGACAGTAATTATCGAGGGTCACTGAAGAGCTCCGACTCACCACTCTGCGTTAGGCCTTTGTATCGTGGGATGAACGCTTTCGCCTTGGCAATGGCTTTTCTCCTTGCCGATGAAGCAGTGCTGTCGATATCTTCATCCTCGGACGACGACGCGGCACCGCTGACTTCAGACGTTTTCCTGTACTTTGGACGTTCTCCTTCCAGGCTCTGTACCCTCTTACGGGACCGGAGAGCCGATAGCAGCCCACATCCAACCATTGTAGCTAAGACGGTAGTTACGAACAGCAAGTTTCCCCAGTTCACGCCGGCATCTTCGCTGGTAAGGTACTTCTGGAACAGTGTAGTGTGACTCAACGATTCCCGGAAGCGCAAGGTCGTCCGAGAAAGAGAGGAAGCAAGGCCAGTCAGTGACAATTGGAATTCCGGGCCAGACGCCGGGAAAGATGGGTTTGAGCTGTCCATCGGCACGTCCGGGCGGAGCGACGCTGAATTTATGACAATCCCCAGGCCTCACTGCCTTGGCCCCAGGAGCCTCACTGTTTCTCACTCAGGGACGTGGTGTCTCCGGGGAAGAACTATTGGGCTCCGTAGATCTGGAAATGTTCCAGATCCGTCTCCCGCGCGCTGATCACCGCCTGCGTTTCTGGAACCGATCCTGAGGACCCCAGCACGGGGCGGTATGGCGCTTCGTAGAGGAGGAATCGATTCTGATACACCGGTTGCGCGGATAGAATGGAGACGTCGCTTGTTGCGTAACTCGAGATCCGGCTCTCGAGCTTCCGGAAAGGAGACCGGCAGTGACTGGATGAAGCTGGACAGCGTAGGAGAGGCCAATCAGCGGAGCGATTCCCACCCAGTGCGTCTATCAATGGCTCCCAGGTCGATGATCGCCGTGTAAGACTTGTTGTCAAGCAGCGCGCGGCTACAGGACGTTGAGACCCGCTGCGAACTGGGATGGCAAGGCCAACACTAAAACCACGATCTAGTTGATGATGCGAACCTGCTGGAAATCGCTGGCATGAAGCACTGCTGGCTACCTGCAATTGGGCAAAGTGTCAGTCTAGATAAGCTAGCAGGCTACGACAGACAGGGCCTGTGAGCAATGACAATGCGGGCAGCAACCGACAGAATCCGAGTTGCATCCTGGAGGATGGCGGGGGGAAAGCGATGGCGGTCATGATGGCTCCAGTGCACATTTCCGGAAGTGAGCTCCTTACCTGGAGGTATCCTGCTGTCCCTTCCAACCTCTGAGATGCTCCAGACCAGGGACGTGCGAGGTGTTGCGATCAAGAAACAAAAGCCCGAGAAATTCGATGAATCAGAGCGGGCCGGCGGCGCACATGGCGTCAGGCTGCGCTGCCAAGCAGATCGCCCGCCAAAAAACTTCTAGAGCGTTTCCCGGTGGTTCTTCGGCATCGACCATAACAACTAACTAGATCAATGGGACTATGGAGTGCAGTAGGCTTAGATTTTGTAAATCTTGTTCTATCGTTCTGTCATAGACATCTGTTTTCGTCTTCTACTTTTTACTTCCAGGTGAGCGGTCTGATATTCGCATTTCCATAACAAAACGCAGGTATGCGAATCAAAATGCTGGTAACCAGGATGCTTGCATGTCTGAAACCGAAGAATCAATATGATCCAGTGCCTCTCCCACGAGGTCTATGCTGATGTCAACAGTCGCAGCCTCACCGCATATCATCAGGGGCGGCCATAAGTGGATCGATCTCATCTAGAATAGATCTGTCATGGCACCATGAGAAGCATCCCCTACAAGTCTTGCATATTTGGCCAACACGCCACGGGTGACGTGTGGCTTCGGAGGCTGCCAATTCCTCAGTCTCTCCTGGATTTCCTCGTCAGAAACATCCATGCTGAGCTCATTCGTTTCGGCATTGATGGTGACGATATCTCCGTCTTTGACAACAGCAATCGGACCTCCCACAAATGCTTCCGGTGATACATGGCCAACAATGAAGCCGTGGCTGGCGCCAGAGTATCGTCCGTCTGTAATCAGGGCGATGTTGTTCAATCCTGCGCCCATTATTGCTGCGCTGGCACGCAGTTGCTCCGGCATTCCCGGGCCGCCCTTGGGTCCTTCATATCGAACAATAAGCACCAGATTCTCGCCCCTGGGGATCTCACCCTTCGCCAAGGCAGTGTTGAGCTCATGCTCTTTGTTGAATACTCTGGCTTTGCCGGTGAACTTGGTACCCTCTTTGCCCGTAATCTTAGCGACTGCTCCACCCGGCGCCAGGTTTCCTCGAAGAACTTGCAAATGACCAGTCGACTTAATTGGGTTGTCTAGAGGCCGAATAATAGTTTGGTCCTGTGATAGAGATGGGAATGACTCCACGTTCTGGGCCAGTGTCTTGCCAGTCACTGTCGGGATATCTCCGTCGAGCAATCCCGCCGCGATCAGTAGCTTCTGCACGGATGGGATACCGCCCACCTCGTAGAGATCCGCCATGTAGTATTTGCCGCTAGGGGAGAGATTCGCTATGAACGGGATCTTGTTGCTGACACGCTGGACATCGTCCAGGGTCAAGTCGATGCCAGCAGTCCTAGCCATAGCCAGGAAATGCAAAACGCCGTTGGTACTTCCACCAAGTGCCATGGTCATTACCAGCGCATTTTCAAACGAACGCTTGGTCAACAGGTCCCGAGGCCTGATGTTCTTCTCCAGACAGACTTTGATTGCATCTGCGGCCTTCACACACTCGCGCATTTTGGTGGGATTCTCAGCCGGTGTAGAAGACGAGCCAGGCAGAGACAACCCCATAGACTCAATGGCTGTCGCCATCGTGTTCGCAGTGAACATACCTCCGCAAGCTCCGGCTCCAGGGCACGCATGTCTCTCGAGGTCGTCCATAATCTCGTCCTTGTTCTTGGAAGTATCGCCTCCATCGTCCGGCTGCCGTAATGTGTCATACGCATATGCTCCTGCGGCTTCGAAACAGGTTGAGATGTTGACAGGCTTCCGTAGCAGATCGGAATACCCAACAGCGATGGTTCCACCGTAAATCATGATCGAGGGACGGTTGTGTCTCGCCATACCCATCACAACACCGGGCATGTTCTTATCACAACCCGGAATAGCAATGCAAGCATCATGGTACTGGGCGCAGGTCACAGTCTCGACACTGTCAGCAATGATCTCTCGTGTCTGGAGAGAAAAACGCATGCCTACGGATGTCAGCATCACAAGGAACTGTTCCAGGCTACTGCTACATGCCTCTCCTTACCTTCGCTGCCCATGGAGATAGCATCAGAGACACCAATCGTATTATACTGCCACCCGATCATCCCTCTCTCCGAAACTGCCTTCTTCACAGTCTTTCCAAGATCTAGCAAGTGCATGTTACAGGGGTTACCCTCCCACCACACCGAGGCGATTCCGACGTGTGGACTCTTCTTCATGGCATCTTGATCCGGCACTCCGGCCGCATATAGCATTGCCTACAAACACCCCATGTCGTCAGCATCTAATGTACGGCTTTGCAATAACGTGCGGTTCGATTTCCGGACTCAGTTACCTTTGCTCCGGGGAATTCATGACCCTTAGTGATATTGGCGGAATACCTATTCAACGCCGGCGTGCCATCCTCATATTTCGCATCTGCAGGAAGGCTTGGGAAGTCAATGTATCGCGCCTCCTGGAAAGCGTTTTCCGTCGACTGGGACGCCATTTCGACCTATTCCTTCGGGTCAATCGCAAGGGTCCAGGGGCGCTCAATTACAGCCCAAAAAGTGGCTAGAAAGACAGATCAAATATAGACAATCGTATATGAGTACAAGCAGGGAAATTTGTGAAGCAAAACAGGTAGAATTGGTTAACAGACATTGCGGCCATCGGTTGAACGCCGACAGCCAGCACCCCTCGCGATGCCGGAGAGCACCCCGCTATCAGGGTAACTAGTATTCTAACTGGCTTCTTCTCCACGAGTAAAAACGATTATGATCGGAGGGACCCCCAAACCCCACTGCCCGCAAGGTCGTTTTTTTGGCGTTTCCTCGGCGGAATCGGGCTGTCGCCGTTGCGGGGACTGTTGCTAATGGCATTTAGCTCGAGAAAGGAGTAAGCGAGTCTGACGACTCTGTCATTGGTGGAGTGGATGAGTTTGTCAGAGTCCATCATACATAGTTAGTTAACTAACATCACTCACTGCGCGAGACTTATACAAATATGTATAGTATACGGTTTATGCCAATTGCATCGTTATATGCAGAAGAAATACACTGGGTCCTAAATTGGCTACTATGTTTGTCATCGTGGTAGTTGTGGTAGTTGGTAGGAAAACATTTGTAGTATGCGAGCGGGTCACGGATAGGTTAGATGAATATAAATATCAGAAACCATCTGAACTTTTTTCAGAATTGCCACTCGTTCCAATTATGCATAAGTCGGTAAATTATGGCAGTAGCTCCAATAAGACCCATTGCCTTAGCATCAAAATACGAATATCATTGTTCTCTATCTGAAACGCCCCTTGAAAAGAACATAGGCCAGACCAAGGGTATAATAACAGCTTCGTCCTGATCGACGCCATCGCATTATTGTGAATACGATTCAAAATAAAAACCACACAAGAAAAAAACATACCGGTCATTCAAGAAGCGAAAGACGTTGGAATAAAACAGCTAAAGGCTGAACTCGCATGATGAAACTACAGTACATTGTGATTAAGAAGGGAGCTCCCGATATACTTAAGCTTTCGCCCCGCATTCCGCATCATACGAGCTGAGGACGCTCCGGATCTGCTGGCGATCTATCATGTCTATCTACCACCGGAGCTCTCCAGGCAGAACTTTTATTCTATTTCATCTCCATACATCTAACCCAGATATATATACAACACTCACAACATAGCTATTAACATCAGACCATCTAACCTGAGTAACACAAGAACCATGTCCGACACACCTAGCTACAAGGTCGCTCAAGCTGTCGGCATCCTCGGCTCTGCCTTCGCTTCAGGTATGTAGTTACATGCTGCACATCCTTAACATGAATGACAACACCGATCAAGACTGACTTAAAACCCTCTCAGGCGGAATCCTCAGCATCTCCTCTCTAACCGTTCCAGCACTCACCCTCCCCGGGCGCTCCGCGATCCTCAAGGCACCGGCCAAAACAGACACTCCCGGCTCTGCCCTCTCGCATATAACGCATCAATGGCTCGATGTCTACAACAAGGGAAAGATAATGTTTCCTTCGCTGGCGCTCACATCGGCGCTAGCATATTCCTATCTAGCTTACACGCTCCGTCATACCGCTAGCGCTGGGAAGGTGGCGAGACTGTACCTGATTGCGGCCGCGACGACGATGACTATTGTGCCGTTTACGATCGGTGTGATGTTGCCTGTGAATAAGCGATTGGAAGCGCATGCGACGAGGGATGATGCGACGGAGAAGGAGGGAAAGGAGGGCATGGCGACGAGCGCGGAAGAGGAGGCGAAGAGGACAAGAGAGGATAGAGAGGTGCCCGCCTTGTTGGAGACGTGGACTTATATGAACGCAGGCAGGTCGCTGTTTCCGCTGGCTGGGGCAGTGGTGGGAATCACTGCTGCACTCTTCTACTGAGGTTGTGGCTGTTGGTTCCTGCGATGGAAGGGATGGAAGGCGCTTTTATAAGGATGAAATGGAAGGTCGGTTTCTGATGAAGTGGCTGTTATATGTGGTTGAAATTGGGCTATTGTATACTTCGAGATATTGTATTAAAAGAATGCATTCAGCTCCCCTCTCTACATAGTATGCGCGTTCCCGAATATCCTCTTTCAACCGTTAAAAATGAAACAACCACTTTTCACCCGACCACCTGATAAAAATGCACGACTAGAATGTATATACAATGAGGGTGGTATAGTAGTAATGATATGAATTTAGAGGGGTATCTAATGACTCCGGATAAGGAGCCTGGTATGCGTACCACCCGGGTAATCAACCCTCAAGAACTGCCCTATTTAGAGCAGACTCTGGGATGTCGGCTGAAACGAGGCTTCAGCCGTGAAGACTTCTTTAGCATCAGGCCTAACGACAACTGCCGAGTTCCTGCTAACAGCCTCTTCAAAGTCATCATAATGTTCACTTATTGTGACTCTTCATGCTCCGCGTCCTCCGCGTCCTCCGCATCACTAGCCTCTTTCTCGACTGTCGACCATTGAACAGAATCTTGCAGTTCTCCGTTTGCGTCCAAGGCCTCGAACGCAGTTGTTCCGGCTGGTGAGCTAGATGCTTTGTCGGACGTTTCCTCCTCTTCTGGACCTGGAGCCAGCGCGAATCCGACGTTTTTGCCATTTCCTGCTGGGCGACGATCTTCCTCCAGGACATCACCATTCCAAGGCTTGCATTGCTTCACGATCTCGCCGCAGCGCAAGCACACCCACCCTTCGCCTCCTTCGGCTTCCAGTTTCTGCGCAATGCAGACGAAACAGTATATGCATCCACATGGTATCGTTTCGTAGGGATTTGTGATGTCGGTCTGGGCAGAACCAATGATGCCTCCTGATGCTGCGGACATTCCAATAACATCACTCTCCGACGTCGACGTGGGATTTTGGTCTTGATAGCAAATAGCGCACGTCCGCTCGGGAAGGAAAGCGAGCTCACCCCGCTTCTCTGAGATCTCATCCTCGTCGCCACTCGCCCGCAGAGTAGAGACGGTTCTGTGCCAAGCTCTTGATAGCCACCGGCGCCAGCGGCTGATTCCGACCAGAGGCAGCAGGAACAAAAGAAACTCGGTAAACGCGTGCCATACGAGCTGGCGATTGAGATATTCGAATGATACCTCCCGACTAACCTGAGTGGATGGGGGCGTGAGACGAATGCGAAGTATCCGATCGACGAGCGTTCTATATCGCCCGTTCACCAGGAAGACAAGGAAGGAAGCAAATGCTGCGATAGAGTGTGATGTCGAAACTATATCCGTAATCTTCGATAATAATCGTACTTCCGATGAAGGCTAGTCTTATTAGAACCCGTCCCACCAGCAGAAAGAATATGCCTGACACTCACCTCTTCATAACCACCTTGCTGGTCGATCAGCCAGCTTTCCCATCTGTCCCAGGCGTATCGACCGCCAACTGTGAAAAGACCATAAAAGACTTTCTGCAATGTTGTGGGAGGCGAGAACACCGGCCCTTGACTCCGACTATCGGTATATTTCAAGTTCTGTAATGCCGCACCGTATGACGCATTATGGTCCCATATAGAGAGTTTGAAAAGAATAGCGCGCAGTGCAAGCTGGATCTCACTCGACCAGTCTTCTCGAAGATGGGGCTAACACAGTAATGGTTAATCATTGTCTGTAGTTCATTGCAGACGACTGCATCCTTACCCCGAAGTATTTGAGTGCCTCTCCGACTTGCTCTTTTAGCAGTCCCAGCAACTCTTCGTCCAGAAGTTCCGCATCCACCTGGCCAACCCGAAAAGCAGGCCTTGTTCCTTCGCGTCCCTTGACCGTATCCCACAGAGTGAGTCCGGCGCCTGATAGTCTGTTCAAAGGGGTTGGAAGTCGCTCGACAGCAGCTCTGTTGACGCGCGACGCTCGCTGCTGCTCCGCGATGCGGGCGCGAGTCTCGGCTTCACGCTGGCGGCGGCGCTCCAAAACCCGCTCTTGAGCAGCAGCGAAATTTGCAGAGCTCATCTTACGACCATAATCATTCAAGTCGAGAGGAGTGTTCAGTAAAGATACGTAATGGACACCAGCGGCTCGAAACCCCAGATTGCCATCCGCTCGTCTCCCGCAACCGAGGTTCATATGGAACACGTGACCAGAGTCATGGGAGTATATGTACCGAGTGCAGCCATGTCAGTCTGTCGCCGTAATACGTCTGAGAGAGCGTGAAGATGAAGTGGGGGGCTCTTATTACGGATCAGCTACTATGGCTATGACAAGGCAACGTCGCGGTCAAATCTCGTCCCGACACTGATGAAAAGATCCTCATCGGGACAGCCGTAGAGATAGTGGCATATTTACTCCGTAGATCGAGACCAAGAAA
Source organism: Paecilomyces sp. PK2413 (assembly GCA_023624055.1). Classification (NCBI taxonomy): domain Eukaryota; kingdom Fungi; phylum Ascomycota; class Eurotiomycetes; order Eurotiales; family Thermoascaceae; genus Paecilomyces; species Paecilomyces sp. PK2413. Next base: position 644,884 of record JAMADQ010000011.1, on the reverse strand, counting down.
CAAACCACTGATATTGAGACACAGAAGTTGGCTCATCTTGAGTTCAATCCTTCCGTGAAATAGGCCCTAGAGTCTGGATTGAGATGTGCAATTCTGATGGCCCGTTCAGCTTTACTGTGGGAGAAAGATGTCCTTTAATTTACAACTCGATCTCCATAACGATGCGTGGGTTTAGACATATAGGAGGTTCACGGAAATCGAATACCGTATGCATAACAATATCTACCAGATGTTATCCATATCACAACAGATCCTAACTTGTCGAGAGATAGAGCATCTAGTATCTGCCAGGGTCCATAAGATAACAGATAACGGACTTTGCAAACGATATGCTGAGTACGAATTACACTGTTCAGCTTTATACCCCTGCCATTGTACTACTTCCTATCACATCACGAGTTGTCAAAGGAATGGGAAGTTCGCTCTCCGAATAGTTGGGGGCCCTGACTAAGCGGGGTACAAATCTGCAGTGTAGTTCTCGTACATATTAGCCAGATACTCCGTTAGATATAGACAATAAAGAGGAAATGAGTGTGATGGAATTCATGGATATAGGCTGGATTGAAGAGAGATACTATAAGATACAAAAAGACGTTTGACGTTATGGGTAGTTTTTTCGTGGCTTCGGTGTCAACATGCAAAGATTCCCAATTAAATGCGTCTCAGAATGCTTAGTAAAGGGGAAACCCAAGGTAACTAGATGATTTTAGGTGCCAGTAGTCTGTGTCTATGGAGATACATTTGAATAAAAGAGGCAGGAAAGAGAGGAGCATGGGAGTGATCTCACCGCAATATTCGAGTGTCCACAAGCGACCCAATTCATCTTGAGAAGTTCTTTATCTTAAAGAAATGCCACAGCACCTGAGCCCGCATACTTAGCAAACTATATTCACACTTTTCTGCATGCTCTCTAGGACCGGAGAAATCCAGTTGATTACCTTCAAGATTGGCATGGATTCTTTGGACTAGATTGTCACTACCCTGGAAGTTAAATGAGACATAGGGCAGGAGTTGTTTGTACATTATCGCCTTACAATGGCCTGTAGACAGGGACCAAGACCATATAGATTGTAGATCATAAAGGTAAGTCCAAGGAAGTATTACAGAGTAAACAGAACGGCCTTGCTGCCTGAGGCGTGAACTGGATTCGGCCCGAGGCTGGCTTGGGTGTGCCGAGTATCGACAAGGCTAGAACTGGCGAGGAGGACTTCTTCCTTTCCATACGAAGTCACGAACTTACGATGCACGCATGCAGATCATGAATATCTTCAGATCTGTTGAGAGCATTACCCCGCGCTTAGACCTCGAAATCTCCGTCCCAAGTCCACGAGCAGCAGGGATCTTTCTACCCAGAGACCGATGCTCTGGTACCCGAGGATAATTCTGTCTTGGCTACTGGAGATCTTGCTCTGATTGAGCCCATTCGGCCGACAAAGTGGAATTATTCGTTATTATGCTTCGGGGCTAACTAAGCTGCAGGATTGGGATCTTTACGACTGATATCCAAACTTAATTGCGCTGACATGACGGGATCTTCCCTCGAGTCCGGGGTAGCTCCCGGAGATGCTCCGTGCCTGGGTATTCTCTGTTCTTACCTCAGGTGATAGTGAAAATGTATAGATGCCTCCTATATATTCCACTGTCCTCCTGTTAGCTCTGTCCTGACCTCCTCATCAGTGCTGGTCGTGAATTACCCACTGGTTCTCGAATAGGTAGATCTACCTCGTTTGGCATAGTGATGCACTAAGAGCTAAGCTCAAGTTACTCAACTGCCGAGAGCGTCCCGATATCCACAAAGCTTGACATGATATCCAACCAAAGGACTCTGTCGCAGGACGATCACAACCTTAGACTCTCCGCCATCCAACCAGTTTTTCTGGGGTAAAGCGCGGGGAAACTTCCTTTGATCCCGTTCAATCATATTCGTCCTCTTTCCAGTCTGCTCCATGAGTCGTGAAACATACGAACATGAGTCGCAATAGGGTTCTCATTCCTGGTTAACATTCTCCGCAGTTGCGGGGACGGAGGGTCCAACCTTATGTTCCTCTTGCAAGACCTCATTTTACCCCATGTTGACCAAGAACACGGCGTTACACCGTCCCCAGTTCGCTGTTCGGACCAATCTGTGAGCTGGACCGGCGCCAGGAGAGTGCTAGACCATAGCGCCACTCCCCTGCAGATTAATTTTCAGCATGCTGTGTCCACGGTTGCCAGATTGAATGATATGCACTTCCATATCGTCATTTTTGGAGAGCCGGGGTCTATTCTCCACCGTCGGCTCCTAGAGCTGCAGAGCTGCAGTAATTCTGCAGCATGTTGTTGGAATGCTGATCCCCCTCCTCCCCGACTGCGAGATTGTCTGGCCTCCCTGAATGACGGTCTCTCCCCGACGTAGTCGCAAGCATGGGTACATTAATCGAGCACCCCTCCAGGCCTGGACGACGTTCAGGGACTGCTGAATCGTTGGACTCTCCTCGCACAATAGGGTTCGCGGCAATACCGTGCTCATTTCTCCGTTATAGTTCCTCCGTCCAGTGCCAATTGCCAGCGAGGCCTTGAACAAGATCAATTCCTCGACTGCACGTTGAAGTCGCATTTCGCAATTACGACGCACTGCCAGCAAGACCACCATCATGGCTGCCCCTGAGACTCAACAGGCTCAACCCAATCTGGACAAGAGCGAGACCAATGCTACCAGTTCTAGCGGTCTTAATGGCGACCCGAATTTCTACGCCAACTATGGCCCGCTAGCACATGTAGCCACGGCCAGTTCTCGTCTCCCTCCCTTTGGAGGTGAGTTCCAACCTGGACTGTATAGGCCAGTTAAGGAGCGCAAGATCGCCAACCCAGCACCTTTGGGGTTGGGTGGTTTCGCGCTCACGACCTTCGTCTTGGGCTGTATCAACATGGGCGCGCGAGATATCACGGAGCCAAACATGGTCGTTGGCCTCGCGTATGCCTATGGTGGATTAGTACAGCTTTGCGCCGGAATGTGGTAAGTATTGGATCGATTATGCATCCAATTTTCCAGCATGGGTTTTCTGACTGGATTATCTCAACAGGGAAATGGCCGCAGGCAACACTTTTGGTGCGACCGCATTGTCCTCCTACGGTGGCTTCTGGATCTCAGTAGGCATCGTCTTTACTCCCGGTGGATTCAGCATCATGTCCTCTCTCGAGCAAGCCGACAAGGGCTCCGTCGGGATGTTCTATGACTCGTTCTCGTTATTCTTATTCGTAAGTCGTGTCCGAATACCCCATCTTTTTCTGCGCGACAAATCGAAAATATCATCTAACTAACCGATTCTCCAGGGCTGGTTCATTTTCACCTTCATGTTGCTCATCTGCACCGTCAAATCGACCGTGGCATTCTTCCTGCTCTTCTTCACCGTCGACATTGCCTTCCTCCTCCTCGGAATCGGCTACATGTACCGCGACGCAGAAGAGAACCCCAACACGAAGGTGATCAAAGCTGGAGGACTTTTCGCGCTCCTCGCCGCGTTCCTCGCTTGGTGGTGCGCCTTGGCCGGTATCGCAGACGATAGCAACAGTTTCTTCGTCGTTCCTGCTCTCTACTTCCCATGGTCGGAGAAAGGAACAAAGAAAGACCAGTAGATGGTCCGTCTGCGATCGTGACTGGGCCTTTTTTTACCCTATCTTCTATCTATCTATCTATCCATTCATCTTCCACTGCTATACGAGGAGCTGCGCTCTGATGAGCGGAAGCATGTATGTAAATAGAATGCGGAGTCCACACGAACTCCACTCCCGGGAGGATTACTATATTGCATGTATTCTCTCAAATAATAATGTCAATTGAGGATATACAGGCTTTTATTCTCAATGTTCTATTTCCCTCACACCCCCGAGATTGCTAGTAAATCACGTAAGATGTATAATGTAGCTGTTGTACTGTAAATACATGATGACGATGATCCTAGTCCACTCCCAACGAGAAGGGAAAGAACCAGGAAAATGCAGTAGTATATTTAACTCTAGAATGTAAGACGTATATAGTTATGTACGCGACACGACCACGCTTTAATAGCTCGACACATGCTCCAGTGAGGAAATAGCAGAATGCAGATGTACCTATACGCTCATGTAGGTTGCTGAGTAACGAAAGGTAAGAAAAAGACCTCAAATATACGCCTGTCATTCACTCCATCCATAAAGAAGACCGTTTGAATCCGAATGAAATAGAAAACCACATTGGAGGCTACCATGCGAAAGCAACAGAGTAAGGCAAAAAAAAAAAAGAAAGGTAAAGAGCCATGCAGTATACGGATGTAACCGAGAATGGCTCGCTTCATAATGATTGGCAGAAAACGAAAAGAAAACAGACATAGGGGCATAATCGTAATGATCGATGCGGACAACATAAGATGCATTAACGACTGGTTAGTCATCTTCTCCTTCCTCTCTTCTTCGTGATAACTTCAAACTTGCGCGTTTTCGACGACGTTGCGCATCCGGCCGTGGAGGTTGAGGTGGAGGAGGCGCATGGACTTCTGAAGGGCCAGGGAGCTCTCCCAGCTCAATTTGCATCTGCGCTTCGCATTCTTGTTCTGTATATACTCGTTTCGCGCCTAGTTCTTGTAGCTGTTCCATAGAGTCAGAAGATTGCGGGTCATGTCCTCGTGATGGGAATCTACCTTATGGGCAATAATCGTGTACTTCTCATCGCGCCAATACTCATACGCTCTCTTAAGGAGTCGGATCTGGACGAAACCCAAGGTCAGCTATCCAGCAAGGAACGAGAGTTGCGGCGACACACGTACTCACATCATCCTCATCCCACATCGCCGCTCGACCTTTGCGCCGTCTCTGCAAGCGCATCTGGAGACGGGCCTCGGAGGTGTCTTTATGGAATCGCTCCCTAAACCGCTCTGCAACCACTCTCCAAGCGACATTCTCTCCTCGCAGCTGCTCAACAAAGTCATCCTCTTCTTCCGCGTTAGGGTCTCGTCGACCTCGTGTAATGGGTCGTGGCCGACGGAGCTTTTGTGGGTGTGATTCTGATACGTGGCCATGAAGACGCTCTTGCTCCATCCGCCGAAGTCCTTCTGGATGCGGAAGAATCGAGACAGGCGTGCGGCTTCGCGGCCCTGCGGTCTTGACGTCGCTCCTTGTTCGCTGGTCTCGCGGCGATGTAATTGCATGCGTAGTTGTAGTAGGGTTATAGTCAATAATGTGCCCTCCGTGAGTGAAGCCATAACTGGCAGGTGCTTGCACAGGAAAATCTCCAGGGAAAGGAGCGGTGATCCCTAACCCGTGATATTGCGTAGAAGGATCCGTGATGGATTGATAAGAATATTCTTGTGATTGTCGATTGAGCACCGGACTGGGGCCAGTATCGACAAAGGAGCTATCGGGAAGACTGATTGGAGTCAAGACTGCTGCCGAAGGGTGACCAGCCGTGCTATATGGAAGGGTAACTCCTATGAATTGGGACTAGATATCAAACCAGTGATCAGTGCCAAAGCTCCTCTCCCGGCTAGAGCCACATACAGCATCTACACTAGACCAGTGAGGATCTAGATCCGTCATGTACTCTTCCATCCTGCCTGCAGAGCCCGTGTTTCTGCGAGGAAATGACATCTCCTTGCCCCGGTTATTCAACAAAAGCATGAGGTAACCTGTTAAATGAGGAGAATACCTTCTCCCTGCAAGGATACGGATGTAAAAGAGGACTGGAATAAGGTGACGAAAGGAGGATGGTCAATGAAAGACGCAGTACATAGAGATAAGTGAAGGCCGAAGTCCAACCCTTGGTCGAAGGAGGGTTGATTTATCCTAATGGGGGCCAAAGAACCCTCTCTTTATATCAGATGTGATCTTTAAAAAGACATAATTGATCTTCAAATCAGAGACATAATCGACCACGGACCATACGCCGTACACACGGACGCCTCTGGTGGAGTTGCGGTAAAAGAGGCACAAGCTAGCAAAACTGCCTTGCAAGGCAGGCTCCAGACCTCGATGCATTTTTTCTTAAAAAGAACTTCAGAGAACGAAAGCTGCTAGGCTCTTGCCGCTGGCAATAACTGTGCCGCAACGGGTAGACCGAAAATGATATGCTGACTCCAGGTGTTCTGCAATTAAGCGCCCGCCTATAGGTACCGTTAAGCAACGTTCCATAGGACACCTGCGAAAACTCCAGCCCCCAAGCATCATGGTCCTGGAGCTGCAACTCTAGGCCCACAAACTTGAAGAGGAATGGCTCTGGAAACGGGAGCCCAGGAGTCTGGATGGCCAGGGTCTCTGGGGTAGAGAACAAGCATGTTAAGATTTGGTGCTAAAATGGCAATACCAAATCGTCAAAGGACAATTGCCGCTGGAGTGGGCAGGGGAACTTTTAGCGACCTCAACCCCTCCTCCAAAAATGGCACCACCATTCTATGCTAGGGAGGAGCCGGCTGAGGAGCCGGGAGACAGGTAACAATGGTACCCATTGTTGCCAGAAGGCGAAGCTACTACTAAGCAGCGGACAAAAGAAACCATGGCCGTAGTGTAAAAAAAGATAGCGATCAGGTAAAGATGAAACGACAGATCTTTCATCCCCGGATGGCATCTGTCAAAAACGCATGCCAAGTCAAAATTAGGTCTATACCATAAAGAAATGACGGCAGCTTTAGTGGAATCGGAGACCTCTAAAGGTGGATGTAAGTGATAATCATACCCGTCTGCCAGACCCATGGATCGTGGCCACTATGATCGCCTAGCTCCCGTCGGCCCTGATGCTAGTCAACAATCTCAGATTTCTTGAGCTGCTGCGTGGTGTGGTCAGCTAGAGGAAGGGAGATAGTCCACGGCCAATGGGTAAGCGCAGGGTTCAATAATCCGTCCTCAGCGCGATGTCCGTTAAGCGCCCAGTTCCGATGGGGCTGTGAATTGAGGGTGTTTGGACTGGCCAGAATGGCCCCAGCACAGCCCTTTTAGCCAGTCCAAGGGCCTCCAGGCAGTCTGTCTATCTGCACAATTGACAGAGCTGAACAACGGTGTGTCGCCCACAAGTTCCACTGTTGACGGCGCTGAGAGCATACTGCTGTCTTTCCTTCATTCAGCTGGGGATAGCGCACGCGTCGCTCGAGAGAGAGGCCGAGAGAACAATAGTGCTAGCTCTCGTGATGTCCGTACTCGTAGATAGGATCACGACATTCTAGATCCTCGAGTCTTGTCGGCCCACAGTACGAGCAAGAGGGGATGTCTGTGTCGGCGCTTAACGAAGATCAAAATGACAAGATGGAGAAAAGGCCCGGACCAGCACGTGTCCCGAGCTCTGTTTGGACGATCCGGCTCTCTGTCAAAGACCTTCTCTACAAGCTATCTGTCTTTCATTCGAAATAGGATATCGTCTCTTCCGTGGAGATCATCTGCTGCGCCTCCTTTCATCCCATCTTGCCAATTTCTGAGTCTTTCGAAACTCCCAGCGTCTGGGGCTCAGATCTTCATAGGTGCTAAAGCTGTTAACAATATACCGCTTGGACGTAAATAGCTTATCATCAGGACATGATTGCACTGCCATAATGGGATCTCTACATGGGCTCAATTGATGATTAGCACAGATAGAGACTCTCATTCGGTTTCCAAATATAGTTCATCAAAAATCATACTGAGTATGCCGCTCATTCTACAGACCGTAAAAAGAAAACTCCAAGACAATGCGTAGAAACTGGCAGATCCAAAAAAGGGACAGTCACGTCCAGTCAAATATAGCACGCAACAATCAAGCCTTAGCAGAGGCTGCAGGGTTAGCCATGATCGGGTGCCCTCCGATCAGTGCTCCCGGTCATGCGAGGATTCCTCGTCATCCAAAATTCCCTCCAGCTCATCGTCATCGGCCGAGTCTCGGCTCTTCGAGTGGGAGTGGCCCTCTAAGGTATCATCGGCGGAGACAGAGATACCACGGGCACCCCAGCGGTTGGTTCCAGCACGACGGCCTGCACCTTCCTCAGCTGCTCCATTCTCTTCATCCAGATGCTCCTCCTCTTCGTCATTACGAGCCCGAGCAACACGTGAATTGAAGACCTTGTTGACAAGCCAGCTTTTCCGGAAGTCCTCTGAGTCGACAATACCGCCGTGTCGCAACTTCACCCGTTGGCGTGACCAGTACACCCAGGCAAAGTCGATGTAGAAAGCTGTCTGCACGATACCAAACACCACAGCAATTGGATCGCGGAAGTTTTCCGATTCGTACCGTTCGATCCAGTTAAAGAGGTAAAGAGTTCTGTATAATCCCAGCGTCAAGAGGTAGAACGAATCGATGACCGTAGGGACCGTTGTTTGGCGGAGTAGCAGGAGTTGCGGAAGCACGCAGACTGATTCGAGAATGATGGAGAAAGACCACCAATACTAGAGAAAAACAATGCAATCAGTACAATTCAGACACGCAAAAAGTAACTAACTTACCTCACGGAACCATGAGCGGTGAGTCTCATTCCGTTCCAAGACCAGTATCGCTATGGGGGACAACACGAGGGAGCCGATCACCGACCACAGTGCCAATTTCCATGCCTTCTCCCGTTCCCTTGTCCGTGGGAACACCTTGGTCATCAACAGAATGATATAGAAAGATGATAGGATGTAAAAGATTTTGAAGAACAAATTGTACGTCTTCACCCAGCTGTCGATTCTCGTAGTGAATATATCCAGATAGCGAGTCACGAATACACAAGCATAGAGTATTTGCGTCAGAAGGGAAACCCCTGTAAGTGGAAGTATCCAGGTCAGCAAAACTGTATGAAGAACCAAATATTAAATGCACGTAGGTAGCAGATCTCACATACCCTCCGCACTCTTGTTCCAGTGAATCGCCCATATCAAGATACATTTAGACGAGATATGCGACAGATCGCCTAGCAATCGAAATACATTGAACATGACGCCGGTCCTGCCGTCCGTTATGCTTCTCGGTGAGATGTAGCTCGATCAACCCTCCTCTCGACGATAAAGCGAAAGGTGCAAAAACGATGACGTGTCTGCGAGACACCAGACCCCTCTCTACGCTCCTAAGCTGTTACCTCTGTAGCTTCGAAGCGGGCGGGGTTGATAAGACAAGGTAATAATAGAATAGGAAGTGTAGGCGATGCGTCTAACGAAGGAGTATAAAAGTCGTTTCAGGAACGAGTTCAGAATAATGCTTTGACGTTCGCAGATGATCGACAATGACAAGCGGAAGCTTCAGAGCCGATCTGCGTTTTGCAACGGAACAAGAATTGTCTTGTTTCGCGACGGTATCTAGCTAGGCAGGGAGAGGCAAGGACGGGGAATGTGTCACGTATCGAAGGGGTTAACCGGCCGATAAGGATACGAACGCGTGTCGTCTGCTTAGCTGTATAAAGAGACCAAGGAAGGTGTCGAGGTGTCCAATGCGATGCTGGAGATTCTGATGAGGGTGTTAGAGATGCATCTGTGCGATAATCGAGACATGAAACAGAAACGGAGTCAGAGGTTCGTATAGGCAGCACCGTCGGAATCGCCAGCAAGCTGACCTTCTGCTTTGGGAAGCTAAAGCACCGATGGCGTAGGAACCTGCGGGCGCCACGCGGCAGTCACGTGCAAGTATCCGGCCATGGATAAGAGCGCGATAACTATACTATCCTTTAGGATCTAGACTCTGTCTATCTTATCTTATTGCAATCTTTGATTCGAGATTTCGAGTGCCGCTCAGTGATTTCTGCGGATGCTTGCATCGCATTTACCCAAGTGAAATGCAGCCCAAGAATTGTCTAGTTGTACACAATTACATTCTGAGAAAGATAAACGTATTAAATGCGTTATGTCTGCTTCTAGCTACACTGCAAATCTAAGCCATAGGAGAGGCCCAACGAAGCGAAATGTGGTATATCCGACCTCGAGCGATGTCATCGCGTCTTCCAAAGGAAACAAACCCACAAAGAACCGCCTTTAATCCCTGACAAGGAACACACATGTACAGAACACACCAAGACCATGTACAATGGGAAAGTAGTGCAAGGAAAACAATTAGACCGTTACAATAAAAGGAAATCCATGAGAGAGCTACACCTGTTCCCGTATGCAGGTGAGATCAAAGCCAACCCAGTTGCTCTGACAAAACTCGTAAACACCATTCGCACGTCATGAAAGCGCTTTCGTAAAGTCCCAGGTCGTAATGGAAGAGTCTGCCTGGCAACCTCCCGCCCAGAACGTTTCAGACTTATATCTCGTATGGAGACGAAATAAGTTGAGATAATTAAGAATTCGCTTCCAGACAGGTGTCCCTTGATGGCCTGACTTCCTTTTCCACAGTCAACAAGGCCGAGACAGCACACCGCTCGACGGAACTGGGGGTGCTCACGGCGGGACTCGCAGTGCGCGTTGGTGCTTGAGAGCCGCCATTGATTGCCTGGAATCCACGGTTTCCCGCTGCGTGAAAGACAGGTGGGTTGAAAGGATGGTAGATGACAGATGGAGTGTCACGAGGGCTCGATCCCGGAGTTGGGGGAGACGGAGCACGGGTCGTTGTAGGAGGCAGTGTCGTATTGAAGAACACTTCCTCAAGCTGACGAGCAGAGAAAGGCACATCCTGAGAGTACTCTGTGGCGATCAGAGACCAGAATGAATCACGATGGGCATCATAGATGGCCCGAAGACGTGCAGGATCGACATGTGCCGATTGCATCTGATTTCTGTATGGCTGGGTCATATTAAAGGAAGTATCAAGACGCAGTGACTTCAGCATCTCCGCCGGTGTCGACTGCAAGGATCGAAGAGCAGATGAGTCAGGTTTGGGTAGAATAGGGACATGTGCCCGAGACTGCTGGCAACTCGATTCACACACGAGACTCTTTCCTGGTCCGTACTCAGGACTGGAGGGAGGAGATGGAACAGGAGACAGGCGTGTATAGGTGGTATTCTCCAGGATCTCGTCTCGTGGGCCGACAAAAGATGAATAAGAACCGGTAGAAGACACAGAGTCCGTGCGCTTGCGACGATTACTACCATAAGACATCTGATGGTAATGTAGTCGACAAGCTAACTCTGTCTTTTTCAAGTGAGCTGCTATATGCTTGTAGGGCATCTTATGAAGGCGGGTACGCAGCAAGTATGCCTCCTGTTTGTCGTCAGCAAGGGCTCTTGGAAAGGGGAAACGGAAATGTGCAAAACGTACCTCTTCCTCTGTCCATGCCCGGCCACCACCGGTCGACGTCTTACGGTGATGCTTGTGGATTCGATAGTCAGATTGAGCCATGTGGCTGTTCGATGCTGATGGCTCATACGGCCCATACTGCATAGAAGCAGTGACAGGCATGCTGATCGATGGTGACATATTGATAATATTATAGAATCCCAATGGCTCTCTGATCACAACCTGGTGAATGCAGACCTGATGATTCTTTTTACTGTCCAATTGCAAAATAGAGCTCAATTGAACCTGTGGAGAGGAACTGAGAGAGACCAGAAGAATACAGTCGTCAAGACAGCAATCGAAAGGATTATAAAGAAATATAAATTAGCCCAACCGGTGGGAGATCAAAAGAAAAGATGGAGCTGTGAAAACAGATTAGAGTCTTCTCAGAACCAATCACCTCGATGGTCTTGAGAGAAGCAAACAGAGAAAAGGCCGAGTGTATCTCTGTCTCTTTATCTACTTGATTTTTCTCGCGGTAAGTGTGCTGGCGATCTGACGTCCGCCCCTTAGACTCTAGGTCTTGATGCATGATGGTTAGAGTGGCGCCGCCTCGAGTTCGAATTGTTTCCGAATCAGAGCGTCCTTGCGGAGGCGCTCGGGGCTTGGTGCCATACCATCTATGATCTCTGGGTCGCTGGAGGTTTGACTTATCCAGCTAGTGTGGGACACGGCTATGGCCAGCTGGGCAATCGAGCGTACCCAAAGACACGCTGCATGAAGAATACGCCCAAAGGAGTAATCGCCCATTTCCCATAGAGGGTTCCTGATACATCGTTCTGGCTGGTTATAGCAAAGCGTGGAGAAATTCGTTTGAAACCCCTGAGTCGATCATACGAGACCAAACGGAGCGAGTATCAGTATTTCCGCAAAACCTCCCGCGCGAAACAAATAAGCCTTTCTGTTATAGCCAGAAGAAGTCGTAGCTTGTTTCGAGGCCTAACAGCATAGCCGATAGTGTTAGTGTCATCCAGGTTTCGCGAAGATCTCTGTAGATCTTGGAGAAGGTCAAGAAGCGTAGAGACTGGGGCCTCAGCGGACGGAGGATTTTTAGAGAGACCCCGTTGTTTCAATTGTCCCGGCCGCACCAAAACAACCCACTCTCAACTATGACCAAGAGTAAAGCGTCGATCCACGTAAATCATCACCAGGGAAATTTTTTAACCAAGGGAAGAATCGGAAAGCAAAAGCAGCCATGCTAAACGATGTATACTCGCTAGGCGTGAGGCATGCAGTGCAAAATAATGTTCTCGATCCCGCTGGTCGATCGGTCCGAATCGCATGCAGGATCAGTAGAACGGCACAAGGAACTTCCGCATAGCGCAGCATAGCACGAAACAGTTCCCTTAATAAACAAGATTGACAAATATCGTAGGGCAGGCGTCTGCTCGTAGAGACGAACGGGGGGTTCGCGCAAGCTCAAAACACTTGTCTCGATGTTGTGACCGAGATTGTTTCGAGGGGCCTGAAAACCCCAATCGAGCAACATGTCTAGAGGCCAGTGCGTAATACGGAGACAGATTAAGACACATTCGCAATGTCAAGGGCACATTTACGAAAACGCATTTCCCAATTCAGAGAGCCAAGGACTTCCAGATCCTGTCAAGGCCAAGCACGATCTACGTGAAGACCCAATGCGGCAACGTGCCTGCTGTTATTACTGCTACGGAGTAATAGTATTATTAGTTATACTACTGAATGAAGATGACAAGGGCTTCGGTTACAGAACTCTTGGCCTGGACAGATCTTTTCTTGTTTTCGATTGTAAGACCTGCCAGCATGCACTCCTCGAAGGAATTTGCTCAATTAGTTCAGAAATAAGCACTGTTTTCTATGCATTTGTCCCTTGCATTGCAACCATTGAGATGTCAGAGCTGGAAATCTCCAACTCCGCTAGATATGTCGGTGAGGTTTATACCAGGCTGCAGAGAGAAAAAACTAAACAGACTACAAACGCAGCCATTGGGTCTAGGGATAAGCTGGCAAGGGACAACATTGATATCTCCGCTTGACTAGTTTAGACGACCGGGTTTATTTTCGCTCAGTGATGAATTGGTCCAAATCCATACACGTACTCATTGGCTCTTCACGGCCGCCAAAGAACGGAATCTGTAGATATTTCTTCAACAAGACTCGGGCAGTTAACAGATTCTCACCGATTCTAATCAATCGCATCGATCTGGGCTTGCCTACGAAGTAGTAATCATTTCATTGTGCCTGCACAGCTCTGAAACAGCACATTAAGCTTAGCATCTACACAATCTCTGCATTCATTAATCCGTGCAATGGTATGACCGCTGCTCACAATTGGAAGCGGAAGCTCGTGCGTGCAGTTTCTGAAGTGCTTTTACCTGGTCGGTCTGTGGGTCTTCGTCTTCTGTATGCATTCGCCACGACAGCTCCGCTCTCCACAAAGGGCCGGGCCGTTGCTGTCGGTAGAGTATAGTATTGTTATTGTTGTTGTGATTTAACTAAATATGGAAATCGAATCTGTGGCGTGTTGGGCGCGAATTGACTTATTTTGCCTTAGCTGTGGATACCAAATTGCCAGAATGCTCGGGCCTCGCACCGACATTTACTCTTGAAAGAGCGGTAGCTTCAATAACTTCATACTACTCCATAGCTGCCGGTAGCCAATTGGCGCAGTTGTGAAAGGGTCGAAACAGAATAAAAGTAAAGAATGAACGAAGATTTCTGGAAATAAAAGCACAAGATCAAGTAAATACGGGATAAGGACCAAGGAGCGGTCTCTGCGACTGGTGTCAATATTTACTTCCCTTGCTGATGGCGTACGTGCTACCAACTCCTCCGTACCCTTTGTTGGCATCAACATGCTTTAGCTGCGGGTAGCGTACATCACAACCAGGATCTAGCTTAGTCAATGGCTGGAGCTAGTTAACTAAATCAAAGTGCTATCTGAGCGACACAGACCGGGGCATCTATGGCATCCCTGACCCGGCTGACAGTTGGGATTATTAAGTCTGGATAGAAGCGGTCAGCAGCGATATGAATTGCCGGATCCAACGATGTTGCGATAGTCCCGCTAGCGATCGGAGAGAGGGAGATACTCCGGCAATAGTGGTAGCAGGAGGCTCTTAAGACCTACTGGATTCCTTCAAAATACCAAGAGTCCTCTTCTGGTCGTTGTTGACTCCCTACCTCGAGCTTCCAGCTGTTCTTCAGCAGTGCCGGTCCGATTCGATCTCGCTGGCTGCATCGCTGCCGCTGGATGGTGCGAGAGATGCAGGTAAATCTCCGATTCAAAAGAAGATCCCTGATCGCCTGAACCGCTGGCCCCCTCCTGCTAGGTCAAGTGAGTCCTGTATTATCCTGGGATGCGACACATGACATGCTGTGTCCATAGACGATTCCCCGCATCCTGTTCGCTGTGTCGTTCACTCGCGGAGGGCCCAGAAGCGGGCGATGTGCTGGAACTTGCGGATGACCTGTTCGACACCAGGGATCGCTGGCTCAGACGCTGAGGTAGGACGGGGTCAGCGTTCGAGGCGAGAGACAAGAGAGGAGAGACGAGAGCAAGTCACTGAACTGAATGAACATGACACCCTCCGGGTCGTAAATCCGCAAAGCCTCCGCCTCTCGCGGCTGGCCGGGCACCCCGCCTGATCTTGGAGCATCTCCCATTCCACTCCCCTCGACCTTCTCTCTCTTTGTTGTTATGTAGAGCTGGATTCTCTCCCAGCCGTACTCGTTGTATCTCCTCGCCGTCAGGCCATGGGAGAGTGACGTGCCCCTCTGCCCAGAGCCCCTCCAAAGTCCACGACCTGTTCTCCTCAGTCGCTCTCAGAGCGATCTCCCCGTGGTGCCGCCCTACTCCGTCGTTCCCCAGCCACCCCACGCGAGCGACTTTGTCTCTGTATCCCCGAAGTCTCCCCAAGGTTTCTTTGTCGCCCCGAACCGTTGAACTCTGAGGCCGTTGGCCTTGTGTTGGTGACCGCTCCCATATCCATCACTGTCTCTCCGGAGCCGTCAACGGACCCGAACGGGCTGCCGCTGTCGTGTTCCTGATCGTCGACTAGAGCAGTAGAGCTGCTATATGTGTATGTGCAGATGAATCGACAGGCCTGCGTCGCAAACCTACCTTTTCTTCCACCATGTCGTGAGTGCTAGTTATTCTGTATTGCCCAGTCGACTCCCTTGCTCTTTGGTTGGGCGGTCATCCAAGCCAGGGAAGATAATCGCGGTCGCTTCCAGGTCCCTGCGCCATGTGCTGTCGCGCTTTCATCCGTTTGCTGACCGTTGCGTTCATGTCCCAGGTCTTCTCCTACCTCCAAGCGGATCAAGACGTCGACAACAACTAGCTCTCCTTCCCGTTCTTTGAACCAGCAGCAAGCGTCCCCTTTCCCTGGATCGGCTCCCTTTGAGGGTGTTCCGATGCTTCCAGCACAGGCAACCCAAGTGTCGCCTTCCAATCCACGCAAACGTCGCTCGTCCCCCTCATCAGGCGCAACAACGACCATGGCTGCGCCATCTGTTCCGGCTGGCGGAGCAGACACTGGAACGGATCCTGCCCCGACTACAGCTACCCCAGAGTCAGCAGGGAAGAAGAAGGGACGGACCAACACTCCGTGGACGGCTGAGGAAGAGCAGCGCTTGAAGACGATGCGTGATGCTGGGAAGAGCTGGAGTGAAATTGCCAAAGTTAGTCTGTTCTCGATATATGTTTCCGACAGGTCTTTACTGACGCTGTCGTCGCCAGACGTTCCCTACTCGAACTGAGGGAAGTGTGAAAAAGCATTGGTACAAGGTGAGCACCTGCGTCGAACACCTCGAGTCTGTTGCTCTTGTTGACCTCTACTGGCAGGATATGCATTATGCGGAGTTCGCCGAAGACGAGGTATGCTGCGTCGTCTGCACGACTAATTGTCGCATCCTTCTAACACTTCCTTCAGTCGATAGCACTGCGCGAAGCGATCAAAGAGTACGAGGCGAACAAGTGGAAGGTCATTGGGCAGAAAGTTGGGAAACCTGCGAAGGTTGGTCAAATCATTATGTCTGCGATAGTTGTTTCTGCAGTCCTTCATGCTGACCCCTTCAATCAGGCCTGCGAGCAGTACGCAAAGGAGCATTTCAAAAACATCTAAACTGACGAAATTGACGACGTGATGAATTTAATGCATTTTCATTAGCAACGGACCCTACGCCAGTAACAGTGGGCTACGGCTCTTGCTATTCTTTGGCAAACTAGGTTTCTAACGGCGACAGTCAGGAGTCGCGGGTTTACGGGCTATTCTCTGGGAGTTGGTGGCTTCTGCGCTTGTTTATCTGGATTTTAGCAGCAACGGTACTTGGACCTCGAGCGTTCGATGAACTATACCCTGGGTCTTCCATTCATTGGGTCCCGCCTCGTTCTTTTTCGTCGTCTTGCCATGGTTCCGGGAGAAGGGCTTTTACCGGGGCATTGGGTGAGCAGGGTAATGAATGACTGGATGCATCTTTTTCATAGTTTTTCTCAGATTTCGTTTCTACGGAGTTTCTACTCGTATCTGCCAGGATCTCAGAAGACTCGTATCCATGAAAATCAAACTATTCTTCTATTTCCGCGAAGAACCATCGAGTTTAGTCCATGTGTAATGCTGTGATGGTCTTATATCGAAGTGCACGTGCAGCTGTAGCCATGCGCATGTAGGTTAAATCCATCTTATGATCTACTATATGGTATAAACGTTGCCACTGTGAATACTAGACGAAACAGGCCATAACAGTCAATTCTCCTTAGATTAAAAGCATGCTGATGATTCGCGATCGCAAAGTGGGGAGAGAGAGCACGGTTATCATCGAAAGTTCCCCGTTAATTAAAAAAATCGCTTCCCCACCCGCCACTTTCGCATGGCCTGGGCCTTGGCTCTGGAGAAATTTCCAGCAGCAAACGTGCTTCCACGGTGAAGCAGCTGGTGGAAACATCATTACTGAAGGTCCGTCAGTAGAAGTCCAAGTCTGCGCTTGTTCGCGCAAAGCATTCATGTTCTGATACTGATCTTTAGTGAAGATATTCCTTTTGCGCCAGAAAGTTTCCCCGCGATATTAAGGAAAAACGACCGCCACCGCGACGTTGGAAATCTTCCATTTCTGCGAACGGGGAGTGAGGAAATTCTCCCTTCTGTACATCTCTCCTCTCCTGCTTTCTCAGTCTATCTATGAGAGAGGGCCATTATGAAGACGAGTAGCGTGGATTTGTCCGTGATCAAGGTATCTAGGTAACGTGCCTGCATGAAGACCGGTGTTCGACAGTCCGGCTTTCTGCGCACCTTCGGACTCGATTGTACCTCTGCTGTGTGACAGAGTCTGTGTCGCGATAGGATTTACAGACTGTCTATGACAGGAGGAAGTCAATTACGCGTCTTGAAGGTTGCGCAGCCCGGTGTACCTTGTCGTTCTGAGATTATACGGTTGAACTTGATCTGGATAATTCCAGCGAAAGGACTCATGCGTGCTTTCTTTTTCTTCCTCTCCACTGTGATTTATATGCACTATACATTCACCTGCGATTCTCAGGTACTGCGATTGGATCGGTTTTTCTGATCTCGATAGCTATACCAGTGCTCTCGTCGACTCACACATATACGCGCATGCGGGACCGTACTGACTTGGAGGTTTCTAGAATGGACGAAGAAGATGGCCGCTCCGCCCTACCGGCTGCTCACGATAAGACGGACTTCGAAATCGGCCGCTCAGACCAGCCTGGAGAAATCCTAGTCGACGATCTCGTTTCTGCCCGGAATTCGCGACAGCATGGGTGGTCCATCACAGAGCGCATCGGGGCTGCCGTGAGAGGTTTTGAAAAGCAACTCGTCAGTTACAATCTTGAAGCCCGGGGGATACAACGTGTGGAGGAGAGTGAACGCATCCAGTTGTCATGGCTCCCCTATCTGCAGTCATTCTTGTTGTGGGTGTCGATCAACCTGGCCGCAAATAATATCACTCTGGGCATGCTTGGTCCTGCAGTCTACTATCTGAGCTTCCTTGACTCGGCTCTTTGCGCAGTCCTTGGAGCACTTGTTGGGTCCCTGGTCTCTTCATGGTGCGCCACATGGGGCCCAGTCTCTGGGAATCGAACAATGGTAAGTAGTCCGAAAATATTTGCTAAACAGGCAGTACGTCTAACATCAATATAGGTATTTGGACGATATTCTATGGGTTGGTGGCCAAGCAAGATTGTGGTCCTTCTGAATCTCATTCAAATGATTGGATACTGTCTGATCGATTGCGTGGTCGGAGGACAGATCCTATCTGCTGTTTCACCAAGAGGCAGCATGTCGGTTGCTGTTGGTAAGTCACAACCAGTCATGGTTATCGCCTGGCTCTGATTAACAGTGGCACAGGAATTGTAATCGTGGCCATCATTAGTTGGGCAGTAGCCACATTTGGTATCCAGATCTTCCACTACTATGAACGGTGAGAAGTTAATTTGTATTGCAACTGGCAGAGCTCGTCGCTAACTGTACCAAGTTTCGCGTTTCTGCCTCAACTGATAGTGGTGTCCATTTTATACGGCACGTCAGCAAAGAAATTTGACCTCTCAGCACCTTCTCAGGGAGACTCACGTACTCTGATTGGCAACAGGTAGGCGGAAACCCCTATTGGAAACGAAGGTTCCTTTGCTGACGAGACCGATTCCCTGTAGGCTGTCATTCTTCTCGATTTGCCTGAGTGCCGCTATTACGTACAGTCCTTTAGCAGCAGACTTTTTTGTCTACTACCCCACGCGCACTTCTAAACCGACCCTGTTTATTCTAACACTCCTAGGTCTGATGGTGTCTTTCACCATGGCCTTCCTGGTTGGGATTGGACTAGCAAGTGGTATTGCTGCCCATCCTGAATATGCCGCGGCATGGAATACCGGCGCCGGTGCTCTTATTGTCGAAGGGTTTGGGCCTCTTCACAACTTTGGCAAGTTCTGCTCTGTAGTTGTCGCATTAGGCTTGATCTCCAACACCGTTGCACCGACATACTCCTCCAGTATCGACTTCCAGATCCTTGGTCGGTACGCAGAGAAGGTCCCACGAGTGATCTGGAACACATTCGGCGTTATCATTTATACCGTCTGCGCCCTTGCAGGGCGTGGTCATCTGTCGGAGATCTTTACGAATTTCCTCGCCCTTATGGGATATTGGGTCGCCATCTGGTTCTCTATCCTCCTCGAAGAACGCTACATCTTCCGGCGCCGTTCTGGATATAACTGGGCCGCTTGGCACGATCCGTCCAAGCTCCCTGTTGGCATTGCCGCCTTCATAGCCTTCGTTGTCGGTTGGGTCGGTGCGGTTCTCTGCATGGCACAGGTCTGGTACGTAGGGCCTATTGCCAGCCTCGTGGGAGAATACGGCGCAGACGTAAGTCTTCACCTCTAGCTCCCAGTGTTGCAGTCCTTTTATCATACTAACATTGACTGGATCTCAGATGGGCAACTATGTCGGTTTCTCATGGGCCGCTGTCGTATACCCACCATTGCGATACCTCGAGCTCCGCTATTTCGGTCGTTAAGCTTCTTCTCTTCAGCAAAACATAGACCACTGCATATAAACTACGATACCGATTTTACCTCCGGGTACTATTCACCGTTACCTGCTATACATATGCATACGTACGCCTGCCTATATTCCGTCACGTAATATTCATCGGTATGTGCATAGATATAAACCACTTCCCCTTTTGGGAGACATATCAACTATAATTCACCAATCAGTCTAGAGGGAAGAAAAAAGAGGCTACTATTACCATGTCTAGAGTTAAGCGATTCGTCATTTTCAATTGTACATATGCATATTTTCTTCTTTCTTTCGACTTCTTGAACATATCGTCCCGTTCCATCCATATATACGGATTATACACGGCTTCCTTTACGGTATGTTGGGATCTGCTCATATATTCGTGTGTACATTTCTACCTTCACTTTCTGAGACGTACACCTACCCGCGAAAGTTTGAAACTGGTTGCCGCCCGCGTTTTATCTGCCGATAGCTTCAAACTTTTGTCGTTTAACTGGATATATGCAATCATAAATTAGAATACGATGCATTTGGTCTTTGAACTTCGTTGCTTTCAGGCATAGAGGTCGATGGACATGCAGTAGTCAAGTTAGTAGATAAAGAGTTGGATACCCCATTTTCGGTTTGTAGTTAGGATAACATGAGTCCAGCACCATATGATGTAGGTTGCGCTTCCATACCTTCTAGTTAATATTCGATCAGTGAGCGCCAACCAACGCGCTCTGATATGAGTCCGGTATGCCAGGGCCATAAAATGGACAACTTCAACTACATCTTCATTGGTCTGCGAGTATTCTACAAGATAGACAAGGGTAATAACACAGCTCTTGAGGGATGACGACGGCATTAACAGACTCTCAAGGACTAGTGAACAGAAGGGAATAAGCCGTTTCCCCTCGGATTCCCTCCTTCTCCATTCCCCTTCGCAAGGACGTCAACGCCTCGAGCCACGGTTACAGGCGAGTATGAGACATGCAAACAGTGCTGATGGCTGTTAATTTATCGGTACCAGTACTCAGGCTTCACGTAGTCGGCGAAGGTCTTGGGGTCCTCGTGGGTCTGGTGGTGGTGGCCGTCTGGGAGCAGATCTCTGTCAGCAACAATCTATTGAATGCCGTAACGAGTGACAACTTACGGTCGTGGGCGTGGGGGTCCTCCTCCGGGCCGATGTAGTTGAGCTTGACGACGTTGCCGCACTCGTTGCAGCGCTCGATAGGGCGGTCGCGGGAGACCTACAACGGGCGAATTAGTAAATGACAGTCGAAGGGGAATTGCTACGTGAAACGTAGCGAAGCCTCGTGAAGGATGTGACATACCGTCAGCCAGTTGACAATGTGAGAGTCAGCGGGGAAACCAGTGCATCCAGCGTACTGCTCGTCACCAGCACCGTTGACAATGATGGGGTTCTCGAGGGTTCCTGTTCAGATTCCGTACTTAGCGGCGGATAACAAATCGAGATAGAGTTGGGCCCATATATATCGTATATTGTAACAACCGTGAAAGGCCGATAACAAGGCGCGTTTCTGATAGCGTGAAAAATATCGACGTACCCTTTCGGGAGGCATCCAGAGGCCTCATGTCGAAGATATCAATGCCCTGCATCTTTCCGAGCAGCTCGAGACGCTCGAGACCAGTGGCCTGCTCGAGATCGGTAGGCATGGTTCCGGGCTTAGCACCTGGGGGAATGAGGTCCTCCTCCGTCTTCACTTCTATATAAAGAAAGGCACATTAGCTTTTCTGCATGACTTTTCACGCGCATCAAAAAGTGATATAAACGATATGCGGGTGAAATCGGGATCGTTCTCGGACCAGCTGGTGAGGCCAATTGGAGTACGGTATGGCGAAGCAGTCCAGAAATCGCTATTGCAGTGCTGATGAAGGGTATATGCCATATTTTAGGGGCAACAACACGAACCATCGAAGGAGACGATCTTGCCGGGCTTCTCAACCTCGTATTTCGACTTGTCGCCTATAACCAAGAATATCGCCCGTCAGCACCGATCCAACCAAGTATACCAGTCCAAAGAGCGATAAAGGATGCATTTTCATCGTGATTGCTTCCAATTGAGTGGATATAGGCGAGGTAAAGGGGTTCTGTTCGTTGCAAACAGCTCGGTCGAATGGGGTCACGTACAGCGGACGATGGAGGAGGAAAACGGGCGCTTGGCGACAGCCCGGATAGGCGTGCGCCTCGCAACGGCGAAGGCAGTGCGCTGAAGAAACATTGTCCTGGTGGATGCGGAGATTGAGGTGGTGAGATGGACAGGGAGAAAGGGAAGGTTGGGAAGTTCGGACGAGGTGAGGTGAGTTTGAAGCCGCCCGGCCCGCCGATGGAGCGCTCAGCGCTGGAGCGTCAATGTCCGAGTCGTGCGGTCACGGTTAGTCAGCCGCCGGCGTGTTTGTCTTCCCGCTGATTGGCTCTCGCTTGCTCTGCGGCGGCGCGCAGTGACCATCTGCGCAGTCACGCCCGATCAGGCCATCTCCAGGGCTCAGCCCTGTCACGTGGATGAATTTCCGCATTCGGGTTCGAGCTCACCTTCCCGATTGGGATGTATATGAGTGCCAGCGGGAGTACTACTACTATCAGTTCCCAGTTACTACTTAGTACTTCTCTAGCCAACAAGTTCGATCCATAAGAGCTCTGGATGGACTAACTTCGAGATCAATGCGAAAAAATAAACTTTACGTCTGACTACCGCATAAAAGCCCAGATGGCCCGAAACGAAGATGAGACGGTAAGTCGAGCATAAGAGTCAAAAGGCATGATTCCTTGGCTGCAGTCGCCTGGATAATTACATCTGATTTCAACATACAAAAGAGACCAATAAAAGCAAGAATCAACGCATGGTGGCGGTGTAAGGGTATCGTGAGAAACAGAAAGCGTCACAGAATAGACTATTTCACAGATCATTAATCGCTGCTCAGCCCACAAGATGAGATTAGTATGCGTATCCACCAGATTGAGAAAAGTGCAAGGAAATATAGTCGTCAATGTGTCTCCTCCGCTATGCACAAAATGCCAATATATATATCCCATGTTCCAGTATAAAATACTGACACTAACTAGTGTGAAACCTGTCCTCACCATGCGCCGTCGCGGCTAGTCATCCATCACACCGCTTTTCCCTACCTGAACAGTGCAGTAAAACCCAAACAACTATACAAGATAGGATGATTAGAAAGGTATAAAACATCATCATGCAACGAGACAAAATGTCTAGTCTAGAAGAAATAAACGCCCATTGGGAGTATGTTGCGATTGCAATCTGATATGGCAAGTGGCAGCAGTAGCAATCCAAGGAAAAGAAAAGTCATCATGTAATAGGTCCAGTGAGAACTCAGCATGAAGCTCACAGTTCAGCTGCCTTTTCTCGACAAGCAGCAGGGGTAAAACCGTTACCAACTTTGGCCGCGATCAACCGCCATCGATCGTTCTCATATTCTTGGATCGCATTTCGCAATCGATGAACCTATTAGGGCTTGTTAGATTCTGCAGCCCGCATGTAGTTTTTGACAGACAAAGGAAACAAAAAGGAGTTCTAACCATGTCGTCCGTCCAGACTGTGTCCTTGGCTTTTAACTTGGTGCAATATCGAACCTGGAGCGTGCCGCTGGTCCGCCCTGGGAAGAAGTCCGCAATTTGTTTCCATGTCAGATTCTTATTCTCCTTCAACTCTACCAATAACGCATCCTCCTCCGGAGTAAATTTGAGTTTCGGTCCGCGCGGTCGTGGTGCAGGATCAGGCATTCCAGCCTGACCTACTACACTCGGTGGACCGGATGGCAGTGAGGGAGAAGCCATGTCGGCCCCCTGATGCTGAGATGGATGGGGCATAACTTGCGAAGGAAGCCGGTGGTGATGGTGTTGCTGATGTAGAAGCGCTGAAGGCGGCGGCGCAAAAGCGTGGAGAGACCCTCGATGATGGGGAGACGAGTCGCCGTGAGAGGAAAGAAGTAATTCTGGCGAATGTGTTCCCTCTGTATGAGCTTCGTGAGGTAGCATTGGGAGATGAAGTCCGAGGTGGCGGTCGTCATGGTCACCCTCCCCATCATCCTCTGACCGAGTCCTCTTTGTCCCACGCGGTGCGGAGAAGGGAACATGGAGAGTAGCAGAGCCATAGTGCGACGGTATCTGCGGTGATACCATTTGATGCGGAGCGAGTAGGACCGGTTGGTGAACATCATGGACAATGGGATGATTCCCCGCATGTGGCAGCGCAGTAGGCGTTCCATGCTGATGATGTTGCTGAAACACAGAATGATGTGCACTGCCAGAGGGGAAAGGGACCTCCGCCCGTGCACCGTGGTGCAGCACCTGCGGTTGACTCGTCTGATAAACCAGTAGACCTTGTTGTTCTTCGGCTTTGCAATGTTCATGAGTGGAATAATCGATCTGGTAATCACGGTATGGATCCGCCAGTGTCGCAGTCATGCATCGGCGCCGCTAGAGCTGAAGAGCTCCGGCAGGCTGCCAAACACTTTTGTCGAAAAGAAAAGGAATAGAAGAAAAAAGATCGGGTTGCGCCGGACTAGGAGGCCTTTTGCCCTTCGATGTGGGCGAAGTGTATCGCGTGTGTTTGACTTTCAGGCTGCGCTCGAACCGATGAGAGTGGAATGGCGAAATAATACAGTAGCAATACCGCACGTCAAGACCGACACTAACCCCCGCCTTAGCCAATCGCTAGCACTGACACGTATCGTATATCGTCAAGGCGAGATCCTTGAGGAATTGTAGAAAGTTGGTTCAGAATCAGAAAAAGAGCAGAATGTCGTAGATATTATACTAGTACAAGACCAGGTTGTCATCGAGAAATGCAGCATGAAGGGGAAGCGTGGCAAATAACTATTCTGGAGTGATCGGGGACCTGGGATTGCTTGTAAAGCAGGGCCCGCAACGGCTTGAATGGGTTCTAGAAGCCTGGGAACTGTTATTCGTTGTTAGCTAAAAATGGAAAGAAGGTAAAATGATCATCCAACTCCTATGTGTGAATCTTATGCGGCCTAAAAAGGGAAGACTGATTGAGGGATGGACCATCGGAGTCGCCATAATACATCCCCCTATGTGCATGCGGCGTGGAGAGTGGACAGCCAGATGGCCAGGGCGCCATTCACTCCGGAGGTCATGGAGCCCCGAACTAGCTTCACAGTCCTAGATCGCCTCCATAAGAAAAGGAAAGATTCTAGAAGGAAGTTAGAAGGAGCTAGTCAGGGAGTAAGCCCCAGATTGCAAAAATGATGAAAAGCTTATAAATTCAATAACAAAGAGGGATTGGTGGGAAAGGCCAAGTTTTCATCATGATCTTGTTTCAAGGGGGTGCGATACATTAGAGGGTAAACACAATTCACAAATACAGGATGATGTGAACCTCCCATCCACTGGATATCCTCAAGGGAAATGTGGGCCGTAGCATAGTATGCGTAGACATCCGTCCGGAAGGCAAAGGACAGAGCATAATGTCAAGGGTCAAACGGCAAACAGGGCTTGCATTGACAGTGGACTCCCCTGGCTGCTCTACTCCGTAGCATCAGATCATGTAGCAACGAGAATAAGAATCGACCTAGTTCAGACGTAATGACCTCGGCAGATTGGACCCCCGATTCGAACCAGCGGGTCACTGGAACGTGATCGAGACTATCTATGACCAGAATGTTCAACATGGCCTTACTGGACCCTGCCAGGGCTGGTACCGTGCAATTGTTATCGCCAGGACCTAACGGCTGTTAGCCTTAAAACTCTGTTAGATGATCGGAGACTTTCGGTGTGCCGTGACCGTTAGATCACCCATTAGGAGGGAACGTCGGCTGACGCCGTCCAGTAGTTGTCCGTAGTGAGCATAATATAGCAATCCTGGCCTATATTAGCAGATACGGGGACAAGTATCGCAGAGCCACCGCTCCGCTGCTTTTCTGCGGCTGATTGAACAGTACACTTGTTTCTCTCCTTTCTTTATCCACAGCTTTTCGTTCAAGCCGGTTTAGGAAATTCTACTGCAGACCGTGGAGCCGGTAAAGGCACAGTTGTCGAGGCGCAGCAGGGAGATTCATCATTCAAGACACCGGCGTCAATGTAATACCCCGTGCTTGGTGCCCGAGTATCTTGGAGGGTGTAGCGGTAACTCCCGCTTGGGTATAGCTTTTCTGCTTTGAATGAAAATGGGGAAACGAGTTCCCAAACCGTCAGCATGCTCGTTTCATCGCAGATACGATTACTGGTTATTCTCAGTAATCAGAAAAGGGACAATCATGTATTCTCTTCCTTGTCTATGAGGTCATTGTACGATAATCCACCAGCTCAGTAACATTGAACTGTGGTTGTAGAGATGGTGAGACGGTAGGAAGTAGCATGGGAGGGATGGTTGGCCAGTGGTGGAAAAGATGAAGCAGACGATGTTTGAGGGTTGAAGTTCCGCATTGTTACAATACGGTACTGTATCGTATTAAGCCTCACAAACATCGATATTGGCCCCGGTAACAATACTTAAATCCTGGGTATCTGATACGAATCTGGCACTCTATCCAGAATATGTCTTACTACTGCGCAGGGCCATATACGGAATATTTCCTTTTCTGCGTTTTGATTGTCAGTAGAATATCTTTCGCTTAGATGGCGCCAAGATGAGCGTTTCTCAGATCAGCTCCACGTAGTAGCTGTACGTACATAGATCGGCCCGCTCAAACACGGGAACTAGAATCTTTAGCTGCCATATTAAATAGCGATCGATTCATGGGGCTCTCTTCAGGGTACCCCGTAGATACGGGATAATGGATGGAAGCAGAGGGACAGGCAACAGCTGAAAGACTCAGCGGGACTGCGCATGGACTCTCATGTTATCTGTTTCTGTTCCCAATCTCCGTTGACCCTGGTAGATTCATGCACAGATACTCGGGGGCTGGTAAAGATTTTCTCTTAATTTCCGCCATTATTATGCGACGAAGTCGTTTGTTCCGTCTATACGGAACCGGAACTCTTTACTTAGAGGCGGTATTGAACCATTGATGGTCTGCTGGAAGCGGGGATCAGTACAAGAACTCAAGGAGCACATTTCGTCCGTTCTTGGCGACCCGCTACGGTATGTTCAAGGAAAATAGCTGTACTTAAATTGATCCCGTACTAGCGCACGTTATCTAAGTACGCCTCGTAGGGAATATCGTAGTGTCGGACCCTGTGAGGTCATAACGCTGCCAGATTCCTAAGCTAGCTCAAGCCACTATTCTACTATGTATCCATCCATTCTATCGCGATGCTCCGTGTTGAGCACCTGATTCAATGAAGTTGATGTACTCATATGCAGATCTATGTCATCTTATATAAGGGTAAGATTATGTATCCTGTCCTAGGCAGATATACTGTACATATACATATCTAAATTATATATATTTCAATCCCTGTTCTTATTTTCTCCCGAGAAGCTCATTCTAAAGAAAGAATCAAAGCACTGCCTAAAACAAGGGTATTCAACGCTTTAGGATAAGAACTTAATGCATTGAAGATGGATAGCAATGCATAGTAGTGATTAGAATAGACTGCATGTGGGCTCTGTCGCTCAGGAGAAAGATGCGACCAACCTTGTTTAGGAGAATTTAAACGTACGAACCAGTGGAATCAATGGTTGGGGTTGTCTATGCTCCAATGGGTCCAGCACCGGTACCATGATTAACTCCCTGCCCGTTCCTCAGTTCAGCCATGATCGAGAAACAATTTCCCGTTTCCCGCTCTCCTATGCAGGGACAACACGGACGATACCGACAAGCGGGGTCAACTATTGATTTATTCCTGCGATATATGGCAGACCGTGCTCACTAGTACACTATCGAGTAGCTATTTATGGAAGATCTAGCTCTGCATTACGATATGCTCCGTGGTTCGCAATCCATCGGGGCTGGAGAACACTTTATCCCTGCCCCCTAAGATCCTTGCTGAGCTGCTATATTACATCTTCTAGAAAACATCTAATCAGGTGCTATCCCCGAACCGCTTCCATGGGACTTCTAGTAGCACCCGGGAAACATCTCCTATGCAGGCTTTGTGTAACTATCTCGACGATCACATGTCATCGTTTATGCTTGTGGAAACAATGCCCAACCCCGCCTTATATGGCTTTCAATGGATAATACATCAAATACTGGCCCCTGAGTAAACACTTAACCACGCAAATATGATTTATGTAGTCTCACAGTAACATCTAGTTCAATGCCCTAGAGGTTTTCTAGATATACTCCAGAGTCGCCTAAGGTTACATTCGCCGATTATTATGAAAGTTCAATACGAGAACACTACGCCATAATAGGTTACGGTTTGCACCTTGTTTTTGAAGTATGCCAAAATTGTCTGAATCATACTGTGGAGACGCTGGGCATTAAAATAACTGCAGGGGTTCGGTTCTAGTGTAAGTATCTAGGCTCTTGACTCCGTACTTTTTCTGTCATAGTTGAGATTTGTGGGGCTCTGCCGCTATCAAGTTATCGACTGGCCATTGTCCGTGTTGGATGGACCCACAGTATAGACAACACGGAACTGTATACTCTTTAGTATACTAGTTACTTTACGGAGTACACAAGGAAAGAATCTGTCAAGGTAAACTGATTGTTTGGTAGTTGGGGTTTCGTATTTTCTAGATACCAAGGGAAAGTGATCCCTTTTGTCCCCTGGTGCTGAAACGACCCGGATCGATCGAAAACGACGATCGCGTTTCAGGGACTCCTGCGTTTCATGAGCGTGTAAGCAATCTGGAATATAACCATCAAGGCTCCTATTTTTTTGTCAGCTTACAAGGAGATCCCCTCGATTTCGCTGCAGTAGGCAGCAAGATTACGGTTGCTACATGTATGAGGCGAGGAGCTCAGACTATGGAAACATGCTAAATTTTCGTACTACATGATATATGGCTACTTTACAAGAACCCGCTTTCATGAAAAAAAGAGAATAAAAGGTACAAAAGACATGTTTTCCATCCCCTCCAACGAAACAATTGTTTCTCCATCAGACGAGCATTCAAGATCACCAAATTATGAAGGAAACGCCACAGAGTGAATCGTAATATAGAACACAAACAAACCAGAACTGTAGGATATCATGCAAAGTTGTCTGTTCGGTCCACCCAAATATCTTCCAGCTCAGCAAAGTTCTGGAAATGCAAAGGACGATGCTGATCATCATAGAAACGCAGCGGGGTGTCGATCTTAACATAGATGGGTCTCTTCTCGACGCTTCCGAATGTGCTACCCATGAAGCTGTAGTTCCAAACATTGTCTTCTGGAACAAGGAAGTAGCCACGAATCTTGTCACTAAGGAGGAGCTGGCACTTTTGACCCATGCTGGTAGAGAATCCTTGTGGTTGATCGGAAGTGGTGTCCTTATTCTCTGCGCCCCACTTATACCCTTCAGGCGTGAGAGCCCAGGCAGAGAGAGATACAGATCCAGGCGTGAAGGAGACGGTCATCGTTACGGTCTTCTTGTCCCAAGAAGGATGAGCGTTCATGAGGCGAGCATGCTGAGTGACATCCATGGCTGTCATGTAGGGTGGCTCGTTTCCAGAGACAGTATGGATAACTCCAAGAGGCTCCATATTCTTGAGATAATCGTGCTGCGGCAGCTGGTGAGGTAGCTGAACATCGCGCGTGTTACCGACCTGCGGGATCATAACAATGGTGCGCACTTCCTTGACCTGGTCGTTGTCTGGTGGAGAGTTACCATAGAGGTAGCCTGCTACTTGAACCCGAAGATCAGCGATCGTGATGAACCGCTTGAGAACGTTCTTAGGCATGACGTATGTATACAGCCCATCTTCTCGAACGTCATCAGAAGAGATGTAGATGTTGTTGGCACGAGTCCGAAGATTTGAAGTAGCAATGGCACGAGTTCGCCATTCCGTCTTAGAAGCAAACGACTGCTGCTCATACTGAGAGGTCGTCGTGACGATAATTTCCTCGCCACGAACATTCTGCGTCTTCGTGGTGACAGCAGTGAGTTGCTTCTGTTCCTGCTGCTGCTTTTCGATCTCCGCGGCTTGCTGGCGCTGTAGAGAAGGTGCACTGATTTCCATACCAAGGATAATATCCCTGACTTCGCTACTCGTCAAACTTTGCACATTGACATTGTTCTTCTTGCCATAATCGTTCAAGATGAGATCACGAAGCTGTACTTCGACCTTGATCCAGTCCTCATCAGACAGTGTCGGCCAGATGTGATGTTCCTGCGTAATGACAGTCTTGTCGGGCCGAAGTATGATCTTGGTCTTGTCGGGGTTCACATGCAGAGCACGGAGAATGAGAATCAATCTAGAGAAGGCCGTGTACGGTGAGATAGACTTGAGCCATTCGTCGTACAGGTTGAAAAGGACCATCTGGGGCTCTGTTGCTCGAAGAATCATATCAGCCAGCTTTTCGACCTTCATCGCTGCCTGGAAAGGAAGCTGCAATTCTGAGGCACGGATGGAGATGTTCGGGAAGTCCAGCAGGTGGACCTCGAGAGGATCAAGGAGACCCTTTCGAGTGACAATCAGCTGCTTAGGTTGTTCTTCGACAGGCAAAGAACGGATAAGAGCCGCGACTTCTTCGGCCGTCTTCCACTTAGCAAGCTGACCAAGACGCTTCTGGCCAGCCCAAACACTAGTGTGGATAATCTTCAGGAACAGTTGACCAGTTCGAGGATTGAAGATGAAGATAGCACCGTTGATGGGCTTCGTCGTCAGATTTCCTTCGAACGTCTTGTGGATTGTAACACGGTAGACGTTGGTATCATCGATAAACAGCTGAATCTGCGGGCTGAAAAGCTCCGAATAGTTTTGGGAGTTGAGGAACTCTTGATTACTCTCGGACGCGTAGAGCTGCAGACCTTTTCGAATACGCTCTCTCAGGACATAGAGAGCTGGGTTCGCCTTCATGATCTTGGCCATCGCTTGCTGGACAAGTGCCTTGAGACCTGGGAAGTATTGTCCATAGGCCGAGTAAAGATTGTATGCAAGATCGATACCGATCATCAGACCAGTAGGAGAAGGATAAATGCTCATGCTGTCAGTGGTGTAGTCGAGATACTTCGCACGAACGTAGCGCTCGATATCGTGAGAGTCATAATCACCGTATCGTAACTGCACATCAACCCAAAACTTGTTGGTGGTTGTGGGTTCGATAACATCCTTCGTATCGAACAACAGGGATGGTCTCGTAACGTTCCATTTGTTTGTGGCGAAAAGGAGAATATCCGCGCAGGAGCTGTTCATCTTGTACGACTTACGAGGGTGGATGGTCTCTTTTTGGACGGCTTCGATACCGAGTTGTTCCAATTCCTGGTCAAACACTTGACACAGATCCATAACAACCGATTCATGGATCTTCTGCCACAAATGTGCTCGGAAGATCTGAATCAAAGAAATCTTCAGGGTTGGAATCTTGCCGTGCAAGAAGATACCAGTGAGATCAAGTTGTACCTGGAAACCAACGTACACATTGGCACGATTGATTGTCGGCGACCACCAAAGGGTGAACCGACGGTTAGGGATCTGGTTCAGACCTGATCTCTGGGCGTTAGTGAGTTTCTTGAATTTCATTGACTCTTCGAAACCGGACGCCCTCTCCCAGAACAATCCTTCCCAAGACGGGAACGCAGTGGCCTTGAAGAGAGTGTGCTCCAGGATAGTCTCCACACCACCGAGGGCCTGGATGACATCTGTACGGTAGGCATTCAAGTTCCAGAGCTTTCCATCATGCCTTTGACTTGTCCACCAGAATGGATTACTCTTCATCAGCTGGTATTGCTTGAACTCGGTTCTGGCTCTGAAACCCTTGTCGAAACTGAGAGTGCTGCGGTCTTTCTGGAATAGAGTGTTGATACGTGGAAGACCACGGTCCCAGCTATCTTCCAAATCTTCAAGGGTCAAACGTCTATTCTGCTGGTTTGCTTCCTGACGTTTCTGCGAGTACTCCATCCAGACACGTTGAGAGTCGATAAATTCTGCCTCCCACGGAATGATGTAACGGAAGATGTTAGGAATAAGCGTCTCTTCATCATGCGACATACCCGCTCGATAGTGGGTAACACCGGTATCCGTCTGCTTCGACCAACGCTTGTCGCTTGCAGGAATAAGGATATGAGAACCAGAGATCATACCGAGACCTCCAAGCTCCTTAGGAGTGTAGAACACAGCAGGAGGGAATCGTGAAGGCATCTTGGAGTTGAGCCCAATCTTCACACGGGTTTGAATCTTCGTCTCGCACTTGACAATAGTGTCGAGAAGGTTGACAGTCGAGACAGCAGCCTCTCGGTAGTAAGTGAAGAGTGCAATCAGGGCGGTATTCCACTTGTTAGCTATCTTGGTAAAAGTGGTAGATCCAGAAGACATAAGAATCTGTCGAATACGGTTGTTGAATTTCTGGATGTCTTCTTCAGTGACCTGAAGGAAGGCGTGCGCAGTGCGTTCTTTGGTCGTGTTATCGACCAAGGACCAGACACTGTCCTTGACAGGGAACTCATCATTCTGGTTGCGGATCTTCGGAAGGATGCGAACTTCAAAGCCACACATCGAGAACAGAAGATTTGGGTTATCTTTACTGTAGACACTAGCAAAAGTATCATCCCATTCGATAGTAGTGATCGATCTTGGCAGGCGGTTCTTTAGATCCCAGAAGACCGCGCGACCGAGATTCACGTCGTGTCGCATAAGGCGCATTCTCGAATCACGAGGCCAGCACTTCTTGTTCTTATAACCGATGACGTTTTCGAAGTTAGGATCAGGCTGTTCTGTCAGGAAGCGCTGGATCAGATCCCTCGATTCATCTGCGCTGAATCTGAAGAACACCCAGATCTTGTCGATGTAACGAGTATACAGCCGGATGGGATGCTTCGTCTCGGTGGCGCGGTCCCTAAACTGCAAGAAATCGTTGGGACTCTGGGGTGGACCGGCAATCTCACTAGCACGTTGCAACCCGAGAAGCAGCAGATCGATAACCAAGCCATAGTACTGGAAGACAAATCCGGAGAACTGCAGACCACGAATGAGACCATAGCTGTTGGTATGATTCATATCCTTGTAATTGAGCTGAACATTGTTCTTGGATGTGATATAGTCTGCCAGGTTGTGGTCCATGATGAGACGAAGAAGACGGTTCAACAGGGTGAGATCGATCTTCTCATAGACCTTTGATAGTTCGGTCTCAATCATAACATTGGTCTCGCCGTCAGCAGTCTCCCAGACGTTTGACAGATTGTTGATCCCTTGGGCCCACTTGTACACCAAAAGGGGAGGGACCTCAGAATCAGATGGTTTGATCCAGGCTGGGAAAAGGTGGCGCTGCTCGGCCTGGTACCATAGATACTGATCCAAATAAGCATCAGTGATCTTTTCGATGGGCTCGACATCGTACACTGGATTGATACTGCTGTAGTTGTCGTTCATGTCGATACCAACTTCCTTGAATGCTCTCTGGGTGAGGAGGAATCTCTTAATCCGTGCCAATGCAGTTCCCGGTGAATCGTAAGCTTGTTCAATGAGAGCAAGCTCTTCACGCTGGCTCTGGTTCAGTCTACCCTTCACGGAGTAGGCTTCCCGCAGACGCTCGAGTGCAAGGATTAGGATCTTCGTGTCATGTTTGTAAGAGACACTAGGGAAAGGAATTGGCGAGAACTTCCGCGACTCGAGCCAGTGAACAGTCGTGGTGTAGATGGCCACAGCCTCCTCAGATGAGACATAAGGACCATCCTTCAGGTAGTTGTGCTGTCGTTCTTGCTCCGCCTTGAGGTACAAACGTGTCAGGCGACCCAGATTCTTCTTCGCGACAGTCTTGTCAACAGTAGCTCCGCGGCGGATTCTCTCGCGGTTATAATGTGCAACCGAGATCCACCAATCTGCCTTAGCCTTGACATAACGAAGGATGATATTCTCAATGGGCGCAGGCAGTCCAGGAACCTTCCAAGGAATGTTGCTCTTCCAGCATCTCCACGCCTCAGAGAGATGTTGCAGAACAGTGTTGACCTTGTTCTGCTTGATACCTTCAGGCATCATGTCCATAAGATCCGCCATGACCGAGGCTCGTAGCTCAAGGTCGAAATGTGATTCGACACGCTGCTTAGTCACTGTCTTTGCAACACCTTTGCTGTGACGGCCCTCAAATTGACGAGAGAGCAAGTTTCCAAGCCATCGTTCGAGAAGTGGTATGATACCTCTCATGAAAAAGAGCCACACTCGCCAAGCCGGTGCCCAGAAACCACAACCAGGACCCTTTCCGACAGGACCAGAGTTGAACCGGTAATAAATCAAGTGCTTCAGATCCTTGCATGATCGGATCTGATGCATTAGCTTGTATTTGTACCGGTACATTCCAGTCAGCTGTCCCACATGGTTGAACGCATAGAGAATTCCATCCGCAAGTTGGAAAGCATCGATGTTTCCTAGGCGGTATTGAACCTGAGCGTCGACAATCAATTTCGTAAGGCGGAGAATTTCCCGCATCAAGTGGAATGCGTTTCCGAAACGAGATTTCTTGCGCTCTTTGGTCGTAAGGGTCTTCACGGGTTTCAAGTTGAAGTTGTAATCAAGATGCAGATAGGTTAAGTTCTTGCGGTGGATTAACAAGTTAAGCATGTTAAAACCCTGTCGGCAGACTTGGAGACCTGCCTCAACCCAGTCTATTGTCGTCTGCTGGAAGAACTTCGTGGACTTCAATGTCCTGAGAAGATTCTGCTTATTTTGCGCCTTGGGCTTTTTCTTGTGCAACTCATTAAGCACGTAGGTCTTGAGCAACTTCTGATAAGACACTCGGACCTTAACTGGCTGTCCTTGAGGACAATGTTCTAGATACCATTGCTTCACCAATGGCACATCCTGCGCACGAACCATTCTGCCTGAACGGCGGTCGAAGGGGTATGGAGCCCACCAGAGAGCAATAGCTGATGCGGTGTCGCTAGTATAAAGCTCCTCATCGGCCAGGAAAGGTTCGACTTCCCCTGGAAGCTCGAAGCTGTCATCTTCATTGTTGTCCGGGCCGAAGATCGTATCCTCATGGCTGACAGTGATATTCTTGGGCGCGACGGATCGGGAAGAAATAGGATTGATAACAGGGTCGAAATAGAAGGCAGGGAGATTAGGATCCTCGGAGCGTACATAGACGACCTGAGGATGAGAGTACCAAGAAAGCTTTACGCTTCTCGGCAGAGAGTTATAGAGGTATGGGAAAGCGACTCTGTATTCCGTTCGGATCGGCGCACGGAAGATGATGCGGTCAATAGCGTTGAACTCGCCGAAGTCCTCATCATTAGGGTCAATATCCTTGTACAAGGGCTCGAATCGCGGACCTCCAGGAATTGCAACATTGAGGGCTTTCGCAGTAAGGAAACTGTTGAGGTCAAACATGTGGAAATAGTTCTTATCAACCACGTCACTCAAGAGCTGGTGACTGAGACGATAGAGGGTTGCCATCTGGGGGAGCGTCAGATTCCACTTCTTGTAACTGGGCCCATTGACATGAGGCGTGTCGAGAAGCGGTCGGTGATCATAGAACCATTCGATGACTGGGCCATCTTCGTCTTCATCGAGCTCCATCTGAATAGGCTCCAAGGGTTCAACATCCTCGATATTTTCGGACCAAGAAAGCGGTGGTTCCTCATCGTCAAATGGCGGAAAACGCATTCTCTTGAAATGTCTCCGGTCACTCTTTTCTCTCCTCATGCACACCCACATCGTAGCCCATTGGGCATGGAAGACAGGTTCGATGACTCTGGGAGTCTCGTTGACCAACGTCAGACATCCGTTGACGTGATAGAGGACTTTGACCTCCCTAGCAGACTCCCAAGGCATAGGCATGTTCTCCAGCAGCTTCAGAACGGCATGAGGCATGAACTTCAGCGCGCCTAGATAGCTGCGCTTGTCACTGCTAAATTTCTTCTGCGAGACATCGCCGATATCTTTCACGATCTTTCGCAGATGTTCCGGGGGCATATCAGCCTTCTGCGTCTCGACGAAGCCACCTTTTCTCTTCTCGCCAAAGCGGTTCCGCTGTGATCGTAGCCACTCATTCTTCTTCTGTGCAAATTTCGCGACCTTCGGATCGGCTGGCGGCTGGTATCCTGGGGGCGGCGGCGCCAGAGGCATTGAAGGGGGAGCTGCTCCCCATCCGGGAGGCGGAGGAGGGGGCAGAGACGCCATGTTGGCGATGGTTGATGGAAACAGCCTCTCTTTGTACGCCTATATATCAGGTCGAGTTGAGGCGCGTCTTCACGTCGATCTCTGCATCGAACCTAGGAGCTATCCCACGACAAGAATCGAAGGAAAGGAAGGTTGAGAGCAGATCGCAGGACGGAGAATGAGGTTGCAACCCGAACAGATGACAACTCGACTCCTAGGCAATCCCCCTTCTTGCGATGGGTGATGAAGACAGTCTCTTCCTGGCTGCTGCGTGATGGCGACCTTTGCTTTCTCCCAGGTGGCGGCTCAAAGTTACAAAACGCGCTAACCGCTCCTGTGTTAGCGCAACTCGCCAAACGCACTAGCGCGGCTGCCCAGGGCTTTGCGCCAAACCCACACAAATCCGCACCGCACTCGAGAATTCTACGAGGTCAACGACGACAACCGACGACGCCGCCAACTCCCCGAATTCCTTGTCACCCGTATCAGAGGTTCGAGGACAGTCAAAATGGCGACCAACAGATTGCAATACGTGAGTCAAGAATCATCCGGGATATTTGTCTGCAGATGGGTTATATTCCAGATCAATGCTAACGACGATTTCTCCCACAGCGCCGACGGAA
The DNA here is from genome assembly GCA_023624055.1 of Paecilomyces sp. PK2413. Classification (NCBI taxonomy): domain Eukaryota; kingdom Fungi; phylum Ascomycota; class Eurotiomycetes; order Eurotiales; family Thermoascaceae; genus Paecilomyces; species Paecilomyces sp. PK2413. The sequence continues at coordinate 608,490 of JAMADQ010000011.1, read as the reverse complement.
CCCGTATGTGAAACCCTTCCACACGCCCGCATCGACATTTTGAAAACTTCAATCAGATGGAATTGTTTACGATGGAACGAAAACTGATGAGATTCCCTGGATAGGTACAACACGCGGTCCAACAAGGTCCGCGTCGTCAAGACTCCCGGCGGCGAGCTGCGATACCTTCACATCAAGAAGAAGGGTACTGCCCCGAAGTGCGGTGACTGTGGCATCAAGCTCCCTGGTGTGAGTGGCACCCTTTGTTAAAGTTCAAGAGAGATCTGGCTTCTGGACGCTTTGGCTACAATCGCTTGTTCTGTGCGACACCAGTCAATGAGCGGTCCTTCTCTGCCCACGACGTTGTGTGGAATGCTGGAAGATATGGCACATCTAAGGCAGATTGCTAACTGGGTTCTCGTACAGGTCCCTGCCCTCCGCCCCCGTGAGTACGCTCAGGTCTCTCGTCCCAAGAAGAACGTCTCGCGTGCCTACGGTGGTTCCCGCTGCGCCAACTGCGTCAAGGACCGCATCGTCCGTGCTTTCCTGATCGAGGAGCAGAAGATCGTCAAGAAGGTCCTCAAGGAGTCTCAGGAGAAGGCCGCCAGCGCCTCCAAGAAGCGCTAAACAAAAAAATCACTTTTTGTATGGTCTCGGTAATTGATTCTCCTGGGAAAGCGGAAGGTGAAAAAAGGGCTCGGAAATGACGGAGTTCTCTGAGAGTTGAAGACGGAAAGGAACGGCTAGCATACGGACACAAAAACATGAAAATTTTGGTCGTGTGGCTATCCGAATGAATGTTTCCATTTTTCGGCAGATTCGCTGATCAAGAGTCTGCTACATACGAATTAAACTTCTGGCGAATCTGGACGGGCTTTCCAGCTCTTCACTTTCAGCGGGATCGGTTGTCTACAAAAACCATCGTTCGCCGATATAGAAAAAAATAAATCGTGTCGACGAATTTCTTTACTGAATTTTCCTCCTCTACGGGCCTTCCCCCACGTATCTACTCAATCCTCGCTTCCCACCCTTTCCTATTCACCAGGCTGGCCAGGCATCCCAGCCCAACTGGGATCTTGAGCCCGCCTACGCCGCACTCCTGGAGTACTGAAGGAGGCTATGGAAGCAATTCTCCAACACCACACCCCAAGTTGATGTCAAAGTAGACACGTACACCGCAGAAGAAAAAGGAGACTACATAGTGAAGTAATAGCGTATTCCCATTACATGCACGCTGCTTAATTCAGGTATCCCGTAAACGGAATGTGCACGTGCATATAAGTAGATAGTCTTGCATAGGCCCTAAGTCTGGATGGAGTGCCTATCCGCTATTCCGCGAGGTTGGCAGTGCACATTTTAGAAAAAAAGAAAAGAGAAAAGAGAATTACTACGGCCAATTACTGAGGGTTTATTCATTGAACCAGGATCATACCCTTGCGTGGACACTTGGGATCCGAAGTAGCTACCTCAAGTGGCTAATGTCAAGTCTTTCATCCATACTAGCGGGTCGGGTGGCGCATGCAAGCATACTACATACCAAATAGGTATATTGCTGAGGATGAGTTAACCGAGATTATTCCTAGATTTCATATCGAGCAGAAACATGGAGTTATGGACAGAAGAAGTGAAAGGGGGGAGAACAAAAAACATGTTCCCTAAACTACCATGGCCACTACGATATCATGAACTCGCCGTGGGACCAGCTGTTCTATCTATCTCACTGCGTGAACGAAGGCGTTTTGGTATTCGTTGGGGATGATTCTCGTTATTTCGAATATAAAACTTGGGTCTAGATTGACAGCTCATGGGCCAAGGAATTAGACGTGCACATATCCAACCCCTCTAGCCGCCTCCCTCATGGGCGGTAGTGTCCCTACCCGGTGGGGAGAGTGCAGTAGTGGAAGACCTAGGTTGATCTTCACTCAGATATCGTCGGAGTCGGTTGGGACGAGGAACAGCAGTTCGTCCCAATATCCGATCAGCCGAGGATCAGGTGAACGCCGGGAATCAGACAGGAGTTCATGCATCGATATAATCACGTATACATACCAAGACGGAAATGGGATGACGCAGGTTGCTCAATTAGTAGATGTAGATGGTATTGGAAACCAGTTACGGGCTGCGGCTGTACCTTCTGAGAATGGAATAAAATGGAATAAAGGATGTATCTACTGTTTTTCGCCCATAGTCTAGATGAGGACAGGAAGACCTTTGTCCCCGAATTATCTCCCTCGTGTATAGGCGCACTGAGTTGACTATCGTCCCTTCCTGAATATACAAGTGCTATCCTCTAAACCTGGTAAGCGCATCATAGCCTTCGGGATCCATCTCGGCTTCCATTATGTGTGCGCAGTTCTAGACCGCAGCAGGGACTGAAGTTGATGGGATGGTCTGAGGGACCTGCAGATACGGGATGACTGACGGGGTTGGGGTCCAACCCCATGTGCCCACCAGTCGTTAATCCATGTGGATCATCACTAGGATAGGGTCTACGGGTCGCAGAAAGGCTCCTCCACGATCAGAAGTAATAATCTTTTCACACTTCATATTTCTAAGCATCGTAGGTTAGAGTTTACGATCAACTTGAAGTTAGAGGACCCTGATAAGATATACTCCGCAATTACCGGAGAAAAAGGAGAAATTCTCACTTAGCCTGAAAGTCAGTTCAAGAGTATCTACTGATCCCTGCGGGTTGTGAGAACCAGGCCTAGGTCCTTGGAAGGCTACGGATTGGAATACTAGCCTTTTGACGATCCCCATCTTATATGCGTGCGTTGCGCTAGGCCCGGGCACTCGGCACGTCAGTCTCTCCCCGGACGAAAGTGGCTATTACTTGTATTGTTTAACCCTCAGGGCTGTGTATGCCAGAGGCGTGGCTACTTCGTTGCGTGGGGATGCTAAGATAAGCAATGTCAGACGGCCCCAAAAAGCGCCTACCTGAGAGACTATTGAAAGCAATAAGTAGAGCCATTATTTCTTGTAGACAAAAATCAGCCTATGGGAACTCAACCTTCCACGTAATGCAGGAAGTGTCCGGGTAGGAATTCTACAGTATTGCTCCTCCAAGCTTCGGCATTTCTTCAAGATAATATACTCTTGTCCATCCGAAAGGAGCCCGGCAGTGGTAAAAACAGTTAGCTTATGGCTTTCTTTTGCCTTTTTTCTTCTGCCATGACTTATTATATGCTGAGAGGAAAAGATAAAAGAACCAGCAACTAACAAGACCTGGCTGCACACTGCTCCAGAGTCTAATTCAGGACGAGAAGAGTCCCATTTCTCTAACGATACCCCAGCAAGTTCGAACAAGCTTCCCAGAGGCCGTTATCCGCACGAGCGTGTCGACGTTCAGTGGAGCTATCACTTGGGGTGTCACACTGGAGGCGTCTGTCCAAGATCTGCATGGAAGCGAGGTTGGGTTGTGATCGAACCCCGGTAGAGGCTCAGATAAGCCCATCGCATCTACTCTCTAAGGAAAGGCCAGGTTGTCATCGTCATAGCCATAGAAAGAGGGGCCAGTGACTACTGTCATCCGGGCCATCGGATCATGATGTGTCATGGTCGACATTCAAGGGATTGGCGAGATAGAAGTAGGCTTCCTATCCGTGTAGGAGATGGTTTTTTGACCGGTCACCAAGCCACGTTGACATGTCAAGCATTCTCAATAGGGCATCTCTATCTGTTGAATAGGAGATGGCTTCGAATATGACAGGAGTTATGATACCGACTCCGGTATCCTCCAGGCCGAGGCATAATAGTGACAAGGCTTAAAGATCTCACTGCGCCTAGGACTGGGCCTACTTCGCTCTAGACAGAAAACAGATTGTACTGTTACGCCTCTTGAAGATTGCACGACAGTCAGGCTGGCGCCGGACAAAGACTGGCCTCGTTGAGTATGCAGGGTTGGTCGGTGAAGTTTCAACAGTGACGCAGGAGTAACCATCGCCACGGTCCGGGCCGTGAAGTCTCTACATTAGAGGATCTGATGCTGGGAACAATGCGCGACATCGTGCTGGGTATTTTCAGAGCTACCGCCGGAACTGACGATCCGGGGCGGCCCCATCGATCGTCCTGCAGTAGTCAGCTAAAATGGCTGGCATCTTGGGATTCGCACTAGAGTGAACAGCCAGGCAAGCATGGAAAATTGCATGCAGCTGGGGACTCTGCGTGCCTCCTTTTCGGAAAGGAAAGGCATGGCTAGTTGAATCTGGAGCTGCGATTACCGGGTTTGTCCACAGACGGAGCCAGTGGTGCTTGATGAACAATGTTAGTGGCTGATCCTAAGCACCTTAAGATCCAATGTCGGGTTGTCAACGATTATTCATGCGTCTGTCAGCTGTCCGTCAATTTCTTCATCGTACCCATGTTTCTCGAATTGTAACTGGTACTTTCTCCTGGTTGTAGAGTACAACGTGGGAGGGGGACTTCTGCGCCGCAGCTTAGCGCGGGGAGGATTGACCGCTAAAGGTGCTGCGTACCGGGCGTGACATGCGCTACACAGGCGAGATCTACGAGAGATGTTGGATCTCCTCCTCGTCGGGTAGATCCTAAAAGGGCGTGTCCTTTTTAGTCTGGGAAGATGATGCGCACTGATCCTGGTAGAGGGTTTCCTATAGCAGACCCTATATTGAACTAACGATGTGCTACATGGTGATGAAGTCCAAGATTGTTCAGCTGCTTTTATGTATACAAAGAGCCTCCTTAGTCTAGCGCCGCAGTGCAGGAAAATACCAAGGCATTGTTCCCCTAGGAAAGCCTCAGTAACTGGGGCATTGAGTGCCATGCGAGGTTCGGGGCCCATTTTAGATGTATACAGCTGTATTGTGACAATACCCAAGCATCTGACGATTAGACTGGATTTATGATAGGTTAAATATGACTATTGTACAAGGAAATGCAGGAGTCATTACATCGTGAACTCGTAAAACGTCTGAACTGGAAGCCGACTGCAGACATGATCGTCGCCGCGCTTGAACATCCCAAGTAAATGTAATCAGATGAGTATGGATATCACGCCTAAAAATGCAACAATCCTTCCTTTCAGGGCCATCACAAGTTAAAAGAGAAGAACAGGGAATGTCTAAGTGCAAATAGTGACGTGGAAGGAGGAAAGCTTGGAACTAGGGATAGGAAATGGCCAACTATTCAAACAGTGTCACAACGAAAAACAACAGCAGCAAGCCCACTGATAGAGCTTACAGACTCTGAACCCAGTTATTAGGAACGCCATAGAGATCGGCCATGTCGGGAAAGCCAATGTTGAATGCAATATGGCTTGTGCCAGGCTCAGAATCTTGATAGAAGAGAGGAGAGTCCACAGGGACATCCGCGCAGCCGATGACACTTTCCATGCCATAGACGTCTGGGAAAGAAACTGCCAATGGAGTTGGTGGGGTTACCGCATGTGGAAAATTTCGACCAGTAGCTGGATGGCTATCTTGATCCTGGAGACTGTCGATCGCTCCACTCTGCGAATGGCAGTATTGTTCAATCTTCTGCTCTTCCTGCTTGGCACGTTTTCTCCTGGCAGAGATCTTGGCGGCTCTCCCACCTTTAGCCCCGGAACGTTGGCGTTGCGGCGCAGGATGATCAGATTTCATCGACTTTTTGTGACTTCCCTGCTTTCTATACCGGGTAGTCGATTCCACACGGCCGCATTTGATCGCATCCTCTGTCAATTTCCAGTAATTCACTGATTTATTTCCAACTGTCGTCTCCTTGATAGCTTCGAATCCCTGTAGGTGCGGTAGCGGGAGCATCAGCAAATATCCTGGGACAGGAAAGGTTGCCATCGAGCACTTACAGCATTCATCGATAAGTTATGGCGGATGCTATTCTGCCATCCCTTGGAGCTCTGGTCCTTTCCTTTGGATGTATTCTTCTCAAACCAACTGTAGATACCTTGCAGTGGTAGCTTCCTTCCAGGGGCCGCAATCAATGCTCTGTAAATCAGAGATGAATATGGTTCATTGGCGCTATCATCATCCATATCAACAGAGCTGACATCCACATCGTCACCATCCTGGACAGCTCGCGATGCTATGGTAAGAGGATCTGCAACACTCTGTAGCTCGGCGGATAGATGAGAGAAGGTCGAAAGAGCAGGTGAAGTGGGAGCGGCAACATGCTCCCATCGCCGTTTGTCCACCTCAGGAGAAAAGGCAAGACGCCCGCTTTCACTCCGAGCGAAGTCAGTTGACGTTGGATGATAATATCCTCGGTCGAGAATATCGATGCAGTCGAAATTTTGAAGGCAGGTCTCAGAGCCAGTTAGATGATTCGTAAAGGACTGCGTTGAAGATGGCGAATTCATGTAACCATCTCCATTCTTTGACAAGCGACCGCACACTTCAGTTGCCAGAAAGTTGGTTCCTTCTGGAAAATCAAGCACTGATCTCCGAACTGGTCCCGATTGCCAGAAGTCAACATCATCTAATATGGGCAGCGATATCGACTGTGGTAGCTGTGAAGCCAAATCAGGCGGCGTCCAAATCCCCTCCGTTGAATACAAATCAAAATCTCGTAATGTACTTGTGGTCAGAGGTTGTCCCATGTGCAATAGGGATGCGGATGCAGTCTGTAGGAAGGGATATTCCTCTGTTTCTAGTACACCTTGGTACTGTAAACTGTGAGAGGTTGGATAATCCATTTCGTCATCCATCTCCATTTTTTCTTCGCGCAGTGGAAGCTTTGGCGCTTCACTAATGAATCTTGGATGTCTCTGAATAGCCGCAGTCTCAAATACACAGTTATGGAGAGAAAAGGGTATGTTGAGAAGGCTTCTGAAAGGAGAAATTTGCGGGTCATAGATAATGCAAAGAATAAAAGGATAGTGGTCACAGAGGCTCACAGAGCCTAATCCATCAGTAGGGCTTGCAACGCGACATGCCAGCTCATAAGGCACATGGTCACTGCAAATAACCAGATATGCGCTGGTTTATCTACAGCAAACAAAGGAAAAGGTGGGTGATAAATAGGTGAGATGCCTTTCGATGCTGTGGTTCTTCATCACCTTAGGGCGGAAAGCTCTGTGAAACAGCAATCCGCCGGACCTGGGTGAGGCCAATGGTCACTGATGCGGCCCAGGGGGCTAGATCCGGTGCTACGAAAGGCCGGCATCAGTGTATCTGAGCGGTCAGTTGCGAGAGAACAATCTGGTAAGGAGGTTGCTGACACCTGACGGAGGGGTGTGCGGACAGCTGCAGGAGGTGACCTAACGATGGCCTCCCTCCGGTTTCCCCGGGCGTCGACCCCAGAGGTTGTAGGAGACTATCGGAAGCCTTCTGGAATGCTCATAATCCGCCTTAACTCGGCCTCTAGGGCCATCAGCTTGCCCAACTTAGGGTGAGGCTATGGCCTGGCACTAATCCAGACATAAAGAGCTAGAAAGAGCTAGGGGCCCCTTGCCACCGGGACGATCTGATACCTTCCCGGAGTGACGTGCAGTATAGTCTCTTTGAGCCACACAAGATTTGAATCTGCAGCTGGAATGACCTGTCGTGGAGCTCAACAGGCTTCCCGGGATAGACGGACTTTGGACGGAGGCGAGATTGTGAGAGCAATGCAGATCTCTTCCATCGATAGATACACTGTATTATGAACCGCAACCATATGATGTTCCAACACTCCGAAGGATATATTCCAGACGCACGATAAATAAGGTATTTGACGGAACAACATAATGCTAAACCAAATGTTTCCAAGAGAAGAAACAAAATAAACGCCAATAGTGTGCCCGTTAAAAAAAAAAGGAAGAAACAAGCTATGCGACGTAATGGAAGGTTTCGCATGTAAGAGGCCGAATGTTCATTTGCGATAGTAGATCTGTTGAGACAAATGTTAGCCTTGGTAAATGTATGACACAGGTCTTAAAACTTGCCTTCTTGAATTGGAAATGCAATTGTAGGATTCCCTGGGCGGATGGAGTATTAGTTACCGTTCTCAACAAATATTTTCTGATAGTACATACCTTGTCGAAACTACTCTTGAAACCACGTTCTCTCTTGGCGCTGTAGTCCCACTCCTTGTCGACGATTCGGAAAGCGATATCTTCATATGGGGGCCCAGCAATAAACCGGATCAAACATGTATCTTCTTCCCCTGCAGGCACGAATGATTGCCCGCGTTTTCTTCCATGCTCACGCTCTATGCGGTAGGTTGGGGCCTTGGTCTTATCGATAAGATCAGGGTAGAATATATTGAATTTGTAACCTTGAACAACCTTCGGGGGAGGGTTGTCGTGATCGTAGTGGGTTTGGTTGTACTTATTCCATTCGTAGCCCATCTGCACGCGGTTGAAGTACCTAGGTTTCCGAGGACGGTACTTATTCGCCCACTTAGGAAGAGATAACGTGCTGACGGCCTCTTCCCCAGTGAAGATTTCTTCGTTCTCGCTCACTCCTCGAGCTACTTCTCTTTCATAGAGAGCCTTTGTTGCCTGGGAGAAGTCATCGTTCGGGATCGCAGAGAAACGAGTAGACACAGCAGCAACTGGCGCTTGTTTTGTTTGCGTCA